>OZ012697.1:17342457-17344957 GCA_963942565.1 Maea johnstoni | reverse complement strand
CTGATATCGACCGCGTCCTATGTGGCTTGCCCTGAAGTGTGGTCTGAGGCAATGCCAATGACTGCTAGCTGTCTCTTATCAATGTCTGGGTTTGAAACCCTGCTGAGGTATGAGAGAATGATGCCACTGATGTGGGATCTAGCGGCGGATCGGTTGCCCTATCAGCCACGCCTGCCTGCCTATATGCACCCTGGCAGCAACATGGCAGAAAAACTGACAAATAAATGAAAATCCCAAATCTTGGTCTCAACGTATTCTTGAGCAGGGTCTACCAACTGCAATATCGCATGCTACACGCATGCAATACCTTCACTACCCCAACCCCAAGTATACTCGTAGCATTAGGAAATCACGAACAAATATGTAAATCTTTAGCGTCATTGTTGATTGTTAACCCGCATTTACCAATGATTAAAGGTTTCGCATCGTTTTTCTAGGGTTGTCCTGCCACTGAAGAATCAGTGATATTAATATTTCATATTTTCCATTCAATAATTTATATAAATATTTTCTCTGAGAGCAATGTAACTGCCAGCAGACTCCCCGCAGGGCTTGTGTCATATAAATATATATGTATATAAATGATTAATTCAAATAATTTTTGTATATGTTTATAATTTTGACCACTTCCGTGTCTGCGGGCGCTGTTGTCAAGGAACAGCGTCCAACAGAACGAACGTGACCCACCTACAACCCTGATTGGCTAGAAGTAGATCACGTGACTCACAACTGACATACAGGAAGTGAGTCTCGTGAACACAGGCATGTGTGCCTCTATAAACTTGATCGTTGCACGATCACTGTTGTTTCCAGGGTGCTTAACCATGAAGGAACTACACACTTCATTGTAGGATACAGACAATGGGCCAAAGCAAGCTCTATCAAGGGGTTGCAAATAGTGAGTGGTATGAGGGGGGAAAGTTATGATATGAATGTTTTGCTCATGAGCTTTCTCCAATAGGCCAGTGGACTCATGGGAAGAGCGCCCATCCATAAGCAGAAGTTGAGGACGTTCTGGCCCACAATTCTGGAGAAAAACATCTGAAAACCAGGATTTACCCAAAACATCCTCCATCCATGCCTTCCTCTGCCAAGTCCATTTGGCACCGGGAACTCCACGACTTGTATCGTACGCTCTAAGGGCCTTGTGTGTCTTACCCTTAACGATATGGAGGGGTGGCATGTGTTGACCTGCTGCATTTACTGTAGCAAGAGTGGTGATTGACTCCCTAGAGTTGGCGGTTCTACCAGGCACTGCTCTAGCTCCCTTCCTAACTACAACACTGGTGGGTTTATGGGTAAGGATGACCCCAGTCTCAGTAGCATTCCAAACACAGTGTGGTTTGTTAAGCAAGCCAAGGGAGGCAACTACCTTTCCCAGATCAAAGAAGTATGTGGCTGCAACAAGAGGATTCATAAGGTGTGATCTGGAGACAGCAAGAGCCTCTGGCTTAAGGATGCTTAATTCAGGGTGACGAGCTTTAAACCCCGTCCACCAATTCTGGCCAGGAATACCTCCCCTGAATGCCGTTTTTATGTGTAATGTTCTGCACACACGGCCAGCACGGAGCATCACTTCTTTCCGCCCTACACCAAACCCTTTCCTTGCATTTTCAGTAGCGCATTGAGCGATTTTGTCATCCACCTCTAGAGGAATAGCAGGTTGTCTCCCCATCTTTGCTTGGTGGGGAACCTTTCTAATCAAATGATCACCCAGCTTGAATTATTTTGCAGCTGCTTTCCTTATACTGAGATGACCCTCCCTCACTGTCTTTACCTGCGGTTTCAAGACTCTCTGGGTCATACTGCTGCAGGACACCTTTTTTCCACATTACCTGAAAAATTATACCTCCAGTAAACTACCTATGCCTTTCGCCAAAGGTGGGTAGCTGAAGGTGTCCATCTAGCCTGAATTTCCCAATTCAGTTGGTATATTTGGGTTTGAAAATAGCACATTCATTGATTTAACTAAAACTTTAGATCTGGGATGTGGTTTCTATTAGTAGAGTCTACTTATTTAGGTTCATTTATTACCCATAGCTAGATGGTCACCTCCGGGTCATCCACTTTTGCTTACAATTATAACCAATTGCGAATCAATGCCAATAGTTGAGATAATTTTTTAACTTAAAAATTAGGTCACTTCGAAAAACTTATTATATGCCAGGACTCAACATTAGTGCTAGCCCCATAGCCCGGGGCTAGTCACCAGACCAAAATGGGGTGTGGTGGCTAGTAAAACTTAACTGTGCTAGCCCAATGGAGTCTAAAAATCCAACAGTCCCACGTCCCAAACCATATTTTTTAAATTCATATTTTGAGCTTCTGAGCGGTGACATGTACATTGCCGTGTTTTTTTTGCATATATGGTAATGATCTCTCGAGACTTCATTCGCCTGACTATGTGATTAGTCACTAGTGCAAGTGTCTGTTTTGTGATTGTACTGAATGTGTATTTAGTATGCAATTACATCATCAGGGGTACAATATTTCTTGCAAT
>OZ012697.1:17311422-17342257 GCA_963942565.1 Maea johnstoni | reverse complement strand
TGTATGTGTGTGTCTGTGTGTATATATATATATATATATATATATATATATATATGTATATATATATATATGTATATTATATATATATATATATGAATATATATATATATATATATATATATATATATATATATATATATGTGTATATTTATGTATATGTATGTGTGTGTCTGTGTGTGTCTGTGTCTGTGTCTGTGTGAATTAGTACGGTGCGTGGCACACTTGTTACAATCAGGTATTCAAGCAATAAAAAGCACCTGCCTCGAAGAGAACTTAAAAGTTCCAAAAACCCATACAGATTGTAGTGAAATGTTTATTCCGCCGTCAGTTTCACATTGCGATAAGCAAACTCCGCATTGAATATTAACGAGATTTAGCCTCAAATGAGTTGTGTCTGGGATAAATAAGCCATTTATACCAACTCTCAATGTAGTTTATGTATGCTATCACCTTTGTAATGTATATATTACCCATATTGATAATGCACATATTATGCAAAATTCACGAATCTATCAGTACACCTTTGTATGTGATAAGCAAAATCATACTAGTGGCTATTCAACCCTTTTGGATACAAAGTATGTAATATGTGAAAGTTTTCGTTTTTATTCTTTAATATACTACATATTGGTATCCTATTTAAGATGGTGAAGTGAATGAACGTATTGAAGAAGAAGATCACTATAGTCTAAAGAGGTGTAGTGAGTCATACGTGATTATACACATACCTTTGGTTATGAAGAATGCATTATTTACTATTCTAGTGATAAATGTTTCATTCATGGATATACAATTATGTATCTTTGCTCCAATAAATCATCACGGTCAAGCGATTGCCTAGATACCCACTGCCACATCATGATACCGGAACCACACGCGTAGAATCACGTGGTTCTAACGGTATAAAAGACCATGAGAATTCAGACTTCTACACTCGGTTGTCAGGAGTTCCTGCGAGACCATGTCTGTCCTAGCAGCCCCTCTGTATCTGCGCCATCTTCGCCTGGCTCGAGCCATCGTCAGCCAGCGCTATAAGGTAAGAACAAAACACTGGGAAACTCTACTGTATGGTTGCAAATGCACAACTTTGAACTTTTGTGGATTTTTTTCCAAATATTAGATTGACGACAGGCAGAGTGAAGTTCTACGAGCATAAACGTGATATCTGCTTCGCTTTTGTCTAGCTCCTTAAAGTGCTACAGGCATACTTGTGTGTGACCACGTTATTGCCTGTACATTGATTTTTCTTACCTTTTTATAAGTATAGTGTTTGTATCTTTGTTTGATTATTTCCTTTTTAGGGAACAGTCTATAATGATAAATACGTATACAGGTGAATTGATTGCCTTAGCCTTTCAGAAATTTGATTTAAAAAAACGACTAGAATGATCATCAAATCAGTTCTAATATTGACAGAAACAAAATGTAGACAAAAGCAGTTAGCCGGCTTAGTCATATTTCCAAGCTGTATACTTCGTATGCAATCATGTGTCGTTATTTCGTTTCAGCTACCTCCATTTATAACCGTCAACCGTTAGCATGTAAAGTTTCGATCGTGTAGATTTTAAAACTTTATTTTTCTCATATCTTCCCGTTCTTTCATTTAAAGCTAATTCGTCAGTAAACGTTTCTTTGTAAATGGTGCGAACCAGATTACCGGACAAAAGCAGTGACTTAGCCAAAGTCACTGGCAACTTAATTACATATCAACTTAATTACATATGTAACTATGTTGAATTACAGAACTAATGAATATGCGATAAATTACTTAAATTTTTGTTTTTATTTCATAATTTAGGGAGAAAAGAGCCTACCCAGTGGATCCTACTCAGAACACCTACTTAATCTCTCTGGCTGCAAACTGGGTACCTTATGATTTTGTGTGAGTACTATTTCTTATTTCTTGTCTGTAATTATCTGGGATGTAAAGTGCGGAGCGCACTATATTGAAATGTAATATACAATTTCTGTTTATTTGAACTTAAAACAACTTTCGGGCATCAGTTTCACGATACATGACTACATACTAGTATGTATCGTTGAAATGACACGTATATACACTCTTACATGTCTTTTCAATACTGCATAACAATCACTGAATGCATTACAAACATGTTATGATATCATAGGGCTGATTCCACTAAAGATCTCCTGAATTCTGCATAGGCATTTCTCCCTCTGAGCAGTGCCTTCTACTACATTGACTGGGTGCCTTAAGTTCTATCCTATGTGAGAGCAGCTATCATGCCTGATAAGCCACGAATACATCTTTATATGACAAGCTGTCTTCGTTAAGCCAGTCGTGCTAAAGAGTTCCGCTTTTAAGTGTTGTATGGATCCATGATACTTTCGTTGACAATAACTTTAAAATTAGATAAAAAAAATTAAAAGCATTTGAAGGAGACACGTCAGTTTTATGCCGCTTGACATTTTCCGTCTAATATTTAAATTTTTAGATTCACATCAAGAGAGCACACATCCCAGCTTGCCAACCAATGAAATACCTGGACAACAAAGCAATCTTTCATGAAATATTTGACTGAATGTTGCTGTTATTGGTTCAATCCCCAGCCGGGCCACTTTGGTCTGTCCTTCGGCAAGACAGTTTATTCCATATTGCCTCAGTCTACCCAGCTGTAAAATGGGACCTAGCATTAATAAGGCAGTGCTTAGAGCTTGCGAGTTATATGCTGCCAGCTGCCCAATAATATCCCTCCCCGGGGGGGGGGGGTTGAAATGGTTTCCGTGTGTACAGGCCTGCTTGGGAAGGGGGTCGTGTGAACATATCGGTGGATACAAGACTATAAACCGAATAACTTTACCTTTAAATGTTGTTGTTACTGTCGAACATAACAATACCTCTTCACATATTTTTTCATATACCTATATATCTGATGATTTCTGTTATGAGTTGTCGGACCACGTGGGCACTTTAAATATTTTGATGTTCTTTCACTACAGCAACGACAATGGCGTGATTGAGGGTTTCCAAGTGGACGTCATCAATGCCGCATGCGCACAGGCTGGGAAGGACTGCAAGATCGTAATTGGTGATGACTATTTAGCCTTCGATCCTACTCTGAACTATGGATTAGGTAAGTCGTCTTTATCGCTGTTATTTCCATTGTTTTTGTTTGTCTTTTTGAAGTTTTTGTTAATATCGGTGACCTTTTGACTTCCATCCCAATGGGAACTTTGGATAAATAACGTAAATTGCCTTCAAGCCGTTTTCAAATTCTTTCAAAAATGTCCCTATAGCGTCAATCAAAGATGTGAGAGCATGTGCTCAATCAGGATGAAAATAGCTTAACTTGCCATTTCAGGCCTGAACAATAGATGGTTCGACATGTGTTCCGGCTGGGCTAATACGGTGGAAAGGGCGATGATGTACGACTTCACCGGGCCAATCATCAAATCGAAAGATGCCCATCTGTACCGAAGGATCGGATCCGACTTCACTCTGGACACTGCCTCTAGAATCGGCTTCCGCAGAGCATGGTACACGTCGCCATATTGTATGAAGAACATCTATGGCGAGAACTTCGACATGTCTGTGGCTGTTATCTATTACGACTGGGAAGAACTGGGACTGATGCTGCAAAATGGAGAGGTTAGTATTGTACTGAAAGACATTTATTCCTGCACTTTATATGCGGTCAGACCCGGTATCTTACATGACCGCACACCCGACTGCCACCTGACTGCATGCACGTAGATTACGACCACACGTCCGTGACATCACAGCTCAACGAAGCTATTCGTTATAGCCGAGTTGGTCTTAAATATGCATTCTAGCATTTCTCAACCGTTCAGCCGGGTACGTACTGGTAACCACTCTACCGGTCGGTGGTAGACGACTGGTCGTGTTGTACATGAATAGACTATCTCTACTGTAGTTTATCGTAATGTTTTATATATCTTTGTAGTGTATTGTACTCTATTGCATGTATAATATTATGCTATGGTGTATGCACTGACTGTTAAAAACCTTAAACAGCTAAACAAATGCAAATCCAAATGTCTTAAAATAAGATGAGAATATAATATGAACATGATATATTTCGAAGTATTAAGTTATCATGAATTTTCAATACGTATCATCCTGTTTTATAATAGTGTAACATCTATGGAGTTCAAAACGTTTGAAGGTTGCGCTGAGTAGCACATAGTTACCAGTAGCCATGGTTCACCTATGGCCATATCTGTGACACACAGACTTGAAAATCGTTTGAAGATATATGGAGATGATACTAGTATGTGGCCTCAAACCCAACAAAAACTCTCCTTCAGAAACTTTTGAATTATTGTTTATTTCTATTTTGTTTTTTTAAAGTATCACAGATGCAGATAACATTTGACAGGGAGATGCTTATGACATTTTTCTTGTCGTCTCTGTTTCAGGTTGATCTGGTCTTTGCCACCAAGGGAAAGCTGGGAGAAGGAGTAGAGGAAATAGAAACACCTCACTCATGCGCAGAAGCACATTCCTTCATGCACCGGAAGGACACTGAGTTCCAGTGGATGGCCGACGCCATTGACGCCATCAAAGCTGACGGCACATACAAAACATTCTGTGCCAAGACCTACAGGGGTAAGTCCATCCCCAATGACCAGGCTGTCTAGTGCACTGCATGGCATCGCCCGAATGTCACTTGACAATTGGATTGCATATAGTTTAACTTCGCATTGTCCGCCATAAAATGATCGCAAAGTTGCCATCAAGGGTTATTTCAGGCTTACCCTTTAGCTTACCAGTCGTGTTAAGCCTTTATCAGTCTATTATCCTCTACCATTACCATCTCCATAGTCACGTGTAAGCCTAGTAAGGCAGGAAATTCCATTCCATTCTGATTCCTGTTATTCGCATTGTGAAAAGGTGCGTTTAAAAGTAGGACTATCCAGTGCCATTATGATAAATTGTAGAGTCATATGAGCTTAACTAGTGGCCATTAGTGATAGCTATTGAAAGCAACCTCAGAGATCAGGTTTGTTTAGATATACCACTGAGGCCTTGGTAGCTGAGTGGTCTATGGCGTTGCCACTAAATGTTCGCTGTCGTTTATCCTGGCCTAGGCATGTGAAAAAGTTGCCAGTGACTTTGGGTTGGGCGGTGTTTATCGCCGGGTACTCTAGTTTCCCCCACTGCTTACAACTAACCAGTCACGAATTAGTCACAATATGGCACAAATGTGACGAAAAACGAAATTCCAAATTCCAAAAAAGTTGTCTCTCACCAGAGCCTGGGTTCGAATCCCGAGCGGGTTATTTGCCAGTGAATAAAGGCAAGACCGTGGCTTTCGCTCCTTCAGCCCCCCCCCCCTTCCCCAACTGACTAGTCAAGATTTAGCCTAAAAACGGCAGAGAAAGTGAGAATAAATGGACAAGATAAGATCATCAGGTCGTTATTTCGAAAATCTATCTTAAATCAAAAACAAGAAAAGTCTAGGAATGAAATTGAGTCTGACAAGTTTTATTCAAAAAGAATGACACTGGTTCTATTCGACGCAGCAGCTTTCCTTATTAAGAAACCATGGATAGACAGCCCTTCCATTATACTTCTAATTGAAAGGGGCGCTTCCCAATAACCGGGTCGCCTAGCTCATTTCGTATAAAGGACGCAGTGTTCTACGCTGCCAAGGATTCAGAGTTAGGTTACAACTCAAAGCAATATAGGAAGTTGCAATTAATTTGAAAATAGTTGGTGGTTTTCTCCGGGTTCTAATGTTGCACTCATCGTTATCTATTGACTAGAATCCAATCTGACTTACTTGTATTTCATTTTGTAGGAGTTAAGCCGGCTTGCGTCGACGTCTAGGAAACAGGTAAACAGGGGTGGCGACATCTAGCGACAGCGCTGATAATTACTTTGCAGAAAACTAACGCATTACATTTTTGGAGTATATCCGTTCTACGCTATTGGTATTTTGGATGAATTGTAAACAATGGTCAAATCAGTTTTCATCTCTTGCTGGATGATCAATATGCTTATTATGTAAGGTGTTACAACATCTCATTGAAATAAAATAGTAATACCTTGAATCTTTCTCTGTTATTGTACACGTCTTAGTACCACGAACCTCTTGGCTGTTATTGTACAAGTAGTAATATCATTTGTTCATATTGCTTAGTTTTGTGTGTATAAATGAGTAAAAATGTATACTAAAGAAAAGTTACTTACTTGAAATGATACAAAATGATGAAAAAGTAATTCATCAAAGAATATTGCTATATATAGCCCAAGACAATACACTACAATATACAATACAATACATTACAATACAATTTCAAAACAGCACACTGCAATACCAATCTCTGTTTTCCCCACACGTAAACCGACAAACAACGTAATTCTTTGAACTCTGATACTCAGCAAATTTAACAAAGTGAAGCCTCGCCCAATTGCTGCCTTGAACTAAAATATATTCATATCTTCCAATGGATATATATACATATATATATATATATATATATATATATATATATATATATATATATATATATATTATATATATATATATATATATATATATGTGTGTGTGTGTGTGTGTATATATGTATATCGACCTTCACTTAGCCTTCTGAAAACAACTCTACGACTCCTCAGTGATTTTATGACATCTATGACATCTGGCATCCTTTAACATCCAAGAGTGCATGCTGCTCCAAGCCCTGAGCTTAATATTATACCTGGAGTCTGCTCAGTACCTTTTCAGAACCTGAAATCAGAATGGATGGAAGTTATTCAGACAATGGTCCTCCTGGAGTCCTTCTGGCCTGCCTTGTTTTGTCGATTGAAATAGTTTGATATTCTACCTGCAGTCAGCTCAGTACCTTTTCAGAACCGGAATCAGAATAGATGGAAGTTATTCGGACAATGGTCCTCCTGAAGTATTTCTCACTTTGATAGTTTTGTCGATTGAAAGTGTTTCTGCGCATGCCTTGTCAAGGACATCCGGTCTACCGCGCAAGCGCAACCTAGGTCCTTCACCATGAAAACACAAACCAACCATAGCGAGGAGGAAACTGCAGCAGGAACATGCACCCATAGTACACCAAGGAATGAAATAGCCTCCCGTCGTATCGGTGATCACTCCTGAAATGATATTATAAAGTATATCATAGACATATAGAGAGCGGAACGTTCCAAGCATAGAACATGAAAGGGATACTATTGAGGAAGTGTGAAATTCTATTATGACATTTGACATTTGGTGATTCGAGGAATTCAAGTTTTGTTTTATGGCCATTGTCTGCTAATTATCAGAGAAAAACATACAAGGGAATAGGTACGAGGGCCTATTACCATTGGACCCAGTACATTAGCATCAACTTTGGCTGTCTGCCCAGATTGTGTACTGAGGAAGGCTTCATGGCCGAAACGTCTGCAATATAATATTGTTTTATACACCCAAGAAAACTTTGTTTCTCTTATATATACTACTGTGTGGGTGCATGGATATACCAATATGAACTATACTGCCCAGCTGATTAACCTGTCTGCAGTGTAATCAGTAAGAAGACTGCGTTCTTGAGTACATACAGGTCCCCTATTTACTTCAGGCATGGTACACTAAGGGGCATAGTTAGAACTTAATTCAACTATGAAGCTTGGAATATGTACAGATGTAATGGAACAAGGACCTTATTGGTTTTAAGCGCATGTACGACTAAGCAATATATCCCTTGTATTCCTTTCTTCTTATTTTCAGGAAATTCCTTCATCTGTGTTACACAAGTAAACAAATTTGTGAAATACATAGTTGGTTACCATTAATATCAATAATATCATATCTAAATGATTGTGCTTTTCCAAAGACGTGTTTTAAAAAAATAATACCCAAATAAATGTGTCACATTTTTTTAAATGTACTAACATTAAATAGTGATTTTATTTGATTTTATTAGATGGCTTATTTGTAGAGAAACATTATTTCTAAAGCGGTTACATGTAAAAGAGAGATGTTTTGATTTTAGCGTACCCATTATTAAGGGAGATGCTATCGTTGCGAGTCCTAGCACGCCGATGAAGAAGCCAATTATCTGTGATAGATTCTCCACTCCAAACAGATCAACCAGAATCACGGACGACTGTGCCATTATCATCCCTCGACTAATCCCAGCCAATATGGATCCCGCTACAAACATGGCGTCACTCTGAGCGAAGGCCGCCATGAGCATCCATACACCGTGGACGCCAAAGGCGCATGCGTAGATGTAAGGCCTGATCATGCACACATAGTTGAGATCAAAAAGTAACCCGGATAATAGCCTCACAGGAATCTCGCTTATTCCCACAATAGAAAGCATCAATACGGCATCATCAAGTAACTTTTCCTTCATTAGTGCTGCAAGTAGCTGTGTCGTGCTGAAATATCCGATCTGGTTTAGAAAGAACACTAGTAGAAACACACAATATAAACTATTGTGCAGCATCTTGAAGTTACTCATAAACGCTTTGACCATTTTCAGCAAATCTGTCCTCTCACAAGATTTCGTGAGACCTTTCTGTTGTGATGATGTTATATATGTAGTTTCCATCTCATCTGTTTTTGATGCACCAATATTTTGATGTTCTATGTTATGTTTCTGAAGTGAAGTATCTTTCTTATTTGAATGACTTCTATCAAAGTTCTGCTCCTCTAATTCTTTGTTGCTTATCTGAGACTCAGAAGAACATCTTTGAACCCTATCATTGCCATCCTCATTTTCATTCTTCTTATTTACATGCTGCTCATTTGCATATAACTCATTCGTGATTGCTGTATTTGTATGATGCTCTGATTGTTTCCAGTTGTCTTTTCTCGCCTTCCTTAAATTGCGTATCGGACGATAGAGGGCGCCACACACGCATGCATTGAGCCATATTCCTCCAAGGAGAATCATGGTTCCGAAATAAGAGTACTTTTCAAGCACTATTTTAAAGAGTGGGGGAATGGCAAAGAATCCGACCCCTTGACCGCAGGTTCCAAGTCCAAGTGCTATAGCTCTGCGGCGGGTAAAGTACTGGTTTAGGACGAACAAGCTTGGAGCATATACAAAGCCGCACCCAAAACCTGCAAAAGAAGAAATAGAATATAAGATTTGGGGCACTTTGGGCTCTTTAATCATCATGACCTTGTGTATTAATGTTTCTCCAGTTCGCATATTGATATTAATAGAATATATTCTGCTTTTTTGTTAAGTACAAACTTTTCATCATTGACATTATACTAGTATTTTGAATTTCTAGATATGTTCCCTCCACTTATCTTTATGAGGCTTGTGAGAAAAAGTATTTCTTTTTGTTTCAATCTATTTTTTTTTTTCCTATTTGTCAGCTATGACCATCGCATCAAGTGCAATATACAAGTGTGGTAAATCAATGTTGGAGCAAATAAAAAGAGACTTCACAATAATTTATTGCACATAATAAATCTATAGACGACAATCTAAACAGAATAGAATAGACTGACCTCATTAAAATAATATTCGTAAAATTATACCAATACACGAGAATCATATTCACAATTTTGTAGCTTAAGAGATTCGAGTGCCCTTGATACCATTGTCTTTGAGGCTACATCTAGGATATGAAAACCTATGTCATTTATGTTGGGTTAATCTGTGAAGGATGGATTGTACACAATCTCATGATCTTATGATTTTGTCCTAAGGGACCTTAATCAGTAGCATCGTCGTGTTGGCTGTTCCTTTATTATGAATTAGAGTTTTTTGTTCCACTTTTGTTATTCTATGGTGCATCAATTGTATGTCCAATGACGTACTCAATAAAGATACAATAGAATACGATTAAAAATGAGGTTTATTCCCCAAAAGGAGAAATGTAGTGATGGTGCTGAAATATGGAGAGAAAACTTTTTGCCTTCTCATATCTTGTGTAAGATACTCTTTAATCTTACACAATTTCTTGTCAAAGTTTTCTCCTCTTCCCTTTTCTCAAGATGGTATACCAAGCACAGTTTACATATCACATTCAAAATATGAAGTCTCCCATCCTTCCTTTTCACATTATATATTACATTTTTGTTAGCAGAATAATGAAGCTGAGCATGGTATTGTTTTCTATTCTCCAAGAACTATTTTCCTAATGGGAGACTTGCAATTCAACCTGAATATATCGTTTAAGTTTAAGTTTAAGACATGAATCAAATAGCTTCAGGTTATGGAGTTTAAGTCCACCATATTCAACCCCTGTCTCCATTATTTATTTCCTTATTTTATTTCGTTTTGTCTTAGAAAGTTGCTATTGACTTAATGCTAGGTGGTGCTTTGCCAGAGAATTGAAATTCAAATCCTGATGGCGTGAAATACTTACCTGCGAGACCAAATGTAGCATAGAGATAGGGTAGGCTGGGCACAAACGCTGACAGGACGAATCCAGCAGATGTCGTCAAACCACCAAACACGACTACTTTACGGCATCCATACTTAGTGCTTAGGTGAGTCGCTAGGGGGCCTGTGAGAGAAGAAATATTCCAACAGTAAGCAACAGTTATCATCATTAGTTCATTCTGCTATTATGTATCGTTGTATATTTGCTTTTGTCGTCTTGTACATATGAGGCAATACTTATAACTGGGAGCTGAGACGAATGTAAAATAAATTCATTGCCAGCAGATCTCGCCGCGTGACCAGGGGTAATGGTTACAGTATGGGATCAACTGATCTACCCTGGTTGCAATCAATAGGGTCTTAAGCAATTCATTCGAAACTCAAACTTTTAATGAGTGAAGTGCAGGTCGTGCTGAACAACACACGTATGTGTGCACTGTGCACTGGGCCTAATGTGATTGTATGATAATTGGCTGCTTTTTGCATCTCCCTCTCTTGGGTGATCAGCCAGAGCCCCAAAAAGTACCTTATATAAGTAGTCAAGTGTCCCGGCAAGGCAGAAGGACATGGTAGGCTCATCCTAAAGGTTGTTTCCAGTGATTTCAGACAATTCATGAAGTGGTGCTGACATCTGATGGAAAATGTTGTATTTTGTATTTCTGTGTTTTTTTGGAGTTTTTGCAATTTGCCCCAAAACTCTGTGTTTCTGTTTCTCAAAGAAATCTGAACTTAACATTGGAGTGCTGCATAAATTGCTTGCTTACATGGACACATTAAGTTGCTGGTCATTTTCACTTCGCCATCGTACATTTGGGTTAAAATCTCAAGATAAAACTAAGAGAGATGGTCAATTTGTGTCATATACATGTTAGATTTAGTCATACTGAGAATCCAAGTAAGTAATATACCTGCATCCTTGGAAAGTGTTTTATAGAAAATAAATGGAAAGTATATATTTGTGGGAAAATGTCATTTATGGTCAATTGGTGAAAATTCCTCCTTAAACATTTATTTTCTGATCTTTTGAAAATAGATAAAAAAATTGTGAAATAACAAAATATAATCCTCTTTATTACCTAAAAGGCATTGTGTTATCTATCCTGTTTGAGTATAGGTACACAATAACACAGCAAGATATTATGAAGCCAATGCTAAGAAATATTATTTAAGATCAATGATTAAATACAAAATAACAAGATCAAGTTTCAAATGTTGGATATAAAATTGTTTTTTTTAAGATTTACACTTCATTTAAGTGGAAAAAGTTGTTTGGTGTAGTTTGCTTTTATATAAGCCTCCTCCCATTCATAGGATGAACAATCTTTGTTCACCCTTGATATGAAATAAAAGTCTTTCTTTTGGTATTGTCCTCTGAGATGTTAATAGTCTCAACTTCAAAATGCTATAAAATGTTTGAAGACTTTGTAGCCTAATATATTGGGTATTTGCCCTTGAGATATACAATGTCAAGATGAAATTATTCTTATTCTTAGAAAGATCTGTGACACAAGCCCTGTAAACCAACTTTCAGCTTGAATGTGGACCTGTAAAGGCTGAATGACTGATAAGAGGAAGGAGTAAATGGAGACCAACGAAAAGAAGGGGAAACACTTGATATGTTGTTGGCTTTGTCAGCAAGACAGCTTGTTGATATACGAGGTATGGCAAGGAACCTGATATATTGTAATGCACTTAAAGCTATATGAGAGTACAAACGGTGCATGTGTAATCAACTTGAACAGGGTTCGGGTAAACACCTATGCTAACGCCTTATGATCTCTGACGCCACAGAATAAATAAAACCGTAAGCATGTATTCCATGGGAAATGACTTGGGCGTTCCTAGGTTTTGGCTAAAATGTAAGGTACAATCCAGTTTAACCCGTTTGTACATGTAGTCCAAAAACTACATGACGATGTTGGTCATAGCTTATCAATAAAAGTGATATTTAAAACGTATTCAACTAGAGAGAAATCGCACTAGACGAAACGACACTTTCCAATCATATTTTTCTCAATGTATTATTTCGTCATCAAAAAAGTTCCATTAGTTTCAGATCAGGATTTGAATATAAGATTTGAAGGATGTGATTCCCCTATTTGCATATCTAAAAAGAAAAGAATCCCTCGTTGTTAAGGTATTCTATACAACTCTCTCTCTCTCTCTCTCTCTCTCTCTCTCTCTCTCTCTCTCTCTCTCTCTCTATATATATATATATATATATATATATATATATATATATATATATATATATATATATATATATGTGGGCTTGATCAAGCTGTTACGGAATCACACTTTTGCTGTTCAAGCTAAGATATCTTTTTAATGGAAAAAGTTAGGAAATCATGCTTTATATGGTTGTGTAGGGCTTTGAAAGTTCTTTTAAATGGACCAAGTTCCAACTTCCCCAGAAAATGATTTTTGGGTAAAAAAGTGAAAAAACATGCCTGTTACGGAATCACTCAAAATTAGCATCTGTTTTCTACCACTTTAATCAAATACCACTTTCATGCTGTTCCTGCTACTTTTTTACAAAATTTTCTTTATTATGTGGTAGGTAAATTTGTTTTGCACAGATTCCACCACGAAGTTATGAGTTGAATAAGTTAAAGTGAACTTTATTTAAGAAACTTTGACAGATGGTCTTGTTACGGAATCACATTTACCATTTGTTACGGAATCACATTTTCAGTAACAATCAATATCTTTCATTAAAATAGTGCACTATGGTGAAATTTTCTGCTCTAATAAAAAATAAAGTTAGCGTACTGATATAAAGACAAATTTTTATTGAAGGGAGCACTTTATTATGAATTACATGGCAGCAGAGAGTGGGTTTTATACGTCTCTGATGGTAGGTAACAGATGACAATGTCTAATGTTAGAGGGACCACTTTCCCACAAGAGCAATTGTTAGACAATTAAAATATATAAGCTGTAATTGATTTAACATTTAAGCTTCTTATAAATATATCATTGATCTGAGAAGGTTTTGAAAAACATGATGTTACCGTCTGCATTCTCAGAGGTTGATTTCACTAACTACCTGGTCAGTTTTATATCACTTCCTGTACACATCAAGGTTGTTGGTATACCCCAGACAATGTGGATTCAGGTTTTCCTCCACTGTCCCCTCTCATTAACACCCCTTATTGTTTAGTCTGAGGAAGGAGGAAATGATTCGGGGGGAAATTGCATCTACCCTGATTAACTGAATAGGTGGCTTCAGGATTAGGGATGTAGAGGTGAATGGAGACATTGCATTTGGAGGCAGGATGGAGGTGACGTCAGTCAAGGTACACATCTGTACACTTACCTATTGATATCAAACTAGCTGAGTTTTGAATGAATTATGAACATTTATAGTTAATGCCAAGTTTGCTAAATACTTATAAAATAACTATGTTATGATTTTTTTAAACATGCATTTGTGATCTTATTAACTGTTGGATATTTTTTCTGGAGTAGATCATACATGTCTATCGGGCGAATGGAGAATTCCTGGAAATTTGTTTTTAAAGTCATTTAGACTGCTGATCTATGACTGGTATAAAACAGTATCATATGAGTGTTCCATATGACTTTATACTATCTTTGAGTGATGTAACAAAATTTTGTTCTCTGAGAAATGTTTATGTACTGAATCCTTCCCCTTCTACACTTGTGACATAAGTTTCCTGTCCTCAATAGTGTGTAAGTTACTGAATAAATTCTTCTAAAATTTAATGCGGTTGGTCAAGTTTTAAAATATATGCATAAATAGAGACTTCGGTATCTTGGCTATATTGACCATGTGCTAAACTTCAGTTTTCTTCTTTACTTGAAGGAGAATCTCTGTTTCTGTGAAGGTATCTAAAATCTCTGTTGAAGAGCTTTCCTGTCCACCGCAGATATAAATTCTCTAAAATCTACTATTTTACAAAAGTCTTGAACAAATAGGGTTCAAGAATGAGATTACTATAGGATAAGACAGCCAAATGAGAGAGCAAGTTTTCTTGAATTTGAGGGAAAATATTGAATTCAATGTTCTAAAATTCTGTACGCAACAGTTTGAATAGGTTTATGTGGCCCATTATAACCATGAACATGCATGTACTTCTTAAAATGAATGCCTTATAAAAAGTCACTGAATTTAAACTAGAGTGAAAACAATTCATTTATATATTTGAAAATGTCTTTTTAAAGGGTTAGTCACAAAATTATTTGGGTGTCCTGATGGGTGATTTTTGAGGGAGTGGGTGTCCAAATGAGGCTGAGATGCCCTGCTGGCCAACTTAATTATACTTTACTTTAGAATTGTGTGAATGTTTTTAAAAAGGTAGTTTGGTGCTATGACACATTTTGAATAATTGTACCTTTCTCAAAATCGTATGTGAGTTACTTGTTTATGAAGAGCTTCATCTGATTTCCATGTACAGCTTAGTCCTTGTCCAAAGCATTTTGATGCCATATTGAAACTACTACTCGATAATGGACATATACTTTTTTTTCAAAATACTGTGCACAATGTCTCATTCTAATTATGGAAACTATCAATAAATACTAAACTTCAAGTTAAGATAACAAACTAGTCCATTTAAAGAATGTTCAAGACATCTATAGGCTTGAACCAGTCAATTTATCAAATATGTGATTCCGTAACGTTACGGAATCACCAACTTTAACCCCCACAAAAACACTGTTTGAAAATTTATTTTTCAAAAATGTGCCCCTTATAGTTAAATTAGTGTTAAAATGTTTTTTTCTATGAAGTTTCATGGTAATGACCCAATCTGAACACTTTCAAAAATTAAAAAAATGCTATTTTTCTGTTACGGAATCACATGTTACGGAATCACAGATCACCCTATTTCAAAATTCATCAAAAACACCCCAAAACATAATATTCAATCATAAGTCTCTTGGCACAGTCTTCCCAGGTATAATTATATCATTTAAAGCAATATTGAAGATCATAAGATGGTTTTACAAGAAAATATGGTGGTTTTAACATTTTGTGAAATGTTACTGTCAGAGAGGCGTTGAACAAACAAACAAACACCCTGCAGTAAAATGTTCATAACTTTTTCAAAAATGGGAATACAGTAAATCTGACTAAAGATCCAGAAACTTCTGAATTCTAGCTTTCCAAATATGTAAGATACATATTTCTACTATAAAATTTATTTTTTGTCTTAGATGCTAACTTCAACTTGATCGAGCCCATGTATATATATATATATATATATATATATATATATATATATATATATATATATATATATATATATATATATATATATATATATATATATATATACATGTATATATATATATATATATATATATATATATATATATATATATATATATATATATATATATATATATATATATATATATATATATATATATATATATGTGTGTGTGTGTGTGTGTGTGTATATACATGATATGAAGTTGATATGCGTTTAATAGGTATTTGTCAGGATAATTTGGTCTCCTAGTGACTATCAAGTAGCTGAAAAAGTGACGATAAACGAGAAATTTCACATACATACTTTATCATATAAGCTCATAGATTATTACTAAAATTAAATTAAATGTACGTGGCGTTGCCTTATGATTTTCCCCTAAGCTTCCGATTGAACCTTAAAACTTCTCTCGTTAAGTGATAGACATTTAACTGAAAGATGATATCATATGTTTTCAAACCTTGAGTGTTTGATTTGACATTATCATATTCTCGCCCTCTTGACAATGTCACACCTGACTGCAATCACAACAAGATTAAAGAGACGCGAGATCAAGTGGTCTGGTAGTTCCAGGGCCTGTTTTGCAGGGAAATATCAGTTTTGCTCAAAAGATAAATATACTGCATTGCCGAGATTTTATGTGTGGGCACCCCGGACATAATACACGACCGCACGCCTGATTGCCAGCCAGTGTCCTGGGCTTGGATACATGGATAACTTCGCAATTGAATGTAGCTTTGATTCAAAACCTACGTGGGTCGGTCATTGATGTGCTTGACTTCTCTTTTTGACATGCTATCAATGGGTATTTGTGCAACCAGGCACTGACAGGTGTCCGGTCAACTGATGCAGGGATTAACCCTCTGTACTGTAAAAGGTGGATGGTTGATCCTGGGGGCTTGGTGGGTTTAAGCGAAATGTCGAACACTTCCGTCCATCGAATATGTACAGTTTATTTAAAATTCGATAGATGAATACCCCCGTGTAATGTACGCTACCAGAAAGTCTGACATGAAAAGTAAGCGTAAAAATCAAACGAAGAAACTTGTAAAAACGTATATTGTTGATATATTTTAACTGATAACTTAATTAGCATTTTTGAAATGAGAGCATTCTTTCTAGGTAATGGGCTTACAGACACTAAGGAGGTAAAAATATATTTAGGACTAGTGTTTAATTTAAATACGCAGTACAATAGGTCAAATGATCGGGATTGAGCGGAAATATAATTTACACTTTTTCAACAAAGTAACGTATCAAAAACTGATTAAAAATATGGGCAATGCTTTGTTATTACGAGAATTTTACAAATTATTCTCAGGTATACCTTTAACTGATTTGTTTAGTAATATGGGTTATACATTAACCAGCCAAGATGTGTTATGTTTTGGGTTTGGGATATATCTTTATGTCGGCATGGTCATATCTCTAATTCACAAAGCATCCTGTTTATTTTAAACCGCATATACCAGTTTTAACTGCGCAGTTTCTGTTTGTAAACAAGCCAGAAAAACGTCAATTGTCAGATGGATTTGAAAATTGTCTACTCCTGTAATAATGCGCGGCTGCTTAAAGCAAACAGGCATAACGTACTACAACCGATACTACTGTAGATAAAAAAGAATGTATCAGAAAATATGTACGTATACTAGTATATACATATACATATATTTAATATATATATATATATATATATATATATATATATATATATATATATATATATATATATACATTTACATATATATATATATATATATATATATATATATATATATATATATATATATATATATATATATATATATATATATATATATATATATATATATATATATATATATTTATATAAATATACACACACACACATATATATATATATATATATATATATATATATATATATATATATATATATATATATATATATATATATATATATATATGGATTGATGGCTGGAGAGATAGAAAGATAGATAACAACGACGACAACAACAACATCAACAACAAGAATGAGAATGAGAATAAAAAGAATAATAACAACAATTTTCTTGTCCTTACCAAAGGCACACAACGAAATCACAAAGGATACAAAAGGAAAAAGACTGAAGCTGGACAAAATTATTACAATCGCAACTCAAAAACATAAGTTTGCCTTTAGTCGAAAGACAACATGAGATGCATAAGACTTGATAATACTCTGAATATCAATATCTAATCAACTCAGAGCGAAGTGGTTTGTCTGAAGGGACAACATGTCAGTTCTGATGAATTTTTACCGGTCGTCATTGGTAATCAACATTTGGTCGTTCCTCAGAGTTGTGCAAGTATCATTACTCCATGATACACATTTGAAAGCAATTATTTCTCCAGGCTTCATTAAAAAACATTTTAAGTCATTTATAATTGAAGAACGTTTGCACCTAAGAAGTCCCTTTCCCTTATCGCATGGCCCTCAGGCATAGAGTATCAATGGACCAACAGGAGTTCCCAATGGTTCAAGTTCCTTTTAAATGAAATCTTGACAGGTGATTGGTCTCTTAAACATGATATGATTTCTCGCGATACAATCATGTCAACACCTGTGCAAAATGGGCATGTGCCTGAAATTTAATCTAGATTACTTACACAGCAGTAGGTTAAGCGTTGTCAGAATAGGCCTTTTACACTTTGACTGACACTTCGGAGAAGTAAATATATTTAATGAGACGAATTTCCTTGAACCTTAGGCGTTCCTCTATAGAATTGCTGTCTGGATCCACGTTACCCCTGACAATTGACAACTATGTTAATGAGATTGCTTTAAGAAACTATTTGCTGGAAAGTTGTGGTGTTACCTCTAATTATCGATTCCTTTTTCACATTTTTCACATTTCATCCATATGTCATTGTCAGGCTGAAATTAGCCACTTTGAGAATTAGTTGGCTGAGGCACTAACAGACTAGTGTTCGAACGAGTGCAAGGAGAACAAACTTCCAGGAGTTTTTTAACATTTATATTGCTGGGGGCTAATTTGGCCAATACAAAATGATGCGGAAAAAACTTAAAATGACTGAAACCCTGGCATATGGGTACTCATATAAGAGCGCTCAGTGAGATCTATCCAACGAATACCAATATGACAGTGTTCAGACGTTTTTCAAAAATATCTCCATCTATGTTCTATGGATGAAAGTAGCCTCACCATTAGAAAGGATACTTAATTAAATGATCAGTACTCACCCAGCAGGAGCATGGTCACGAAGAAGATGGCGCCGACCCACGAGGTGGCCGTAGCCGACTGGCCGTACCTGTCCAGTAGCTCAAGGTAAATCAGGGAGAGACAGCTAAACACCCCTCCCATAAGCACGTGCACGACGTGGCAGCCCAGCACGCACAGCCAACCCCACCCGCCGTCAGGAGGGGTTGGGGGTGGGGGTTCGGGTTGGAAGAATGGTACATGTAGTTGCGGTGGTGGCTCCTCGGGGGGTCCGGTTGTGTTCTTGGTAGTAGATGAGGATGATGATGATGGTGATGATGATAAAGAAGAGGATGCGTGTTGCTCCTGTGTGGCTGTCATCGCTAGCAGTCTGTATTCAAGTCTCGCGTGGCTTGCCTGAGTGCTACCACCAGCCCTACTACTATTACTACTACCACCACCGCCGCAGCGCGCTGAATGAGCCATCGTGATATTTAACTCTCTCGATCTCCCTATCGCCTCTCCCTTAAGAATGCACGGAATCTCGCCTCACACACGTATAAAATCCGCAACAACATTGCTGTGCATGTCTAAGTGTCTTGTTATGAAGTTGTGGAGTATGTTCAGAGGTAACTCAGGTCAGACCCTTTCTCCTCACGTTGAGGATTTGCGGCCTGTAGCGGTTTTTGTGTCTATTTGGCAGTGATGAATGTATAACACTTAAGGGTTACCAATAGGTCACCTCTTATCCTCTCATCAACCCCTCGTGGTTGTATCAAGTATATGAGCTACTCGTGTCATTACGCATAAGTACCAGATTTGAGGTACACTGAGTCCGGTCATTCACCTTTATTGTATTTAATGCGCATTTTAACAGGTGTACAGCAATTTCCATTTATATCTACGAATGAAACCAGTTATGTGGCTATAGTTTGGTTATGACCTGAACACTTTATTTATATGAAAAAAATACTGTTTTTGTGTCTATTAGGACGATAGCTCTTCCCACTGACGATTGGATTCAGAAGATCATGTTCTTTTCTAAAACGAGCAGATATATTTGATTATGATAGGATTTTTCTTTTAGACAAAAATCCTTTCTATAGTCCAGTTTTTGACATTCTAAAGATTTCTTCGCTTTTTGTTACGTTTGAATGTTGAAGGCTTTGGTTATTTACAGCAAAGAGAGCTGAAAGTGAAAGGCTGGGGCCTAGAATATGAAGGTTTGGTCTTTAGAGTCACTCTGTTTAAGGCTACTGGCAAGTTTAAATACTACATAGAATAAATAGATCGGTGCAATATCTAGTTTGGTGACACATTTCCGATAAAACATATAAACTGATAAGGACATAAAAGGTAATGGCCAAACGTATATGTAATGCTAGTAGCCAAAGATGTTATGATTGTCGTCTGTAAGATCAAATTCTAAGTGAGGTATATTTTATTTTATGTGTTTTAAAAAATATATATTTTTAACACTTTTTGTTTACTTTCCTGCTCGCCAAGCACCATGACCATGTTGTACAATCATCATAGATAATTGTTGATATTACAGTGATGCTAGTATTCACATTTTGTCTTGTATATGCGATTAATGCAATGTACAATCCACCTTTTGTCACATGTAAAAAACAATAAACTTATATAAGATATATATAATGATTTATAAATTAGAAGATGTAACGCATGTAATGTATTTGCTTGTCCTTTTATGTCAGCTTTTAAAACCAAGTATAACTTCATTCACAACAAATGAAACTTCAACACCAACATCGCAAAAATATATATAATAAAGTATATCTTGTTGAATGTTGTCCGCATCCAAGTCTTTGACTGGCCCACGGAAAAGCGCTCATTCAAAAATAAATAACTGCTCAGTAGCGTTTCCTCTTCAACTTTTTTTGGCCTGTGCTAATGGCCGTGTGGTCTTAGACGTTGCCCCTGACTGCCAGCTGTCTCTCACAACTGTCCGGGTTTGAATTCCACCCGGGGTATGTGAGATAGGTGCAAGTGAATTTGGGTTAGGCGGTGGTTTTCCCGGGTAGTCCGGTTTCCTCCACCAGTTACACCTGGTTAGTCACGGCAGAAAAAGTAACGAAAAACAAAATTCCAAATTCACCTTGCCTTTTTGGTTAAAAAAGGAAATTTCTCTCGCAGAAATCCATATAGTTTCGTTTCCTCTTGCCATACGTCCATACATCAGGGAATTATGACCTAAGGGTAATCGTCTTATTAGAAATATTTCCTTGTCGAAAGTGTCAATCAACTTAACAAAACCTGATTCGTAAGGGACTAAACCTACTGCTCAGTAAGTCAGATAGATTGCATTTACTGCAATTATTACATTTATTTTTCACAGGTGTTGACAAGACTGTAGCGCAAGAAAGTAAATCATGTATAAGAGACCAATCATCTGTCACGATCTCATTCACAAGGAACTTAAACTAGTGGGACCCCTGTTGGTTAGTTGATATCCATTGTCGAAGGGTCATGTGAACAGAATTAAAAAGTGTCTATTGGCTATGAACCATGTATAAGTTTTCAGCGATATTAACGCAGAACAGATCGCATTCAAATGCGTAGTTAGGAATATGCTACTTCAGCAATCGATCAATGTTAACCTATCTCGTTCCGAGTATCGTATAACTAATAACAGATTAATACGCACGTTGTGAAATGATTTGCATCTATATTGCCTACATGCATCTTTATCAAACAGCAGCATTTAAATAACTATAAAAGATGTCTGGTGGAATTGCTATATCTACCAGGAGCAACCGTCACTCAAATAGGCCTTGCTGTTTTAACCCCTGCGCTGCTGGTGGCTAAGTTGGCCAAATGAAAATAATCAAACATCCTGAAGAATCACTGAAACCCTGAAAAAGGGTACTTAGATGAGAGTACTCAGCAAGAGCCATCAAATGAGTACCAACATGGCAGGGTTTAGTTGGTTTTCCAAAAATGAGCATTCTTGTGCTTTGTACGAAAGCGGCATCAGCATTGGAAGGGTTAAACCATGTGAGGCCCAAGTAATTCCCAAGACCTCTGCTGCAAAATGGTAATGGGGAATTGGCCATAAACAAGTGCCATGCTGTTTATGTTTGACTATCTGATAAATAAAAATCGGTATACCACGCATATGACATGGCAGAATAAAATCAAGGACTACATTTTGAAAGCCAAATCGCTTATGTATACAGCTTTTAGGGGGTCCCTTTGTCTCAGACTGGGTGGTCCCTTCTTAAAATGGACCTGATTAGTCATCTTGCAAGCATATGTGCGTACCATTGTAAGGTTCTCCATAGTCTGTGAGCTGACGGTTGAAACCCTCCCCTATATTTCTGAAAACCTTATATCCTCAGCTGCTCAGACAAGCCTGTTTGCACTTATATGAAGGGTGTGTCTTCCCTGGGGAACAGTTGTAGGTCGGGGCCTCCCAAAATTAAGCGGTTGGGATGAAATATGGTTAGGGGAAGAGAAAGTTCAACAAAATTAATCTCAGACCACATACCTAGCTTATTTTTTTATTGAGCAGGAAAGTATTTGTTTGTAATTTATGTATATCATGTAGGATGATGTTGTACACATTTGATCACTAAAACTTAACGTTTGTCAAAAATTTCAAAATAACTGCAAAACAAATTAGTATTTTTTGCACCTTTTCTTTAAAAGTCCAAGAATAGGAAGTGTGTCCGAGGAAGGCATTTGATAATTGCATTTGCTGATTAGATGATCAGCAAAGCAGATTTGGATTATCCCAGAGTATAGCAAGGGTATATACCACCCCACTTAGAAAATGTCATCCCCATCCCTATAAGGAGGAACAAACCAATCTGAACAGCTGAAGGTATAAGGTTTTCAGAAATATGGGTCTCCTAAATTTTTTATGGGGGTAGGATTTCGACCGTCAGCTCACGGACTATTATAATAGTATCCCAACACACACACACACACACACACACACACACACACACACACACACACACAAACTCGCGTTCTTTTCCTGACCTATGGTAAATGTAGGATTTCTGCTCAGTCAGTCTTCTTCACTGAATGAAATGATCACTTTTTATTCAATTCCTTAATCCAATTTTTTTCTTTTGAATCTTGATCAGTCTAGACCATCATGTTGCAGAAATGCATTTTGACATATAGAATAGCATTAGCTGGTCCACTAAGCACCATCTCAACCCCCTCCCATACCTCTCTTCAAAACATCCTTGGCCAGGGCTGGTATAGTAAGATAAGATATAATAAATATATTTTTTTCATTGAAGCCTCATCCATTATAGAATTGTACAAAAAACATGACACAGCAAGAACAATGGACGGTCAATGATGACCTACAAGAGACTATACAACTAATGAATACAGAATATACATTGTTAAAAATATATTGATATCAAAATACAATCTGTATAGTATAGTACACACGTGATTAAGGTGATAACACCCCACGTATGACATGATCATCTTGTAAGGGTTCTGCTCAGCTCGCGTGTTGTCACGGGATAAAAAGCCTGTCATCATTTATGTCAGGTTTATTTACTCAACACGACACGGTAGAGACGGCACAGACAAGATGGAAACGGAGATTGATCGGTGTGTCTTAACCCATGCAGGCAGGGTGGGCTTCCACTTTAGAAGTGACGTCAGGATACTATGAAATCTCGAGAATAACTAAATAATAAGGCATCAATACACCAATCATCTAAGTGAAAATTGTATTTTTTTTGTTAAGTGTGGCTCAGACATGTAAGAAGGAGAGCTTTTTGTATATGCAGACGACACAGATAACATAAACGATGATTTGAAATGAATATGAAACTCTTAAAAGTAATCTTTCCAAATAATTGGGCGACAGACAATAAAGAGTAAGAAATGAAATTGTTCGGTGGTTGCCCCAGTCTAAAGAGGGATAGAACCCCTACTTACCCTGGCCTGGGATTGAACTCTGGACCCCATGCCTCCCAGCACAAAATTGTAGTTATGGTTCATGCGTAAAAGTTCTCCTTCAAATGTGTGTCTATGATACTCTGGCGGCATCCAATACTAATCAATGTATGCAGGTGTTCAGATTACGGAGTTCCTGTTTCTATACTTATCATGTTGGCGGTGAATGAAACGGTGTCATATAAAAGTTGATGTTCACTAAACAGAGGTGATCCACCGGGCAGGTGTTGTGTTTTTCCGAATGAAATATCGAGTGAGTTTTCGGATGGAATGGATCGCAGCAGGCATGAATTTCGTTGCCCATAGTACAGTACATAAACTCTGTAAAGAAAGGTCATTTCTGAAGGACTTTCGAAGAGGTTATAATAAACCGAAAGGGAACTACAACCTCCAGTCATGTATTTCTCAATATATTACTTTGTGATGAAAATATTTCCTCACATGTCAGACCGTGGTTACGCTATAGATGTGAATGTCTTAAAGGTAAGGGTCCAAAACTTATCATGGTGAGACGTAATACATCAAATGACAATTTTCCAAAGAAAACTCGAGGATGAAGAACCTCTGAACAAACAACTTGAAAGAGAATATTGATTGGCTTCTGTTTAACATTTCCCCATCAAATGTATGCAAAGGTAAGTTGTTTGTCAGAGAAATATTATCAAAATAGCAGAGCCTCTTTAGACGCTATAGGAATGAACGGCTTAAAGGGGAGCGTCGGTCGGTGATCGTTTGCTGTCATTTCTGTGAGGAAGTCTCTGCTCCGATATTGTGCGCTACCTTTTAGGCACGGGAATCTGAGTATCTTCCAGAAAACTATTTAGTATTTTTGAATTCGAGGGTGGCGTTTACTTTCTGACATATTGAGGTTCATGAAAGGAAATTCCCCTGGAGTACTAACGTTAACATTTGTGTTGAGCTTTGCATTACGATGCCTTTAAGCATACCTTGAAAGATATATCTATTCTAAAAGGGAGTTACGGTGCTAACGTGTGTGTGAATTGGCGACACCTACCGGGTTTAGGTAAACTTTAGTTACGATAAGTTGTATTTTAACCGGCTTCAGAAATATCGATTGAAGATCTTACTTGAACATGCTGAGAGGGCACGCAGTTGGTGTGTTCTAATGTGTCTAATAGGTAAATATTTTTTCATCTTTTATCACTGAATGTGTTATTGAAAGTTCTAACGTAACTTTCACAATAACCTTAATTTCGCAAACTTTTTAAAAGAGCTCTACGCACATTTCCATTCTGACATGTCAAACAGAAGCCTTTAATTCAATTACAGTGGCAACTCATCAAAGGAAATGAGAATATATGTCTCTTGTCTCGCTTGACAAAAATCTCGCGTTAAATGAACATCATCTTATGTTTTAAGAGCACATTTTGCCGCCGGATCTTTTTAGCTTTTGAATATTCCTTAATAACATGATAAATATGGATTGCTTCCTTTGAATTGTATCAAAATAGCTTTTTTGACCTCCGATGACCGGGCAACACGCGCAATGACTTCATGGTACGACAGAATCCCACCATGCAAAAGACAATATTGGCGACATCTACGGGGAGAATCGTCCCACTTATTAAGTACCAGTTTGAACGGGCCAGTAATGGGCCCGATACGGGCCATATTTTACAACATATTTTACAATATTATTTTCATAAAAAGCCAAATATTTTCTAATCGTTTTTTTCTTTTAAAAAAACTTTGAAAATGTTATGAAAGATTTGTTTTATATATGCAATATCTCCAAAATGATCAATTGAGCAGAACCTTCTAATGTCAAAGTTCTGTACTTAGTATATGAAAAGCATTGAACTCTTGTTAGTGCATGATTTGATAACTTGGTAAGGCATTATTAGGGAAAATTTAAGTATGTATTGACTGGTCACGTGGTATAAATCTTGCGGAAGACATTTGAAACATTTCATTTTTTGAAATGCAGATATATTGAGGGATCAAAAACGGGCCCGTATCCTAACGGGGCCGTACGGGCCCGTAAACTTTTACCTGTGTATTATTAAAGAGTTATGTTGTTAATGAACACCTTTCGAAACATTATCTTATTGAATACTTACATAATAACAATACAAGCAACATCACTTACCGTGGACTCGCCTAACTCGCATTACATCATACTTATTAGCCTGTCATTTCTCTGCAATTCATGTTGTATTTACCTTTGCTACCATGGAGAAGTGCATGTTAGGCAGTAGGTCAAGTCGTACCCAAGCCATCAAAGCGGGTTGTTCATTTAGGCGTGCTAGACTTTTACACAATTTTTCCAATTCTATTTAGCAATAAAGGCGAACATGTTTCAGACAATCAGGCGAAATTACAGTAGAAAATGATATACAATGTGACAGAGATTACTTAGTATTCTCCGAACTACCAGCTATTGGTGTTGGCTTACTAACAATAAAACATGTCAAATATAAAAGATATGGCGACATAAAGGCATAAATGTTTCATGCATGAACAAATCGTGGCATGAAAATTTCCATGATATTTCCATGCATGAAAATGAGAAATTCGCCCCTGACATGCTTTTTTCGCCACAGATACTTTCATGGGTAGTTGGGCTGTACACAACTTCATGCACGGAAATATCATTTTCATGCAAGGAAATTTCATTTTCATGCATGAAATGGAAATGTTTATGCATGGAATTTTTAAGACACAACTTTTTCATGCATGAAACATTTCGTACGGGAGGGGAATCTATTTTGGCTGGGACCATGGATGGTTTATCTGCTATCCCTATGTGAGAATCTTTCCCTTGGGAATGCTAGGTGATCTGTAACGAGGTTACAAGGGCCACACGGCCCTGCACCCATAACTAGACCCACGTCGGCATAGGACTTGCGATAGGGTAGCAAGTCGTCCGTAGGATATGTATAGATTCACCATTCTGCCACTCGCCAAGTTGGCAAAATACTAGGTGTATAGGGAAAAGTGTCAGATCTAAATTCGTCGTTATAACGGTTTATGGTAGCGAGTTTATTGATGAAACTGAGCGGCCAAAAAATCAAGTCATGCGTGCGATTGAAACATTGTCTAAAGATCATATGTGGGAAAATTTTTGGCATATTTTCGCGCCCGTGTACTTCTAGCTAATATGTCGAAAAAGGGGAACGACTTTACGGTAATTCCGCGCATAGCGAAACAGCGAAATATGTATAGGACGTACACCTACGGCATACTATTATACTACGGAGATGCCTCATTCTGAGAATATCGCTAAACTGGCCATAAGTTCTTAAATCATGGTACGTGTGTGTTATGAATTGTTCAATTGATATTGTGCACGTACGTTGGCATACCCGTCAGCATTCAACAATCCAAAATCAGGATATTTCACTTATCAGGCGGTTAACTATACTGCGACGTTTTTTGGTTTCATTTTGTTTAGTTCCAATTCTTGGAGGGGCCAGGTTAGTACTTTTGCTTAAGGAGCGGGCCTTTAGAGTTGGTAATCATGGAAACATATTTTAATAGGATAACTTTAAGTTTAGCAGATCACAATTGCTGCATGATAATATACACACAGTTTTCAAAAACACGCAGATAGCTTTGGAACTGAAAATGTCTTCATCAACAACATTTACATTGTGTGATCTTTCCAGACATTGTGTGATATTTCAAGATCAAATACTTACTATGTTCAGCATATTATGAAATTCTTGGCTCTTGGCTAGAAAATAAATTTATTCTTGAGGAATGGTGGATGATTTTTGAAAGTTGGCAAATCAGTAGCTAATCTGAAGATTTCTGACCAAGTTATATAATTCATACATGTTAACATTCAATCATCCAAAATCAGGAGATTTTATGCGGTTCCAATCCTGGCCACCAGGGGTCAGATTAGTTTATTAGTTTAGGAGTGGGCTATTATATTTTACAGTTGTTGGCAAATTGATAACCATACAAGTATGATTATGAAATAACTTTAATTTTATGTAGCAGATCACACTTGCAGCATGATGACAAATTCCTAGTTATGAGAAACACACAGAGATTGCTTTTGAACTGAATACATCATAATAGTCCATGACCCAGAGGTGGTCAGTATCATATTGGGGGGCGGGGGGTGCAAATTCTGGTTAATGTTTTTGAATTCCCCATATTCTCACCTTTATGGTGTTTCAGTAACAAATATTTTCCAAATCAGACCTTTTTTCCCAGGTGAACTTAGCTTTAAATATTTACACGATCACTAATTTGCTTTTACTCACTACCCATATTCCTCATATTTCATAACTATTACATCTCTATCAATTCCCCTTGAGATATGGATCCGTGCGCCGGCCTACATATTTTGGCGCACGGATCCATTCCTCTACCATACCTGCCTAACCTCTGCGCTGTGTTGCGCCCAGCGCCACTAGCTTCATACTACTTTCCATTCCTTTCATTTCCACTCCTATCACCTTGTATCGGACTTTCTCTGGACCCACTTCGGCATCAGACGTACTGTAGGGTAGCACGTCCCGTAGGACATTCATTGATTCAGCATGCTGCCACTCGCCAAGTTGGCAATATACTAGGTGTATAGGGAAAAGTGCGATGACAAAATTCTTCGTAATAACGGTTTATGGTAGCGAGTTTATTGATGAAACTGAGCGGCCAAAAAATCAAGTCATGCGTGCGATTGAAACATTGTCTGAAGCTTATATATGGGAAAATGTTTGGCATATTTTCGCGCCCGTGTACTTTTAGCTAATATGTCGAAAAAGGGGAAGGACTTTACGGTAATTCCGCGTATAGCGAAACAGCGAAATATGTATAGGACGTACACCTACGGTATACTATTATACTACGGAGATGCCTCATTCTGAGAATATCGCTAAACTGGCCATAAGTTCTTAAATCATGGTACGTGTGTTATGAATTGATCAATTGATATTGTGCACGTACGTTGGCATACCCATCAGCATTCAACAATCCAAAATCAGGATATTTCACTTATCAGGCGGATTACTATACTGCGACGTCTTTTGGTTTCATTTTGTTTAGTTCCAATTCTGGGAGGGGCCAGGTTAGTACTTGTGCTTAAGGAGCGGGCCTTTAGAGTTGGTAATCATGGAAACATATGTTAATAGGATAACTTTAATTTTAGCAGATCACAATTGCTGCATGATAATATACACACAGTTTTCAAAAACACGCAGATAGCTTTGGAACTGAAAATGTCTTCATCAACAACATTTACATTGTGTGATCTTTCCAGACATTGTGTGATCTTTCAAGATACACTTACTATATTCAGCATATTATGAAATTCTTGGCTCTTGGCTAGAAAATAAATTTATTCTTGAGGAATGGTGGATGATTTTTGAAAGTTGGCAAATCAGTAGCTAATCTGAAGATTTCTGACCAAGTTATATAATTCATACCTGTTAACATTCAACCATCCAAAATCAGGAGATTTTATGCGGTTCCAATCCTGGCCACCAGGGGTCAGATTAGTTTATTAGTTTAGGAGTGGGCTATTATATTTTACAGGTGTTGGCAAATTGATAACCATACAAGTATGATTATGAAATAACTTTAATTTTATGTAGCAGATCACACTTGCAGCATGATGACAAATTCCCAGTTATGAGAAACACACAGAGATTGCTTTTGAACTGAATACATCATAATAGTCCATGACCCAGAGGTGGTCAGTATCATATTGGGGGGGGGGGGCAAATTCTGGTTTATGTTTTTGAATTCCCCATATTCTCACTTTTATGGTATTTCAGTAACAAATATTTTCCAAATCAGACCTTTTTTCCCAGGTGAACTTAGCTGTAAATATTTACACGATCACTAATTTGCTTTTACTCACTACCCATATTCCTCATATTTCATAACTATTACATCTCTATCCATTCCCCTTGAGACATGGATCCGTGCGCCGGCCTACATATTTTGGCGCACGGATCCATTCCTCTACCATACCTGCCTAACCTCTGCGCTGTGTTGCGCCCAGCGCCACTAGCTTCATACTACTTTCCATTCCTTTCATTTCCACTTCTATAACCTTGTATCGGACTTTCTCTGGGTATAAATAGCCTGGTGACCTACATGCTACGTGTCTGAGTATTGCAGTTTAGTTGAAATGTTACGCAGATTTCAGAGGATTTTCGTGACAAAGAACGGGTTGGTGTTAAGGTGAGTATCTATAAGATAGTAAAAGACACAGTGTTAGTTTCTGGCCACATTTCTATGCGTAGGTTAGGCAATTGTGTACTAGATAACCCATAATGTACGGGATTCCAATCTGGGCTATTGTGAGGCTTGTAATTTTTGGCAGTCTCACGGTGACACAAATTACGGGAAAATATGCTAAGATAGTGCAGCAACTCATGTCTAAGGTAGTCATTGTGAATCTAGGTAGAGTTGATCTTGATAGCATGAGACCTGGGACGGTGGGTTCAAAATATTCAGTTTTAGTGTTGTGGCTTTTTTCAATACAGGTGGAAAGTTGAGGTTGAGGACAGTAATGCCTAGTTTTCAAACGAATAGCACACTATTCAATATACATTCCAGCCAAATCAGTACCTCAAGGTAGTGTAAGAGGATTATTAGAGTTAGAGTAAAATATTGGAAGGTTTCACGGAAACGTGTTTGTGTGATGTTGGCATTGATTTGAATAGAAATTGTAGGAAGCGAAGAACCTATCTAGGGACCCTTTTGATGGCTCTGTCGGGTAAAATCGCAGAGCATAGAGGCTCTAAAACGAGAGTTTAAACTTACCCTACCAATGTACCTGAGGAATCTCTGTGAACGCTTTCAGGCTAAAGCATAGAGCAGAAAATATTCAGAGGATAAAGGTTAAACAGAAAATTGCCAACAACTCTCCCTCTCCCTTCCAGAACTTTTAAAAATCATTCTTACTTCTTAAGTATCATCAAAGGTTGATTAACTTTAAGAATCAGCAGTACTGAGGTAATGATCTTTGAGAATCAGCAGTTGTGAGTTGTTTATGTAACGTAAAATTCCCTTTCACATGACAGGATATTTCACACATTCTCTCTCATGTATTATCATTATGAGATACGTACAATGTATACATGAAGTATGTGTGAGTAAAGGTAACTAAACTTATACCTTGTTTCCAAACTAACCATTTAGGTTCTCCTA
>OZ012697.1:17238922-17306422 GCA_963942565.1 Maea johnstoni | reverse complement strand
TACGGGACTATGAAATTGACAATACTCTTTGCTTGTATATAAGTGATTGCCGCAGTTTGTAGCCAGTTTATATCGCTATAAGTTAGACTTAATCTAACCATTTCTCTGATATATACGCTTCAGTTATTACCATGTTCTTTTGTATACATGATGTACTGTATCTTTTATGCGCTTCGCATTGTCAATAAATATACATACATACATACATAATAGGATTCACCACCAAAAATAGAAGGAAACATAATTGATATTTTTTCATTGTATTCATTGTCTCTCCTACACCTTACTTACTAGGTGATCTAATCTAGTGAGATTTGATTGTTTCATCGTTGGTATCCTAGTACTGAATAGATATTAACGTTCGTAAAAAACATAGTAAGAGCATAGTAAAAAACATTGTTTAAGTTGTTTCTAAGAGTATTAGGCATCTTAGTATCTATGCATTCATTTTTTTATATTATAAATGCATCTTGTTCATTGCATCCAGCCTTTAAGGAAAGAAAGTTCTTTCATCTCCACTTTAATTTTTCATCGCTAACAAGAGAAAAAATAAGAGTATGAACATTTGCAAATAGTATCAATCTTAATGACGTTTGATCGAAAATATTGTAATTGCACATTGTGATGAAATAGCTATGTTAGATATTGTTTCGATTCGTTTAGGCTGTGCTAGAAGCTTTCGGTGGACTTGACCATCTCATGCTAAACCACGCCTTGATCCCAAAGCCCGTCTATTGGAACTCCACTGCAGAAGAACTGGACCAACTCAGATATGTGATGGAAACAAACTTCCTGTCGTTCGTCCACCTCGTGTCCTATGCTATACCCCACCTAGCGGAGAGCAGGGGAAACATAGGCGTTGTATCCTCTCTAGGTGGTAAGCTCGTAGGGACTATTTTGTTTCTGCAAAACACATACTTTTTTCTCTTAAGAACACACATTAATTAACAAAACCTTGTTTATATATCACACAACAAATGCCTAGCGACCATGTCATGGCTCACTCAATCAGGAAAATTTACATTGCCTGAGTGCAATGCTGAGCTTCCAATTGATAGTTTTAACACTTACAGACTGTTTTGATAGCAGCAGTCTTTCCTAATTACTTCAATCGCCATAAGGCATGTGCCCTGTGGTATTCTGCTGCATGGACTAAACACGAATAGTTCCTAGTCATGAACGGGAATTAATGTTGTTATGAGAATGCCCAGTAAGTTATTATCTTGCCCAGAACTCCAGATTTTTTTTATCAAGTTGCCCTAGCCTAGTATATTTAGCAGACATGTATGATATTGACAAACCAGATGTACCCTTTATTGATCAAGAAAATGTCATTTGAGGTAAAGCACTGTAAGAGAGAAACTGTGGCCCTATCCAGGTAAGTTCCAGCAGCTATGCTATAGAAATCTTATAGTTGAAACACAAAGAAAGGGGTGTGCTAAATTATGAGATGGGTTATTTTGAGTGTGTCGCTAGCATCACAGCCCTTAGATACGGAAATATCCTGTTTTCATAGAAGCTATCATATGACGAAAAGAAAATATCCATAATGGTTATTTCTTTATTCTAGATTTCTTTCTTCTTTCTTTCTTTCAGATTTCTTTACAAAAACTACTAATCTCAAACCATCTGTGTGTATATTTTGTCTCATTTGTGAAATAGAACACGACTAGCTTCCTTAGTCCCAGGACAAGTATATACAAGTTTATTCTTTCCTCCTTACAGGCAAATTATCCGGCCCTCTGTTGACTCCTTATTCAGCCTCCAAATTTGCTTTAGTAGGATTTTTTGATGGATTCAGACAGGAACAGATTATGAAACACACTGGAGTCTCAGCAACGTTGATATATTATGGTACGATTGGTAAGTTTCACCATGCATCTATATACACGGGATTTACTGCTGTTGCGATTAGCAGAAATAGTAGTAGCAGCAGCAGCAGCAGCAGCAGCAGCAGCAGTAGTAGTAGCAGGAGTAGTAGCAGTAGTAGTAGTAGTAGTAGTAGTAGTGGTGAGGCCTACCCCGATGACGTAGAGGTCTATAGCCAAGTCATGGGCTAATCGCTGTGTCAAAACACTATTTCGTGGCAGGTCAAGGGAGAAAGTTAATACTAAAGCCAGTCTCACACAGAGGCCGAAGTGAATATGTTTTTACGCGAAGTGGCCAAATTCCACTTCGTGTTCAGTTCGGCGAAAAAATGGAGTTTTTGAAGGCAATCAACCATACCTAACGAATCCAACAGGTACACAACACAAATTAAACACGCAGATATACGAACGAACTAGGTAGATAAAGCAACGTCTATGTGAAGTGTACATGACCTCTGCTGAAGCTAACAAGAATGCAAAAACACCAAACACGACTAAACAAGAAAACAATGTGATGGTAATATAAACTTAACTATAAGTTGATATGAAAAGAACATTAATCAAAATAAACATAACATGAAGTTAAAATAAAGTGCCTATGTTTAGCAACAACATGAGATCAGCCATAACACCTTGTTGTATCTGCCACCATGCAAAACATGCTATTCATTAACACTGCTGACAAAGCCGTTTTGTGTCCTATGACTGACTTTGAATTACTATTCTGTCAAGCACTATCTCAACAATCATATACCTGATCGCTAGTTAGTAACTTTTATCTCGTATTAGGATGAAATAACTTTCTTGTTGGCCTACCAACTGGAATGGAATTCATACAGTCAGTAGGCCATTTTGAAAGTGATAGTGACATGCCACTCTTAAGTTTTAAAATTTTGTTTCATATGGTGCAGGTGAACCATTATTTTTCTGAACAATATTAAGTTCACATATCATATATTAGTAAAACAAAAAGATCTCTCAGGCAGGGTATATATCAGCCTGGTAGCTCACTGCCTTTTATTGCCTAAAACACTTAAAAGATTTGGACTGTATGGTTGCCATGTTGACATTCCAATTTCACCAATTATCACCCACCATATCTACTGGAGATAACAATCCATCTTCTTTACATTTACCTATTTCCTTATGTTTTATTATGTAATATTGGTACTTAAACATTTATTTGGTTTACATCTAAATGGAAAATACGCATTTGAATACTTTTTTGGTGATAATTTAATTAGGTGTTTGGGGAGGGGAGGGGCTTAAATTGTTTTGGGTGACAACATGTATATGGACGCTACATAAAGTGGGAGAATTGACAAAATGAACATCATGTGCTACTGCTAGTATTTATCCAAAGGGCCTAATATAGTAGTGTTAATACACAATTTGCCATTTGATTGTTTACAAACTTAGCTAAGCACAGGATCTGATGATTAGGGATTTAAGTTTCATTTTGTAATCTTGACTGCTGGGCATGTACAGGTCTGTGAGTGTATTGTGTGATTTGATCTCTTTTCTGTAGATATCATCAGATGCACACTTCTAAATTAAAACAAATTTTAATGATTGAATAAATAAAGTCGACCTGTTCATTTTTTTCACTGCAGTCATAGTAGAAAAAATGAGGCCAACAGACTTCATTTGAATTGCACTTGTGGAAGTGATACACTCATGGATTTACTAGACAAAATTCAGCTTATGACAGGTTGATCCTTGATAGAAATTAGCATGAAGCCCCAACCACTTATCTCACAATTAAAAAATAGCTTCTGCAGTTTGACCAATATTGTACAACTCCCTGTCAGTTGTAACATAAGACATATTTTAGCTTCTTAAGTGTTACATCTTCTTACATATTCCTCATTTTTGCACTTTGACAGATAGCAAATCTGCATGTTGAAATTTCAAGGTGGCATAATTCGTTAAAGGTTGGGTTGATTCCAATTATTTCTGCATCATAAGCCTAATGCCATGTCATAGTTTAGATTAATGTATGAAAATGTTTTTTTAATTACATTTTTAAAAATCTCTTGTTGTTGCTACTATGTTTTAGCCTGAATGTAACTTGATGTGTACGTAATCACGTGATTATGAACATTCAAAATGTATACTGGTTAACTAAGTGTTGTCTTCGCGCTACTACGGGTGATCTTCACGGGCAGTTCATGCTCCATCGTGTTCAAAATTTGTTGAAGAAGTCAACATGAAGGTCTGTGAAGTGAACCAGCAGTAGCGCGAAGTGAGAAGGTGATGTCTGGGTAGTGGACAAGAATGTCATTTAGGTAAATCTTCGCGGTGAAATTTTTGGAATTTCTAAAAATTTCTACGGCGGCCCTGAAGTGACCAGGTGTTATGTGGAAGTGGCCACTAACTGATTTTGGTTGATCGGGAAGCCAACAAGAAGCTCCGCGATGTTAACAAGTACTGGAAGTTGGCCACTTCGCGTAAAAACATATTCACTTCGGCCTCTGTGTGAGACTGGCTTAACCTGAGGCGGTATAAGGCCTTCGCCTGGTTCTCCCGTTTCTTCTACCAGCCTACAACTGGCTAGTCATTATTAAGCTTCATTGATAGCCTCTTATAGTAGTAGTAGTAGTAGTAGTAGTAGTAGTAGTAGTAGTAGTAGTATTAGTAGTAGTAGTAGTAGTAGTAGTAGTATAGTGGAAGTTGTAGTATGATATATATATATATATATATATATATATATATATATATATATATATATATATATATATATATATATATATGTAAATATATATATATATATATATATATATATATATATATATATATATATATATATATATATATATAAATCTTTATTAAGTTTGCATAATTATATTCTTATATATGTACATTATGTTCACACAGGTACGGAGAAGATATTTGAAGCTTTCAGAGGTTCGCCACTAGAATGGATCACAACGGACAGTGTGCCTCCCGCAAGCAAAAGCGATGCTGCCATGGCTGGCATAGAAGCTACATCACTCAGAGAAGCTGAACTATGGTTTCCCAGCTTGTTTAAGATAGTCTACATTATGCGAACACTGGGACTAAGGGAATTAGTAGAATGGAACTATCGACGGGTGTATAATGCATTCAATTCCTAGGCTAATTTACCCATTATCGCCATCAGCGGTCAATAGTAGATCGAGATATATGTTACACCTTTCACGCAGAAGCATAATTAGAAACGCATTTGAAAGTGAAATGGTATAATCAGGACATCGCAAACAAACTCTTGGTCAAATGTTTTGTAAAACTATTGCCAATCCCAAAGTAATAGTCAAAAGTATCGGAGGTCCAGACTACAATTTCCTGAGGAACTCTCAAGCATTGATTGGTTGAACAATTAAAGATAAAAAAAACATATATTTCTCTCACTAGACCAAGTTATGAATTTCCTCATTATCATTATCGCAACTAAATACTTGATATTCAAGGGGAAAGGTGCCAAAAATGCCATATCCCTAAGGCGGGTGTTATCTTTTTAAAAGCAGGAAGCAAAACAGAAAGAACTATTGCAACAAATAATAATCAACTAAATAGATTTTGGGATTAATGGTCACCTATCTGGAACAAAATTAACAAAACAGAATAGACATCATAAAGGTAAACAAATAACCTGTGAATTAAATCTCCATATTTTGCATGTGAAGAAGGCCAATTTTAGTTTTGAATAGGTAGTGCTCTAAAACTATTTTAGACGATTGCCATCTTTATATTGTACACCCATCTGAGGTGACTTATAAATTATATTTTGCATACTATGAACATAATTATATTAACCATCAAACGTGTATTGTTTTAGAATAAATGAGGAAAAGAACCTTCCAACTGTTAATGGTTGTTAGGATAAATTTGATCGTGACCCATTTTCACAAATATTGAATATATTCAAAGCGCAGGATAACCAAGGGCATTCTAAAGTGTCAAATGTCTTTGCAAAATCGAAGATTAGCAGGAGACCATTTTCTCAACTTCACAGAGTTCAATAGTTTCAGACATCATCCTCGTGTTTTTTCCTATAAAATCTCCGAAGATAAAATCTGTATGGTCCTCACTTATAATTTGGGGAAGGCAATCCTTCAATTTAGATGCCACCATTGAGGACGAAAATGTAGTTGGAATGAAGGAAGATCAAATGAGGCCTTCAGTTTTCAAAATCATTTTGTAATTTTCCACGTTTTTGGGATGCAAGTAATAATTACACTGAGTGATATTCGGGATATGTGATCGTTTTCAAAAGCTTCCATTTCCATTAAATGTCTACAAATCCAAAATTCTAATTCTTCTATGAAAAATTTATAATATTCATTAGAATAACCATCCGGGCCTGGGGCTTTGTTGAGTTTACTGACTCTTCTACCATACTCATAACATACCCATTGATAACAGGTCTATAGATAAGCCAAGCACATAAATGCCACACATAGTGTGCGATTCAAAGCTAGTTTTCAGGTCGTCCAGGAATCTGTATGGCGATGTGGCGTGCGGTCATGTATTATGCCCAGGATGCCCACGCATTTAGTGCAAGAATTAAATGTTGGCACTGTATTTGTAACTCGAGGCGGATTTTATTAGCAGCCTGAATAGAGCATATTCTAAAGTTTCTAACTGTATTGTATAGCATGGCATACCTCTTGCACATCTATTCAAGATGTGCGAGGGAAAACCAACCTGTACGTAGGTACTACCAAGATAGTGAGAAAGAGAGCCAAGATTGAGAGACAACTTGCCGGATAGAGACAGAAGATTTGAGAGATTGAGAGTCAACATGTCAAAAGGGGAGGCAAGGTTTCGAAAAGGGAACCAACATTTGAGGTTAGGGTAATTATATACTGGAAGTCAAAACTGTTATCCTAGGAGAATTAGAAAGAAACTACAAGTTGCCCAATACAATCATTTTGGCAACTAAAATGGTATTATATTCTAACAGAAACAAAACCAGTAAACTGATACTAGGTCAAGTAGAATATTACAACATTTAGTATAAGAGTATATAAAAGCAGACTCTTTCTGGCTGGATATACAACCATGGTTAAAAACATTAGGTTTTGATAATTATATACAGGAAGCCAAAACTAGCATCCTTGGAGAACTGCGAAGAAACTACAAGTTGCTCAATACAATAATTTTGGCAACTAAAATGGTAATATATTCTAACAGAAATTAAATCAGTAAACTGATACTAGGTCACGTAAGACTTTTCCTAGGAGACTTGTTTCTTATGGGGAAATACTGGGCTGAATCCAATGACAAAGTACCAAATTTTCTAGGGCTTCGGCATCCATTATATAATGAGATTATCAACTTATGAACCTAAAGTGTATTGAAGATACATGTATCTTTTATCAACAACTTATTGTGACAATAAGAAACATAAACTTAAACTTAAACTTAAAAACTTGATGCTCAAAAGAAAGAGAAATACTGTATACAATATCAGGTTGTATACGCACATTTACAATGGGATGTTACTAATATCATAAGGCATTAACAATATCATTGTACTTTAATACTACATTAATATTTTAGATTGTAAACTTTGGCACATCTCGATATAACATTGCAATATTGCTATGAATTTGAACAAACAAAAAGTTTCTGCAATCAAAGAAAAATTTAAGCTTGTTACGACAGTTTGCTTAGCTTTCCCGGTTTGTTAGACTTAATATGGCAGAAAAGATGACTTAAACTACTTAATTCAGAATCAGTACATTAGTGTCCTGTCGGTAAAACATAAATAAATTACTTCAAAAAGTAAATTCAATTGACGGAAGTTTATTAAGATAGTGGTTCTCCTGCTCCGGAAGTCCTTCTAACCTGGCTTATCGTCTCGATTGAAGTAGTGTCTGAGCATTGGTTGACATGGACCTCCGGCGTATCACGCAGGCGTGCTCCAGGTCCTGCACCACGAACACACAAGCCAGCCATAGCGAGGAGGAAACTGCAGCAGGAACATGCACCCATAGTACACCAAGGAATGAAATAGCCTCCCGTCGTATCTGTGATCACTCCTGGAATGATATTATAAGGTATATCATAGATACAGAGAGAGATGTTGAATGTTCCACACATACATGTAGAACATGACATGGATGTTGTTTACTACATGCTGTCTATTGGCCTGTACCAGGGTTGGAGATCCCAGCATTGAAAATATGAGCATGTGAACCCAGAAACCAGCCACAGTCATACCCTCCCTTGTTTTATGGTACTTAATGTCTTTATCTAGGGTCATCCCGTACTAACTGCGGCATGGATGTGAAAAATTAAAATCTAATATACATATAATACATATATATTCCAAAACTAGACATTCTAAAGTTCATATATTTTGACTTCGTTTCATGATAAATGTTGTTTCCTATGTGTACACAATGTGTACTCTTAGTTGACATCCTCATCCTGTTTGAACCAGAGCTGCACAGGTACAAGCTTGAGTATGCGAGGAAGCTGATGATGAGCTGAGAATTTAGTACAAGTATTAATGCCAAATCTCCTTCAGTTTGGCCTCTAGGATTTCGTGGGTTAGTACTAAGCCCTGACCAGGCTGAGATCGAAAGAGGGTCAAGGACTGGAAAATCAATGGTTATCTATTTCCTGACAAAGAGGGTAGGTGTTGGATTGATAGAGGTACATGACAGGAAACGATCACAGTGAACTTTCAACCCTAAAGAGCACCCTAAAAACTGCCATATTAAGCTGCAAGCTGGTATATTATATACTCCTCACCTAAATATCCCACTTTTTGTAGTCATTTCCAATAAAACTGCTTTTACACTATTTTCTTCTACGAGTAGAACTCTGGTGAGGCTGTTCCTTCTTCTCGAACATCCCCTCAGTACTCCTAGTCAGCATATGACGTATATAGATACCCACTGCGCATCCAGGTGCTGCATTAGCGGCAAGTATTCATATTAATTACTGGCCTGCTGTAGGGAGCTACTAAATTCCCACAACAGCTAGAGAGTGAACTTCCTGCCATCCCTTCAACCAATAAAGTGTAGTTGAAGGATCAGTTCTCATTATGCCAGTTTCCTGGCATGTACATGTTCCCAGAGAGCTATAACTTTTGACAACACACACAGGAATGAGACTTGAACCTAGAGCTTTAGTGAGTCTGAGAGTATATGTGTATAGGAAATACTTTACCAGTTGACATGTGTTTGATAGATGATTGCTATATTTTGCATATCAACAGTATTGCAATGGTAATTTTCTAAAGATATGGTGCTGACCTTTATACTTTCACCTTGTCATGAAATATATTGTAGGTATCTGATTGGAGAGAGTCGGCTGAATGACCACACATGCTCAGTCATTGAGCAAGTGATGAAGTATTGACAGATATTCCCCTACACCAATTTAATTTATGTTTCTTAATGGCCAAGAAAATAATCTGTAATCATTGAGAATTGTGATTAGATGTTAAACTTAATGAAAGTGTACTTTGTTAATAATCAGATAGGATCATATTTGGGGTAGGTTAATGTGTAATATATTCGCAAAGCATACAGAAATGCTTCCCACAGTCATGCAAAAGTATTTCATGAAGGTCAAACCTTTCAACATAGTACATCCTTGGTTGATTTAATTTTTGGTATTGATATGATGGCAATATATGATTGATTTTATATTGATTTAAGGTAGCAGACAAAAGTGTTGTATCCGACTCAGCTTCGCCTATGTGACACATACCGATTTTAAAATCCTCTCACAATTTTTTAGGAAGGTTGTTCACCGCTTTTCTGGGATGACAGCTAGACATTTCTCATAGTGGAACTCCCATTAAAAGAACATATACTATGGTCTTTGCTCAAGGTTATGGAAACCTACGTTGCAAGCTCTAACCCAATTTCATTTTCCTCAAAAAGACATTTTTGGGGAGAAAAAAGTAGGAAATTATAGCAAATGATTTTATGAGTTCTTTTTAGACATTCGATTAAGTAATCTGTTGTCCTCTAAAGAATATGAATATTTAAATGGTATTATTGTCGTACTCAACTAACTGGACAATAGCATATACTCTCAGTAAGTGGATGCTTGTGTGGAGCAATTTAAAAGTTGAAGCGAAGGAAACTCTCATAACTAATGAGAAGTTTCGCTATTTGCACACGTGCAAACCTGGCAGTAAACATGCACATATAGTAAATCGTTCTTGATATTTACCTTCGCACTTTTATATCTTGTGGTAAAGGGACGGAAAAGCATGCATTCCTGTAATTCCCTACATTGTTATATTAAAATATGGAATGCCCATTGTACATTTATTCAAGAAATGCAAGGGAGAACCAAGATGGCAGGAGAGTACCAAGACGGCGAGAAAGATAACCAAGATTAAGAGATTGAGAGACTAGATGTCAACAAGTGAGGCAGGATTTCGAAAAAGGAACCAAGATGGAAACATGTATTGATTCTGTGCTGATAATTATATACGAGTAAGATATTCATTGGTCCAAATAAGTTAACGTCATCACAAATCAGAAGGTAGCGTGTGTGTTTGACCTGTGCCTTGACCTAAGACATTGTGTCTGTTGGAAATTGTTATTTTGAAGCAAACAAATGCAATCCTGTGCAAGAGTTAGATACCAGATTAACACCGATTGAAACTGCATTTAAGGATTTTGATCAACTGTGAATGTCACCCGCCATCTTGATGATCATGTGACTTAGGGTTTATAGTCTCAAAATTTTGAGACTACAATCTGATGTTGTTGACACAATTAAAATGCCATCAATAATAGTTTTACTGTAATTTACTTTTCTTGAATAAAATAAATGTATATTTTAGGTGATCCATTGAAATCTAAATATCTATTTCATATATCATTATCAGCGTCTTGGTGCCATTTTCAAAAGTTTGCTTCTCTATCCAGCAACTTCTCACTCCTGGTTCTCTTTCGCGACATCTTGGTACTCCCATGCCGTTATGTTTCTCCTTTGCATTTCCTGGAATAAAAGTGCAAAGGGCATGCAATAGGAACACCTCAATGCGTTTAATCTGATCGTACCTATAAAAAAGGGGGATGCTATCGTTGCGAATCCTAGCACGCTTATGTAGAAGCCAATTGTCTGTGATAGATGCTCCAATCCAAACAGATCAACCAGAATCACGGATGACTGTGACATTATCATCCCTCGACTGATCCCCCCCCCCAAGATGGACGCCGCTACAAATATGGCGTTATTCTGCGTGAAAGACGCCATGAACATCCATGTGCCATGGATAGCAAATGCGCATGCGTAGATGTAAAGCCTGACCTGGCGCACGTAGTTGAGATCAAAAAGTATTCCGGAAAATAGCCTCACAGGAATCTCGCTTATTCCCAAAATAGAAAGCATCAATACAGCGTTGTCAAGATTTTTTTCTTTCATTAGTGCTGCAAGTAGCAGTGTCGAGCTGAAATATGAGATATGGTTTAGAAAGAACACCAGTAGAAACACACAATATAAACCATTATGCAGCATCGTGAAGTTTCTCTTAAACGCTTTGAACATTTTGATGAAATCTGTCCTGTTGCAATGTCTCCCGTGACGTTTTCCTTGTGATGCTGTGGTACATGAATATTCCATCTCGTCTGTTTTAGAAGCTTCCTTATGATGTTGTTCTATGTTGTTCTTTCGCATTGAAGCGTCTTTCTTATCTAAGGGACTCCTATTAAAATTATGCTCCTCTTCATCTCTGTTGCTTATCTGAGACTCCGTAGTGCATTTTGTAACCCCTCCATTTCCATCTTCAACCGTTTGTGATGGACATGGGCAGTTAGATATCTGATGTGTATGCGTCTCATTTTCATATAGTTCATTTAGATTCTGCTCATTTGCATGTAACTCACTGACAAATGCCTCATTGGTATGACCCTCGGATCGTTTGTTGTCTTTTCTCGCCTGCTTTAATCTGCGAATCGGACGATAGAGGGCGCCACATACGCAAATGTTGAGCCATATTCCTCCGAGAAGAATCATTGTTCCGATATAAGAATACTTTTCAAGCACTATTTCAAAGAGTAGGGAAAGGAAAAAGAATCCAACCCCGTGACCACAGGTCGCAAGTCCAAGTGCTATGGCCCTGCGCCGGGTAAAGTACTGATTCAGGACAAACAAACTAGGAGCATACACAAAGCCAAACCCGCAACCTGAAAGAGAGGAAATAGAATAGATGATATGATGATGACGACGACAAGCAACGCCGTGGTCACAGCAGGATCGATGGTATAGGTATGTTCTAGAATACAAGTGCAATGCTAGTATAACGAAGCGGTCCCTTACAACAAAAGTATTGACCGATCTTAAATTTATATATATATATATATATATATATATATATATATATATATATATATATATATATATATATATATATATATATATATATATATATATATATATATATATATATATATATATATATATATATATATATATATATATATATATATATATATATATATATATATATATATATATATATATATATATATATATATATATATATATATATATATATATATATATATATATATATATATATATATATATATATATATATATATATATATATATATATATATATATATATATATATCCTTTAGTGTTTATTACTATTTAATGAAATATATTCACGTCGTTCAAAAGTCCCCGATTTGAAATATTGATTCCATATTCACAAAGTAGTTGAATACATTACATTACATTACAGCTTGCATGCGAATTCTCTAACTCGGTAACAGGTCACATCAAATGCATTCCTAACTGAAGACCACACAAATGGTTTTGTGAATATGGATCAATTTTTGTATCACTGTAATGTTTCATTACAAACAGAATTGTTAAAAGACCATACAAAAGTATCTTGGGAATGAACGATTGTAGATAGATGCTCTTCTTACAACAGATGCGATCGGGGTGCTGCCCACATTGTCTCTCATCACTAACCATGTCCAAATTACAGTTGGAGCATATGAGAAAGTTGCCTGTGAATTAGGGATAGGCGTTAGTTTATCTGACTGGAATTCTGACTTTCTCTAGCACTTACAACAGTGTGGCAGAACATGTGACGTAAATCGATATCCGAATTCGAACCATGTACACGTACTCACCTGCTAGACCAAATGTAGCATAGAGATAGGGTAGGCTGGGTACAAACGCTGACAGGACAAAACCAGCACATGTCGTCAAACCACCAAACACGACTACTTTACGGCATCCATACTTAGTGCTTAGGTGAGTCGCTAGGGGGCCTGTGAAAAGAAGTATATGCAAACAGTAATTGCAGCTGGTTGAGATCAAGAATTTCTGCCTTCAAACTAGTTTCTACTTCTATTCCTGGCTCATTATAGTTAAACTCAGAGATCAGGGAACAACCAATAAGATCTATCAATAGTCCTCACAAAAACTGCTTTACTTCTATAGATTACAGGTCGTGTGAACATTCTGGCAGATACAAGAATACACCGAATACCTTTCACATTACATTACATTTGTATTGGGTCAACATGTGAGGTCTAAATCCGAATTTTCCACTTAAATGTAAACATGTGCAAAGAAAACAATAGGACACCGTAGAGCTGTAAGCTATGCAGGGAAACCTGGTTTCATAGGTATTGTTGATAAATGTCATTATTTGTTCTCTGTTGTCTGAGTTCAAATGCAATGAACCATGAATAGTAGTGGAGACCAGTTTGATAAAAAACATTCTTGTATGAAATTATGAAGAAACTGGGGTAAAGGGAGAGGGATCAGCTTTTTTCCGGTGTTGTCTTGTAGGTTTCCTTACCGCTACTGACATATAATTGTCAGTCAACTGATCTGGGTCCCACCACAACAATATAAATAAACGTGCGTTGCCCAGTGCTAACACTTGTTGCACAGCGCTTATTTTGTGCACGGGGGTTCCCCGATCGGGGCTCCCCCTGGATCCTTGTAGGTAAACTAGATCCAGCGGTTTCATACTTTAGTAGTAATCGTCAGAGGACTGGGATGAATGGATTAAAGAAAGATCAGAATTTGGACTCAAATGGTGCTGTATAGGTAATATGAATAAACATACGGTCATATGTTTGTAATATGGAAAATTTTTGTATCGAAATAAGTTAAAGGAAGAGGATGAGACAAGGGCTTAGTCAAGTCTCTTTAATGTGGATGGGGTCCCTTAGAGGGACAAACGCTGATCAGGAAAAAAGTAAGCCAATTTTCCAGGTCTGGAATGGCCGAGCTTAGTGGTACAGTTACTGTGGAAAGATAAAAATATTAGAACTGGGGCTAACAGATCTTGTACCTCTGTTGGGTTTATATCTAGTCGACATTTGACTGATCAGTCAAAAACGTTCAAGCCCATGGGTGTAGTAGAACGTAATCTATGGATCCATAGTTGTTCTAATTTGAGACGAACCCTGAGAGACTCTTTCGAGTCTGGGTTGTTCCTACCAAACTGTAGGACATGTAGACAGATGTCTCTCAGGCCTGAGTGATCATCCGTGTTGTAGTGTCGGCCAACACTATGTGTGGAATTGTGTTGTGTGATGTAGCAAAAATGCTCACACATGCATTCACCAAGTGTTCGCTTAGTGTGGCCAATGTATTGTTTGTAGCAAATAGTGCAAGTAATACAATAAATGATATTATTGGTCTTACAGTTGCAGTTGCGTATAGTGTTATACTCTCTGCCTATTATAGGACTGGTGATGGAGCCAGTCTTATTAAGTTTGATGCAGTATCTGCAGGATGCTTTGGAGCATCTCTTGCGTGTTGATGTAGTATTTGGAGGGGTGATGGGTTTGGAGGAATCCACAACCCTAGCTTTGACCAGTAGGTCTCTAATGTTTTTTGGTCGGCGGAAACCTTGTGTGGTTTTCCAGTTGAGAATTTCTCGGGTGCATGATGATTTGCTTCACATTATCCCCTAGGATCCTACCTCCTGGGTGGTATGTGGTGATGAGAAAAATGTTGGCAGTGTCCTCCTCCTGTTCCCGTGGTGGTGGGTTGAGGAGAGATGCCCTATCTTTGTGATAGCCTCTAGAGAATGCCTCTTGAACTATTTTGGCAGGGTAATTTGCTCTCAGGAAGTGGTGTCCCATTTCCCCTCCTTCGCCAACATTCATGGGTTGGTTCAAGGCTGAATTCCTCTACACCTATGAACTGCAACCACTAATATGGGTCAGATTCATAGATGACATATTCCTCATCTGCACACACGGCCAAGATGCCCTCACATCCTTTGAGAACCATCTCAATGGGTGTGTCCCATCCATCAAATTTGAAACAGAGACATCACTTGAGGAAGTACACTTCCTCGACGTCACTGTCAACTTGACAAACAACAATCTCTCCACTTCTCTCTACACTAAACCGACTGATGCCCATAACTATCTGAGCTTCAAGTCATGTCACCCCAAGAATTGCAAATCAGCAATCCCATACAGCCAGTTCCTACGAGTATGTAGGATCTGCAGCTCAGAAACTGATTTCATCAAACACTCCAGAGAAATGGGACACCACTTCCTGAGAGCAAATTACCCTGCCAAAATAGTTCAAGAGGCATTCTCTAGAGGCTATCACAAAGATAGGGCATCTCTCCTCAACCCACCACCACGGGAACAGGAGGAGGACACTGCCAACATTTTTCTCATCACCACATACCACCCAGGAGGTAGGATCCTAGGGGATAATGTGAAGCAAAACTGGGATATGCTAGACAAATCGTCAAGCACCAGAGAAATTCTCAACTGGAAAACCACACAAGGTTTCCGTCGACCAAAAAACATTAGAGACCTACTGGTCAAAGCTAGGGTTGTGGATTCCTCCAAACTCATCACCCCTCCAAATACTACATCAACATGTAAGAGATGCTCCAAAGCATCCTGCAGATACTGCATCAAACTTAATAAAACTGGCTCCATCACCAGTCCTATAACAGGCAGAGAGTATAACACTATACGCAACTGCGACTGAAGACCAATAATATCATTTATTGTATTACTTGCACTATTTGCTACAAACAATACATTGGCCACACTAAGCGAACATTTGGTGAACGCATGTGTGAGCATTTTCGCTACATCACACAACACAATTCCACACATAGTGTCGGCCGACACTACAACACGGATGATCACTCAGGCCTGAGAGACATCTGTCTACATGTCCTACAGTTTGGTAGGAACAACCCAGACTCGAAAGAGTCTCTCAGGGTTTGTCTCAAATTAGAACAACTATGGATCCATATATTACGTTCTACTACACCCATGGGCTTGAACATTTTTGACTGATCAGTCAAAAGTCGACTAGATATATACCCACCAGAGGTACAAGATCTGTTAGCCCCAGTTCTAATATTCTTGTATGAAATTAGCTGTGAATTTATTATCACGTTAAAATTATGTTCCGATTTCACAACAAATAACTAATATGAATCTTTCAAATTTCCTGTTTGGGCCTCTGCACTGGCTGGGCGAGATGATAATAAGCTCTAGACTACACTGCAGTACAGTCTTATGTTACACAGCACTGATTACACTGCATACATGCCTGGCAACACAGATATGCAACCGCTGTGCACTGGGCCTAATGTGGTTTCATGATAATGATAATAGGCCCCTCTTTGCATCTCCATGTGATGTAAGTAGCGTTACAAAATATACACTTGAGTGACCATCTAAAGCGAGCAACTTTCCATTGACTTGCTCCGTAGACAACCTACATGTATGCCGACAACCTCATAAGACTACCTATAATCATATAACCTCAACCCTACGTCAGTGTAAAACACACCCATCATGTTGTCTAAAATGAGTTGAATTGTCAGACTTTGTGATCTTTTGATTGTTGACACCCTTATGGCTACACAACCAGCTTTTTCGTCATAGATTAAGAATTTGTCAGTGTACAATCCATCTGAAATATGTGGAGTGAAAGTTATCGCAAATATGTATTACATCCCCGCTCAAATCCTTGGGGCTGATCGGCATATACACTGACGCCGAGGAAAGGTTGTCCGCATCTGTATGCCAAATGACCAGGCAACCAATGGCGTTCTCTATCGGCAGAATATGGCATAAAAATGACATCATCGGAATCCCACCATGCTCAAAAACGATAGTGGCGACATCTACGGTGAGATGTCGGCACTAGCACCATGGTTGTTGATGCAGCCGAGTGACACCGTAAAAATGAATAACTTGTCTTTCCGTGGATCAATTTCAATGCGTTAGAACCAGCAGCAATTACTTCTACTTGTCTCTTTAATCTGAAATGACGATTTTGCAACATGTTGAAATCGTATTGTTTCTTATGCCATATTTCAGTCAATCGCTACTCATACTCATACTGTGTGATTAATGCACAAATATAAAGCTCATATCAAGGGGCTTCTAATATGTTTCCGTGAAGTACAAGTAAGGAATGACGTCACGGAGGACAAATTCGTAACTTTGTGACTGCATTTGAAGGGCAACGTAGAAATATCATCGAGCTGCGCGAGCATTTAAAGCGTTTTCTTTGTCGTCATATTGTATACAATGGTTTAGATACTGCTTTCTTCTGTGGACTCAGTTTTCAGATATTCAATTCCAAAAATGGCCAGGGTATCGAATAGCCTTGTACCTTAACGTTTAGCACATACCCAGTAGGAGCGTGGTCACGAAGAAGATGGCGCCGACCCACGAGGTGGCTGTAACCGACTGGCCGTACCTGTCCAGTAGTTCCACATAAATGAGGGAGAGACAGCTAGCCAACCCTCCCATCAGCACGTGCACGACATGGCACCCCAGCACGCACAACCAACCCCACCCGCCGTCCGGAGGGGGTGGGGGTTGGGGTGGGGGTTGAGAGAGTGCAAGTTGCGGCGGTGGCTCTTTAGGGGTTTCAGTTGTGCCCTCGGGAGTACAAAAGGAGGTTGTAGATGAGGATGAAGAGTGTTCGTGTTGCTCCTGTGTGGCCGTCATCGCGAGAGGTCTGTATCCAAGTCTCGCGTGGCTTGCCTGAGCGTTACCTTCAGTTCTACTACTACCACAACCGAAGCAATCACGAGGAATGAACTTGACCTGGTTTATGTCGTCTATCTAGGTCGACGTTTCATTTTACTGATGTTTCTGTTACGGCTGAACAGTAAAGCACAGAACAGAGCGCACAAATATAATGAATGGTCGGCCTGGATAGACGTCACTGTAAGCTGGGTCTCCATAGAAAAGTATTTTTAGTATTTAACAAGAAGAACAATTTGATAAAAATAAAACAAAAAATCATTTTGAATCAAAATAACAAGTAGTACAGCAGGATATCCACAAGAATTATATCAACAAAAATAATAAATTTGATAAAGTTTATATATAATGTCATCTGCAATATGCAAACATGTATAGGTTTGCAGTATATTTTTAAAACTAGACTTTAACCACCTACAATACACAACAATGCAACACCGTTTCATGTTTTATATAAAACAACAACTTTTCAATAGTACATGTATGACATTAATGTCAATGCAAGCTTATAAAGATTATGTTATATACCCATATATCAAAATATACATAACTATCTACATTGACACAACTACTTTAATTACTAGAAGCTGCGATAGCATTTTCTATCGGTAGGATCACCAAAATAATCTTTGCCATACCTTGGCAGAAACTGCGATTCAGTAAAGGTTGCGATAGTTATGATTTGTTAGGCAATCTATGGTAACTCAATGTTGCAGTGGTAAAGTAACTTCATTAACCTTTAAATAGACCCATTCGAATAATAATCTTGTCTCCAAATCTCGTTTATGGAATCTCTAAATATAATCACCTGTTCATAAATTTAGATTATAACTAATAGTTATTCACCTCAATAGCCCTTAAATAGAACCATTCATATATAGTAAACTCACAACATATCCTGGTACAATTTGACTTCACGAAGTCTTCAAATCCCTTTCACGCAATCGTTCAACATAACCATCAATCATTCAAAAGTTAGATATAACCATTTATACATAGTAAACTCCCAACAGATCTGTATAATGTGACATAAGGATTGGACTTCAGATCTCATTAACGCAGTCACTCAATTGTATAACTGGTTTATACAGCAATATAAAAATACTACAAAGGTGTCCAATATACATTGTAAGAAGGACAAGTAAAGTTTCAACTAGTATGGAGTTTCATTAATCTGAAAATGATTAACCTTTGTGCAATTTGGGTGAACATTGCATTAATTAATTATTACTAGGTGAACATCTTCCCATATAAATTTTCATTGATAAATCATTACCCGTTTGCAATCTAATTACAGTTCAACACCAGCAAAGAACCTACACCATTTCTTCAGTGAACCTCAACTTGTTAAGGTGAGGTTTGCCCATTCCAGTGAATGTCATATAACTACCATTACCTTTTTGGGTAAATGTTTGACTAAGATTTGATCATGTTTCCATTAGTCATGGTGATACCTCAAACAATAGGAACTACACTTAAATGTGACCTAGATAACAGTTTTAAGTTGCTCTAGATGTGGCGGGCAGTTTGAGTTGAATTGTTCGGGCCTGTACTCGGAGGTTTTAGAGAGAGCAGGTAGGAATATTGTCTCTGGTTTTAAACACATCTTCGAACAGTAAGTGACCAAGTGTTGTTTGTAACATTGGAATGATTTAAATGTATACTTGATGTGGTCTTCCTACATATGGAACACACAGTACCACGAGTTTCTACACTTAACCACGCTTCAATTCATCATTCACTGTAGAAGTCTTTCATGGTGTAGAGATAGAGAAATAATCTTAAAATCTAGAATAATTAAAGTGAATTCATATTCATGTCATCTTTCAGTGTCTAAACGTAAAACAGAAATATCAAATTCCATTTTGTAATAAAGGAGAAGAGAAAGAAGAAGAGGAATATAGAGAAGACGAATACATACAGGAAAAGAGCTGTATAAACCATGTTTTGATAACAAAGAATAAACATATTAATAACTGAACTACCGTTGCAGTTTTATTGTAGATGTGTTTTATGTACCTTACACCGTACCTGATAGTAGTACACACATATTAAAAGTCATGCATCACAATAATGAATCCCCCCCCCCCCCTGAAATAGATGTTTACCCCATATTATCAGTTTAAATCTAACTCTAGGCAGGAAAACATTCTCTCACTACACTAAAGAAATGGTCTACCTGTACTGCCATTGAAGTTGGAAATGTTAACCTAGTAGACATATATCAGTTGCACCCAAATAGGGTAAAAGTGTACAATATAATTTTTACAGTGCAAGAAAATACCGAGGCATGTAAAGTTGTCAGGAACTAGAGGTTTGTCGGTGGTTTCTCGGGTACTACGAACATGGCCACCATTAATAACTTGCAAGCTTGTTTTGACAGTTCACCTAGTTTTTCTGGTTTGTTAGCCTTAATGTGGCAGAAAACATAAGATAACGACTTAATTCCAAATCATTAAAGTCGATAACATACATATGATCCGTCAGTAAAATTACCTTAAAAATATATTCTATCGAAGGAAGTTTATTCTGACAGTGGTTCTCCGGAAGTCCGTGTGACCTGGCTTATTGTGTCGATTGAAATAGTTTCAGCGCATGGGTTGACATGGACCTCTGGCGTCTCGCAAAGGAGAACTCTAGGTCCTTCACAACGAAAGCACAAGCCAGCCATAGCAAGGAGGAAACTGCAGCAGGAACATGCACCCATAGTACACCAAGGAATGAAATAGCCTCCAGTCGTATCTGTGATCACTCCTGGAATGATATTATAAAGTATATTTTACATATACATATATTTATGTATATATATATATATATATATATATATATATATATATATATATATATATATATATATATATATATATATATATATATATATATATATATATATATAGAGAGAGAGAGAGAGAGAGAGAGAGAGAGAGAGAGAGAGAGAGAGAGGAGATAGGTGGAATGTTCCACGCAGAAGACATGACAAGGATTAGTTCAAGCAACTTTAACTCTGGTACATGGATGTTGTTTACTATACGCTGTCTATATTGGCCTGTGCCAGGGATAGAGATCCGAACATATATAAAGTGCCGATATTTGATTCCTGCACTAGATGCCTGGGCAGCCCGGGCATAATAACCACTGCCTACCCGGTTGCCACCCAGCATCCTGGTAATCGATGCATGGACGACCTCACAACTGAACGTAACTTTCACTTGAAAGCAACGTGGGTCATTGATGTACTTGCTTTATTTATTTGACATATTATCAATAGGGGCTTGTACAACCAGACATTGGCAGACGTTTTATCGGCTGGTGCAGGAATTAAAACTCTGTACTGTTAGTATATATTGCCTGAAAGGTCTTCCAATGAGGAATACACTAATACCACAAAAGTACCTAGCAGCAGAGTGTAAGTGTAATTTTGTACATTTATCAACTTTAAGATACCATGGCTTTTGATATCAAAAATGTTTTGGTGAAATTTGATAACATAAGGGGAAAAGGGCCAAATACATTCCCTGCTAGTATGCAAGCCTATTGGAGCTCCACTCTTCTCGGTGATGGCCCAGAAATACACAATTGGCGTTTAACAAGGTTTTAACATATGTGTAAATCTCAAAATGACAATATATTCACAAATTAACCCCACAAGCCACCTTAAATACTAATCAAGCAACAATATCGATTTCCATTTCCTTTCTTGGATCTTTGCTCACCTTGCAGACACACTGAACAACCCACAACAGTGACACTAGGAACCGGTAGATCATCTACTGGTCGCTGGTGTCACGCTGTCACGAAGCATGTGCATCTAGTTGACATCCTCATCCTGATTGAACTGGAGCTGCACAAGTACTAGCTTGAGTATGTAAGGAAGCTGATGATGAGCTGAGAATTCTAGTCAAGAAATGCGATGGGGGAACCAAAAGGGCAGGAGCTAGGTACCAAGCTGTCGAGAAAGAAAACCAAGATTGAGAAATCGAGGGACGAGATGTCAGAAAGTGAGGCAAGATTTCGAAAAAGGAACCAAGATGGGGACAGTGTTGATTCTGTGCAGATAAACATATGAGAGTTCATGAGTCCAGATAGGTTGCACGGTTGACGTAATCAAAAATCAGAAAATAGCATGTGTTTGACCTGTCCCTTGACCTTAGGCATCATGTCTGATTCAAACTGTGATTTTGAAGCAAACAAAAGCATTTTTGTGCAATAGTTAGTTACCGGATTTACAACGATTGACACTTCATCTGAAAGGATTATGTTCAACTGTGAATGTCAGCTGCCATTTTTTTGATCATGTGACTTTATGGTCTCGAAATTTTGAAACTACAACCTGATGTCATTGACACAAATAAAGTGCCATCAATAATAGTTTCAGCGCAATACACTTTACTTGGATATAAGACTTTCTTTGTAATTTTAGATGAACCTTTGATATATACTATATATATTTCACATATCTTTATCAGCGTCTTGTTTCCCTTTTGAAAATTGTGCTAATCTTTTCAGCACCTTGTCTCCCAGTCTTTCACATTGGTTCTCTTTCTTGCTATCTTGGTACTCCAGTGCATTTTTATTTCTGCCATATATATATATATATATATATATATATATATATATATATATATATATATATATATATATATATATATATATATATATATATATATATATATATATATATATATATATATATATATATATATATTGGAATAAATGTGCAAAGGGCACACCAAAAGGACATCCCCATATGTTTTAATCTATACATACCTATTATAACGGGGGATAATATATTTCCGAGACCTAGCACGCCAATAAAGAAGCCAATTGTCTGTGATAGATTCTCCAATCCAAACAAATCAACAAGAATCACGGACGACTGTGACCATGTCATTCCTCGACTGATCCCAGCAAAGATGGCTGCCACTACAAAGATGGTGTTATTCTGCCCGAAGGCCGCCATGAGCATCCAAGCACCATGGATGGCAAATGCGCATGCGTAGATGTAATGCCTGACCCTACGGACGTAGTTGAGATCAAAAATTATCCCAGATAATAGCCTCACGGGAATCTCGCTTATTCCCAAAATAGAAAGCATCAATACAGCGCTGTCAAGATTTTTTTCCTTCATTAGTGCTGCAAGTAGCTGTGTCGAGCTGAAATATGCAATCTGGTTTAGAAAGAACACTAGTAGAAACACACAATATAATCTATTATGCAGCATCTTGAAGTTACTCATAAACCCTTTGAACATTTTCAGGAAATCTGTCCTATTGCGAGATCTCCCAAGACGTTTGCCTTGTGATGCAGTTATACATGAATATTCCGTTTCGTCGGTTCCTGAAGCAATCTTATGATGATTTCCTATGTTATTTTTTCTCAATGAAGCTTTTTCCATATTTGACTGACTCCTATCAAACTTCTGCTTGCTTTCATCTTCGCTGCTTATCTGAGATTCAGTAGAGCATTTTTCAACCCTTTCATTTCTATCCTCAGCAGTTTTCGATGAACCTGTGCAGTTAGATCTCTTGTTTGTATGCATCTCATTTACACATATTTCATCTGAATGCTCCTCATTCGCATGATTCCCTGATTGTTTCTGATTGTCTTTTCTCGCCTCCCTTATATTGCAAATCGGACGATAGAGGGCGCCACACACGCATGCGTTGAGCAATATTCCTCCGAGAAGAATCATTGTTCCAAAATAAGAATACTTTTCAAGCAGTATTTCAAAGAGTAGGGGGAGGGAAAAGAATCCAACCCCTGAACCACAGGTCGCAAGTCCAAGTGCTATGGCCCTGCGCCGGGTAAAGTACTGATTTAGAACAAACAAGCTTGGAGCATACACAAAGCCGAATCCACAACCTGAAAGAGAAGATATGGATATTATGATGATGACGACGATGACAAGCGTAATCTTGGTTATATATATATATATATATATATATATATATATATATATATATATATATATATATATATATATATATATATATATATATATATATACATATATATATATATATATATATATATATATATATATATATATATATATATATATATATATATATATACTAGTATATATATATATATATATATATATATATATATATATATATATATATGTGTGTGTGTGTGTGTATATACATATATATATATATACATGTATATATATATATATATATATATATATATATATATATATATATATATATATATATATATATATATATATATATATATATATATATATATACGTGTGTGTGTGTATGTGTGTGTGCGTATGTGTGTGTGATATACACAATCATGTATTTGAATAATTCCAATATAAAGAGATTTCTATTATTATTTTACTTTTTTCTCATGTTCATCCCAATTTTCAAAGACTGTTCATGGAAACATGGCATGGTGATTTTTTGTCCTCTTTTCGTGTATATATTTAACTACAGTAACGTTCAAAAACTATCCTCACATAAAGACTTTTAGAATATCTGCATTGTCATTGATACATATATATATATACATATATATATATATATATATATATATATATATATATATATATATATATATATATATATATATATATATATATATATATATATATATATGTATATATGTATGTATTGTTTTTAACTAATTAAAGAAATATGTTTAGGTCATTTAAAAGTTTCTGATTTGGAATGTTGATTAAAAAGTTCATAAGTTATAGGACAAATTAAGTAAGCATTGAATGGCTACATTGATATATCCACGAAAAATTGCAGTGCCTCTTCCATTCTTTAGTACAAAAACAGGTAACAACAAAGACCTTCCTAACTGAAGTTTCAAATCTATAAAACTGTAGAGTTTCCCTACGAACAGAAGTGTTAAAAGACCATACCGAAGGGTTTTTGGAGTGGACGATTGTAAGTTATTGCGCTCATGGCATGCTTTACTCACAACTGCTACGTGGTTTTTGGCCGGTACATGGGCTTCCTCTCTCACTTACATCAGGCTAGTCATTAATTAGCTTAGATATGCCTGAACAAGTGAACAATCGATTATTGAAGTTCAAACCATGCACTCTTACTCACCTGCTAGACCAAATGTAGCATAGAGATAGGGTAGGCTGGGTACAAACGCCGACAGGACAAAACCAGCACATGTCGTCAAACCACCACACACGACTACTTTACGGCACCCATGCGTACTACTCAGGTGAGTTGCTAGGGGACCTGTGACAGAAAATATATGCAAACATTAATTACAGCTGGTTGCAAACAATAATTTCGCCATTAAACTAGTTTCCACTTCTAGTCCTTAGTCAGTGTATTTGAACTCATAAATCAGGGAACAACCAATAACACTTATCAATAGTCCTTACAAAGTCTGCTTTTCTTCTATAGATTACTGCTGGAGGGTAACCTATTCCTTTCACCCTTCTCCTGCTAAACTGATTTTTAGCCCGACAACTGAATAGATTTTGAAAAAAAGTTCAAAATCTGGTGCCTTTTTCTATTTTAGTTGTATTTTCACTGTAACTTTACCAATCTTAACACATGACTAATCAAACTGAAGCTTGGGATAAGGGCTTTCCCAAAGTGTGGTAAATTACGATTTCTCCTAGACTGGTGTGCCAGCATTTTCTACCATTATCTATTACAACTTTTGTTTAAAAAATATACTCTATTCCTATGGTTTTAGTTGAAAACTTGTAATTGGATACAGAATCCCCATTAAGAAAGCCAAGGTTTGGCATTTTGGAGAATTTGGGGGGTAAAAAGGGGGGCTGGCCTAGACTGGTCTTGCAGTCTATTCCATAGAAAAAGCTAAAAGACTGGTTTGGCAGTCTATTCCATAGAAAAAGCTAAAATAGACTGATTTTTTGGTTTAAACGCACCAATATCTTCTCATAAGTCATTTCTTTCACTAAGATGTAAGTCTTATCCCTAAAATCAAAAAGGGATTTCAAGGGTTAATATTGAGGGTGTACTAGACTCACCTGCCAGTCTCTTTTGGATAATAATGAGGGTTTATGAGTTAAGGAGGCAATGGAGGCAACTAAGGCATCAGTTAATATGCATATATGCTTTAAACTGTAGCAACAACCGGTCTTTATCTAAGTAATCCCAAAACAAGAGAAGTAAGCTAAATTCTTCAGATTTCATTTTTATAATAAGGAAAAGGACAAGGAAAGGGTGAAGTACAATGTGAGTCTAGACTCACTTGCCAGTCTATTTTAAGCAGTAAATACGCAAATTGTGGAATATGGCTATTGACCTGTTAAAATGAAAACAGACATAAGTAATAGCTTTTTGGACACAATTTTGGAACCTTTTTTGTTTGTGGAATATACACTTGCTGCAGCCCGTGCACAGGCTTATACACAGCATCTCAGTTTCTTTCTAACAATGTTGTGATTGCGGGACCCACAATTACAATTCTAATTTGATTTAAAAGACTATATGACCGCCTTTCTAAATGTCTAAGATCTGTCCAGTAATATGTGAGAAACCATCAAATGAAGACGGACATATTTTGCCGAGAATGTCTGGAAATCAAAACGTGATATAGATATCCGACTATTTGGATATCTGTTGTCAGTGAATGAAGTTGAACCACCTTGATTCGCAGCCGTGATTTTGGATATGCGGTATTGAACTATTTTTCGGAATCATTACTTTGACTTCATCTCGTAGTTAGTCATTCAAAGCTTAGGAAATGTTCATTTCAAAGTTCATATTAGAGTTCCCAGATATCTAATTGACTTAGCTATAGATGTCAATTAATTTTGCCAAAAAGTGGCAGGGAACTAACGCTATTAATCGTGTACAAAACCGGCAACACACAATCAATAGCGTTACAATAGATTTCGCCGGTGGCGCACACCTTTTATTTCAAACAAAACATCATTTTCTTTGATCTCTTGTTCGGAATAAAGCTGATATCTCATTTTTTCTTTAATAATCTTAGACAGAATCACATGCAGGAATAGGTGGGATACATATCTCACCTATTCTGTTTCAATTTTGCCATAACTCGCCGTATTTATTGTGTGCGGCCAACCGGAAGTTTATAAGCCATAGCGATAATGGCGAGCATGGCGAGACATTGATTTTGTCGAGATTTCTCGCCAACAGCTACAACCGCAACATAGCGTCAGGCGAGATACCCCGCCAACCGCAGCTGTTGTTGTAACATTCTGGATGGTGCAACAATCAGAACATCATATAACAATAGGATTTCCTACAGTTGGAATTTAGATTTATTTACAATAAAAACCTCATCCCTCAACAATAGGAGCGTCACACTACTATCAGCTAAAAAGAAACGTGGTACTTAAATATATTGCCCTGCATAGTTATCATGCTACCAGGGTTTCTTTTTGGTCTCAATGAGGAATATGGGTGATGGTGCTCAGGTTAAGGTAGTAGTCCAGGATAAATGTGTTCGGCTACGAAAACTTTGTATATGCATATCAGCTGATGTATTTATACATGTATGTACATGTATGTACCAAGTGAACACGTGAGTCAACCTTTCTATTGACTTACTGCGTGACAAACCACTCTACATCTATGTCCGACATTGTCGGCACATTTCATGCGTGGCGTTGTCTTCTGTTAACTTAGTTTACAGATAATCAATTTTCACAAATAGCCACGGTGACGAGTAGGGTCCTACCTTAAAGCTAGTCTAACACAGAGGCCGAAGTTAATATGTTTGTACGCGAAGTGGCCAAACTCCACTTTGTGTTCAGTTCGGCGAAAAAATGGAGTTTTTGAAGGCAATCAACCATACATAACGAATCCAACAGGTACACAACACAAACTAAACACGCAGATATACGAACGAACTAGGTATATAAAACAACGTCTATGTGAAATGTACATGACCTCTGCTGAAGGTAACAAGAATGCAAAAACAGCAAACACGACTAAACAAGAAAACAATGTGATGGTAATATGAACTTAACCACAAGTTGATATGAAAAGAACATTAATAAAAAATAAACATAACATGAAGTTGAAATCATGTGCCTATGTTTAGCAACAACAAGAGATCGGCCATAACACCTTGTTGTATCTGCCACCATGCAAAACATGCTATTCATTAACACTGCTGACTAAGCCGTTTTGTGTCCGATTACTGACTTTCATTACTATTCTCTCAAGCACTATCTCAACAACCATATACCTGATCGCAAGTTAGTAACTTCTATCTGGTATTAGGATGAAATAACTTTCATGTTGGTCTACCAACTGGAATGGAATTCATACAATCAGTCGGCCATTTTGAAAGTGATAGTGACATGCCACTCTTAAGTTTTAGAAATTTGTTTAATATGGTGCAGGTGAACCATTATTTTTTCTGAACAATATTAAGTTCACATATCATACATTAGTAAAACAAAAAGATCTTTTGATTTTTGATGACTTTTTGGCATTAAAAATTGAGTTAAGTTTGAAGCATTATTTGAGTTACAAAGTATACATATTTTGGTAAGGTTTGCCTAAAATGGCCTTCTACCATTGATTAATATGACTTATCATCTCTCAGGCAGGGTATATATCAGCCTGGTAGCTCACTGCCTTTTATTGCCTAAAACACTTAGAAGATTTGGACTGTATGGAAGCCATGTTGACATTCCAATTTCACCAATCACCCACCATTTCTACTGGAGATAACAATCCATTTTCTTTATATTTACCTATTTCCTTATGTTCTATTATGTAATATTGGTACTTAAACATTTATTTGGTTTACATCTAAACATCTAAATGGAAAATACACATTTGAATACTTTTTTGGTGACAATTTAATTAGCTGTTGGGGGGGGGGCTTAAATTGTTTCGGGTGACACCATGTATATGGACGCTACTTAAAATGGGGGAATTGACAAAATGAACATCATGTGCTACTGCTAGTATTTATCCAAAGGGCCTAATATAGTAGTGTTAATACAAAATTTGCCCTTTGATTGTTTACAAATTTAGCTAAGCACAGGATCTGATGATTAGGGATTTAAGTTTCATTTTGTAATCTGGACTGCTGGGCATGTACAGGTCTGTGAGTGTATTGTGTGATATGAACTCTTTCCTGTAGATATCATCAGATGCACACTTCTAAAACAAAACAAATTCTGACATTTGATACTTCTTACATAAACAGTCTGAATCATAAATGATTGAATAAATAAAGTCAACCCGTTCATTTTTTTCACTGCAGTCGTAGTAAAAAAATGAGGCCAACAGACTTCATTTGAATTGCACTTGTGGAAGTGAAACACTCATGGTTTTACTAGACAAAATTTAGCTAATGGCAGGATGATCCTTGATAGAAATTAGCATGAAGCCCCAACCACTTATCTCACAATTAAAAAATAGCTTCTGCAGTTTGACCATTAACTCAATATTGTACAACTCCCTGTCAGTTGTAACATAAGACATATTTCAGCTTCTAAAGTGTTACTATTTCTTACATATTCCTCATTTTTGCACTTTGACAGATAGCATATCTGCATATTGAAATTTCAAAGTGGCATAATTCGTTAAAGGTTGGGTTGATTCCAATTATTTCTGCATCATAAGACTAATGCCATGTGATACTTAAGATTAATGTATGAAAAATATTCTTTAATTACATTTTTAAAAATCTCTTGTTGTTGCTACTATGTTTAAGCCTGAATGTAACGTGATGTGTTCGTAATCACGTGATTATGAACATTAAAAATGTATACTGGTTAACTAGGTGTTGTCTTTGCGCTACTACGGGTGGTCTTCACGGTCAGTTCATGATCAATCGTGTTCAAAATTTGTTGAAGAAGTCAACATGAAGGTCTGTGAAGTGAACCAGTAGTAGCGCGAAGTGAGAAGGTGATAACTGGTAGTGGACAAGAATGTTGTGTAGGTAAATCTTCGCGGTGAAATTTTTGCAATTTCCAAAAAATTCCACGGCGGCCCCGAAGTGACCAGGTGTTATGTTGAAGTGGCCACGAACTGATTTTGTATGATTGGGAAGCCAACAAGAAGCTCCGCGATGTTAACAAGCACTGGAATTTGGCCACTTCGCGTACAAACATAATAACTTCGGCCTCTGTGTGAGACTAGCTTAACGATTAGCACTTACCCAGTAGGAGCATGGCTACGAAGAAGCTGGCACCAACCCACGAGGTGGCCGTAGACGACTGGCCGTACCTGTCCAGTAGCTCCAGGTAGATGAGGGAGAGACAACTGAACACCCCTCCCAGCAGCACGTGCACGACATGGCACCCCAGCACGCACAGCCAACCCCATCCGCCGTCAGGAGGGGGTGGGGGTGGTGAGAATGCTACTTGCGGTAGAGATACTTCAGGAGGTCGGGTTGTGCCCTCGGGAATAGACGAGGATGATGGTAATGAGGAGAAAAATGGTGGGTTTTGATCCTGTGTGGCTGCCATCGCGATAAGTCTGTATTCAAGTCTCGCGTGGCTTGCCTCCGCGCTACCACCAGACTGAGTTCTACCTATACCACCACCGCAGCGCGAGGAATGGTATAGACCCGGTGTAACAGTGCTCAGTGTCCGATTGTTGATTCCTTTCTTTGTCAATATTATAAAGTTATTTACGCAAGTAATAATCAATGCTATGTTCTGAAGTGTTCCGCAAATTGTCCCAGCATATTTCTCTTTAACAGTCTCCTGCATGAGAGGGTTTCCAATCACCAATCTTTCAAATTACATTCCAAACCATCTAGCCATAGACATTAATCATTATATAATATACAGAAAGTTACAATTTGTCTAGAGTGTGTATATTTGTATATCATCAAATCATTGTTTTTTAGATATGTCACTGACAACTTCATATTTTAATATCAGAAGTTACATTTGCAATTGTGACCATTGCTATATGCTTGACTGATATGCAAACAGACTCAAGGAATTTTCATTCTAACTGCTATCTGAAAAAGTTTCCCATCACTAAATTTACTACTAATAATAAAAATCCTCTAGCTCCATACCTTGGCCATTGTATTACAAAAAATAACATTTTGTGTGGAGCGTGTATTTTTGTATATTATCTGATGATTATTTCTTAAATATGTCACTGAGAATTTAATTTTTCAGTATCAGAAAGGAATATATGCCAATGTGTCCACTAATGCGCTATAGTGATCTGCAAACAGATTTAGCATACGTTAACTCCTCATCAGAGAGTGGTCACTACAACCATGCTTAAACACTACAATCCTTAGCCCTGGATTTTAATAACAGAAATCTATATAGCCAAACATTGTTCGCTGCTTTGTGATTGAGTGATTTCTAAACAGTCCGAGATTACTTTCATCCTACCTAACCACTAAGGAGTTTTCCACTATTAACCTTACATTTTACAATCCAAACCATCCATCCATAAACATTGGCTATTGAATTACAAAAACTCAGCATTTGTGTAGCATGGTAGTATTTGTGTGGTATTCAGTACTTATATTTGGATATATATTTGAAATTTTAATATTTATTGATATCTTAACAGCAAATATATATATATATACATATATATATATATATATAATATATATATATATATATATATATATATATATATATATATATATATATATATATATATATATATATATATATATATATATATATATACATAGCCAGTTGCTCATGACTCAGGTCATTCATCTCCGGTTTATCAGAGAGGGGGATCACTGAGCACTATCACACCGGTTTTGCTCGTCTAACTAGGACGATCTTACATTTTGCTCATGCGTCTGTGACGGCTGAACAGTTCAGCACAGACCATAACTCACCAGCTATACGATTCATTTCCCTTTTACGGACGACAAGAGATGTTTTTACGGTTTTAAACTGTTTTATTTAAGCATTTTATTTTCTCCATTTTTTTCACTTCTAGGCGTTGGCTACTGCCCATGGTTGAATGAAAGGTCGGCCTGGATAGATGTTACAAACCGGGTCTAGTAATTATACATCTCTAGATGTAAGTCTCTATCGCCCCTCCGTTGATAATGCACCGAATATCACCTCACACATGGATAAAATCCGCAACATTGGATGACTTCAGGTGTTAACACAGATGTTAACACCGCTGTTGGTGTTACCAGAGTTGTTAACTTCTTGAAGTAATGTTCAAATGCTACATGTAGCACACGTATATTCCGTAATATGTATGCTTACACAAATTGAAACAGAAAATGTAAATGTTGTTCACACTAACATTAACACAGAACATTAACAGTAACGTCTAGATCTAAGGTGTTAACACCATCTTGACTTCGAGTCTTATGTTAGTATTGCGTACCATATTCAACTACTGCTAACCCATTGCAGCTAGTAAAAAAGGATTTCTGAGTGATTCTTTTATTTCAACAGTATAATAATGATAATAACAATGATCATATAATAATAGTAATGATAATAATGATAATAAAAATGATAATAATGATAATGATAATATCTATAGAAATAATAATAATAACATCGACATCACCAACTAGTCACCTTTATATATGATTTTTTGTATGCCAAATGCTATGTAATACACATCTTACTAGACCAAATAAAATAAAATAAAATAAAATAATAATAATAATAATAATAATGATAATAATAATAATAATATTAACATTAACAATAATAATAATAGTGATAATAATGATGATGATAATAATAATAATGATAATAATAATAATATTAATAACAATAATAATAATGATAATAATAATAATAATAAGGATGATGATGATGATTATGAGAAAGAGAACGTTTGTTTGAAGTTTGTGACAGTCAAATAAAAACGTTGAGAGCGAGTTATCGTTTTAGAGAAGGGGGCGAGATCCAGAGAACTATTCTGTATTTTTGAAGGCGGTGATTACTTTCTAAACTACAAGGGGGTCTAAGGAAGGATTCCCATGAAGCACTAACGGTACCATTTTTGTTTAACTTTGCATTACGATGCCTTTAGCAATACTTTAAAATGTACATAATCATCTCTAAAGGGCAATATCGTTTGTGTAAGGTCACGTTCGTTAACAGATATAAACAATGAAGCTATTTTGGGATTGCTTAGAATCATTGATCACGATGTAGCAGAATCTAACACTTCAGGGTAATACAGACAAAAAACAAATTATATCTATAAAATTGATCATAAGAAGTATTTTATGACTGCCATATTACAAGTCATATGTTACTCAACATGTGCTATGAAAAGATAGTTTACCTTACAGCTGTAATTCATAAAAGTAAAGGCGGTTTTGCAAGGACAGTTATACAATTATAAGAGCCTTGAATGATCTCTCCTGAATCTGTGTATGGAATGGTAAACCTCTCAAATTCAGAAATTTTACAGGTTGGTCTCAAGTCACATGACCTAAGAACTTTTGACATAGCATTCAAACTCAGGTGGGGTAAAAGAATTTTAGAAAGTTCTAGAAATGAACATTTTTACATGTGCTTATTACAATTCTTTTTCTATCATTGATTTGATATCAAGAACACATCATGTAAAATATTTTTGAATATATTTTTGAAAGCTGTGATAGAATGTTTAAAACGACAAAACACAAAATGCTGAATAAATGTTTTGAAATGTTTTGCCCCATTGTTTGTTCAACAGTTCTATAAAACAGTCCATAAATAGTACGAAAGCATTGTAGAAACACCAATTACAATACAAAAACCTTATTGAAATATTTCACAGGCGTCATTGGAGAATGCCCTATGATATTGCCAAATGATGATATCAAAATGTAAAAACAACGGCAACAATTCAATAAAATTTTCTAAAAAAAAACTGTTTCTTATTATTTTAAAATTGTTAACAACCATTGGTCATGGAATTGTTTTAAAAAGCAACATTTCATGCTGTAATTAGATGATTATGATTGATAAACATAAAATGTGGAAAAAACAGTAACAATTCATTATAACTGTCCTAACAATAAATAATATTTTTCATAATTTCTCTTAAATTGTTAACCACCATTGATAATGAACATCTTTGAAAAGATGGTCATAGTCTCAATTAGGTATAAATTATACCTGGTAAATATATACATCATGCAAAAATTATGATGTTTATTTATTTTATATGACTTAATGTCATCATATGGGTAAATATGGTAATTTACCTATGTAATAATAATATATGTCTTTTCAGCTTAATGCAAGTTAATATGTGTATAAAGACCAGTCATGGCGATGTATTTAAGCATTTCATGTTATGCTTTCATGCATTGCTTTGGAAGGTCTAATACTGGTAATTTTTATGCCTACCAATGGTAATATCATCAAATGTGCTGCTTGATGTATGTGTCATACACTGTCATGTATACCCAGTATCTATTATGCAACAGGCAGTACATTTTGATGTATTTTTTGTTATACTATTTACTTAGGGTTATTATAGGTATATATGTAAACATTCCTACTTCATGTACCTAATATATTCCAGTGTAAAATGTTTTCAGGTAAATGTACCAACACAATGTATATATACAAATAGTCATGGTGTAAAGCAGTGCTTCACCTATAAATATGCAGAGGATGTTTGAATTCTAATTTTTTTTATTTTTACATCACAGTAGACGGACTTTTGAGTCCCTTTTCCTTCTTTTCTCAGTACTTAACTTTTATCTTCCACTTTAATTTTTTTTTTTTAGTATTGCAAATTACAGTACACATTTAAGGTAACAAATCTAGATCCAAATTTCAATTAAGTTTTAAATTATACTTACTACTACCATTTTTTTCTTTATTTTTGCTACAGATTGTTGTTGAACAAACAATATCAACTCAACCTAATTTACTGATCCATTTTAATATCAGTACAGTTTAGACTTAATCTAACTGTATATCTATTTTCTATTTTTTCTTTAAATTCTTACTAGCCCATGTATATAGCTAGGTAGACTTAATCTACCTAAATATACTCTATTCCTACTGTATGTACTCTGTTTATAGCACTACCTTACAGTTTTTGTAGTGTTATGCCTGTTATTAAATGTGATTTTTTGATATTTATGGAAAACTTTGTTTGTCACGTGCCAGCCCCTCAACTTCTCCTCCCTTCTCTGATGCATAGATATCCACCCTAATCGATTGATCATTCAATCTGTTAATGCTCGGGGTCTTAGACAGGAAAGTAAAAGATTTGACTTTTTTAATTCTTTCAAACAACAGAAACTAGACATAATCCTAGTCCAAGAAACACATTGGACCCCCGCGACATCCCCCTGTTGAGTAAGGAATGGAATGTTACTTTTTATTGTGCAGGTGTATCCACTAACTCCAAAGGTGTCGGTATTATCATTAACAATACATTTGAACATACTGTTACAAAGACTGTAATAGACAGAGACGGCAGATATCTCCTGATAAACTTTGAACTTCCTGACTTATGCTGCTTCTCCTTGATAAACGTGTATGGTCCAAATATTGACAATGCAACTTGGCTAGAATCTCTTCAGAAAAAACTCGAGGCTGATTTACTTGAAAACCAAGTATGGATGGGAGACTGGAATACACCTCTTGAAATAATTGATACATACAATTATCAGTCGATCCGTCATAAAAATATCAATCAGCAGATTAAGAAACTGATGACATCCAGTGATCTAATCGATATCTGGAGAGAACAAAACCCTAACAAACTGAGATTCACATGGGGTACTAAGAAACCATTCAAACGCTCAAGGCTTGATTACTGCCTCATATCACAGAATATGATGGGATTATGTCCTAAGGCAGAAATAAAGGCAGCCTATAGAAGTGATCATTCACCGATCGAATTATCACTCAATATCTCCAAACACCCCAGAGGCAGAGGCCAATGGAAGTTTAACAATAAACTCATTGAAAAACAAGAAAATTTGAATATGGTCAAACAAGAAATTCAACTAGCCAAGGCTACTTATACATTACCAATTTAAAGTGCAGAGTACGTAGAAAATAACGACGGTAAAGACCTAGAAATCAACATTGATGACTCTTTATTCTTAGATACTCTATTATGTCAGATAAGGGGTGAGACCATCAAATTCTCCAAATAAGTAGCCAGGGAGAATAGACAATATGAAGACAAACTTACAAAAAGCATCGAAGCAATTGAAAAATCAATTGACTCTAATGATGATCTGACACACAAGCAAACTCTATCAGATTATCTAGACAGCAAAAAAGAAGAACTGGAAAAATGGAGAGAAGATAAGATGAGTGGTGCTATGGTGCGTTCCAGAGCAATTCTAAATTCCCAATGGGAAAAACCTTCAGGTTTCTTCCTAAATTTGGAGAAGAAAAACTTTCTTAATAAATCTATTCCAGAACTAATAGATGAGAAAGGAAATACTCAAACCGACATGAACAAAATCATGGAGATGCAGTATTCCTTTTAAAATGACTTATTTACATCAAAATCCACTACACCAATACCTGATTCCAAATATGACTATCTGACTGACAACCTACCCAAACTACCGGAACAACAACGAGACTTACTGGACTCAGACATAACAATAGAGGAACTAGAATACGTAATAAAACAGGCAAAACTGAACAAAGCACCAGGACCCGACGGATATTCTAATGAATTCTTCAAGACTTTTTGTAATGAAATAATTCACTGGATATTTCGCTCATACAAACAAGCAATAACAATAAACTCACTTTCAACTATCATTAAGCGAGGTACAATAACTTGTATCCCAAAACAAGGCAAGGACAGAAATTTACTGGAAAACTGGAGACCACTGACAATGCTTAACAGCACATACAAGTTTTTTTCAGCAATTCTTGCAAATAGACTTAAATCGACTTTAGAGACAGTAGTAAACCCGGACCAGACTGGATTTATAGCAAATCAGTTTATTGGGGACAACACTAGACTTTTATACGACACCATTAACCATTGCGAGATGGAAAATAAAGAAGGACTCCTCATAGTGTTAGATTTCGCAAAGGCTTTTGACACTATAGAATGGTCATACATATACACCTGCATGAAAATGTTTGGATATGGTGATAAATTTATCACAATGATAAAATTACTACATAACGACTCAACATCCGTTGTAGAAAACAATGGACATTATTCAAATAGCATTCCACTCTCCAGGGGTTGTCGTCAGGGGGATCCGATATCCTCGTACATCTTCGTACTTTGTGCGGAAATCCTATCTCATTGTATCAGAGAAAGTGGGGACATTAAGGGGATTGAGGTAAATAGCACTGAAATATTTATTTCGCAATACGCGGATGATACTACTCTGTTTTTAGAGGGTTCACTTGCAGCAGTAAAAAAACTAATGAGTATTCTCAAATGGTTTAAAAACATATCGGGTCTGGGTATAAATGTGGATAAAACCAAAGCTGCAAACTTGGGGCAACAAGGGACAGGAGCCTGTATTGGGAAGGCAAGTATGGAATGGAGTGGACTAACAAGTTCACCGTTCTTGGAATAGATTATAATACTAATAACATGGGTGAATTTACTACAACAAATATCGAAAAGAAGATTATTGACATAAAAAAACTCATCAGACTCTGGCAAGCCAGGAAACTAAGCCCTTACGGCAAAGTCAGTCATTAAATCACTTTTCTTATCCAAAATCACCCACCTGCTCCTGTCCCTTCCTAGTCCCAAAAAAGCTCTTTTTGAAGAAATTAACTCAATTTTCAAAATATTTCTTTGGAATAACAAACCGCCAAAATTCCGGAAGGAAATAATAGAGGCCGAAATATTTGATGGCGGCTTGAAACTACATAACCTGGAAAAATTTGACTTGTCTTTGAAATTTGGCTGAGCCAAGAGGCTGCTTAGAAGTGATTCAAAGTGGACCGTTTTTCCCAATTTTTGGGGCATATATGATGTGTTTACCTTTGGACCTGATAAACTTGAAGCAACTAAAGAAGTCATATACAACCCATTTTGGCATGATTTCATTATAAGCTTCAACATTTTGTTTAAAACAGACATCATGGTCCAAATGGATATAATACATGAATTACCGTTATGGTTTAACCCCAACTTGAAACTCAATTTTAAAAGAAAATGGTTTGACCAAGGAATCAGAACCATAAATGACATTGTTGACACTTACGGCAAACCACTGAATTTAAATGAGATTCAAGAAAAATTTCAATTAAAAACTAACTTTTTAGAATATGGTGGCTTCTGTAAACAAATCCAAAAATATTTGAGATATAAAGACTTTCCACAATCCAAAACACCTCTCCTAAGAAACAGCTACCTTAATATCATAGCCAACAAAGATAGAAAAGGGGTTTCAAATCTCTATCGCATCTTACAGGGTAGACATTACAACATAATTGAAGAAAATTGCGAAAAATGGAACACCTGTGATGATGTTGATCTAATACCATCTGAAATATCTAAATCTTTTAAGCGGCATAGCGTTTTAATACCAGATACTTATGCAAAATATGTCCAATTCCGGACACTGCACGAGAGATTTTTTACAAATGATCGTTTACACAAAATGGGTATAAAAGAAAGCCCTTTATGCAATATGTGTGAAACAACCAACGACAGCAATGCACATATGATCTTATATTGTGAAAAATCAATTAAACTCTGGTCAGATGTCGAAAGATGGATAAATCAGATAGGTGTACCGAATTATATCTTAACAGCAAACAGCATCATCACGGGTGATATCCACAAAAGTTGCCTAATTTCAAAAATTATTCTATACGCCAAAGTTACTATATATTCTGCAAAGTTGAAAAACAAGACACCGAATTTCTTCTGTTTCAAAAATTTATTGAGACAAAATATATACATGCAAAATACTTGGCAAATATTACACACAGTATGGAAAAAATTGAGAAAGATTGGCACTTATTGGCAATACAATGGTCTTAATACTATTCCATGTAACATATTCTTTTTTCAGGAAAATCCTCCCAGATATTCTAATGTCTTTAGAATGGAGGTCACATTAACCCACCCATATTTATTGTAAGAATTCTCAAATGCGAGTATTCACAGGGACATGGTAGTATGTATTAGTATGCGATTGTCATAGCTGGCATGTAATGAATAAACAAAAATTCTATAAATTTAAAAAAATCTTTGAAAAAGATAGGGATTTCAAAAGTGTGGTTGTTTTGGGAAATGGGTTGGTACATGCTTTTCTCTAAGAACGATTTAAAGCTCACCTTTCTGGAAAAAATAAAGATTTCAAAAATAGTGAAATAATGTTGAGTTGAATGTTACAACATATGTTGGCATAATATTTCCGAGGATAATCATTTAAATGTGAATATATATATATATATATATATATATATATATATATATATATATATATATATATATATATATATATATATATATGTATATATATATATATATATATATATATATGTATATATATATATATATATATATATATATATATATATATATATATATATGTATTTATATTTATATATATATATATATATATATATATATATATATATATATATATATATATATATATATATATATATATATATATATATATATGTATGTATATATATGTATATATATGTGAAAATTGTGATGTTATGAGAAATGTTATGGTGATAATTATCAGGCCAACATTTCTAACATCAACAGATATTTTCAATAATAATGCAATCAATGTTAATGTTAAGATGTTTTTCAAAAATATTTGATGAATCATTTTTGCAATAATGTATAAATGTATATAAAAATGTTGTAAAAATAATAATTCAAATGTTATAAGAAATATTACGGTAATAATGTTCAGACCAAGCGCTTTAACATTTGCAAAAGATTTATGCAACCGTTTACAGGTATTGAGTAAAACGTTTTGTAGACATACATGTAGCACAAATGTTATCGCTTGCTGAGCAATACACAACTTTGTATTACCTTTTGTAGACTGCAGAACCGTTCATATTGTCATTTGAAACAACACCTCTTCAATATAATGACATTAAATACAGTGCAAGGTTATAAATACTAGGTTATATACCTATATATCAAAATATACATCAGCATCTACATTTATCCAACAAATATGTTGACTGTGGCACACCATGAAGTAACATTACACTATTGACATGCATTTGAATAGCAAAAATTTCTCAAATTAGAAAAAACGTTTAGTAAGGACTATTGATAGATCTCTTTGGCTGTTCTTTGATATATGAGTACAATGAAACTGGTACAGAAATGGAGACAAGTTTGAAAACCACCATTCATGGTTGCAATCAGCTGTAAGTAATGAAATATGTCCTTAATATGTTTATCACTGAGTGTCTTAAAGAAAATCCTAACGTGACTTTCCCAATCAACTTAATTTTTCAAGCTTTTTAAAACACCTGTTCGCATATCTCCGTTCTGACAAATTAAACAGAAGCCTTTATTCCAGTACAGTGGCAACCCAAAGAAAATGAAAAGTAAAACACGAAGTTACTGATAATGTATATGTATGTATGTATGTATGTATGTATGTATGTATGTATGCATGTATGTATGTATGTATGTATGTATGTATGTATGCATGTATAGGGGCTGCCTCGAAAGCTGGATGGTGTAATCTTTGCGGTTTTAATTGCATGTAGGCCTTAGGCAACTACAAAGGTGTCGAAATTCAAATAGATACCAAAGCATGTAAGAATGTTTGCAGGAACTTGAGGTTTGTAGTTGATTTCACGGGTACTCCCTACATCTCCGCCATTAAAAACTTGCAAGCTTGTTACGACAGATTGCCTAGTTTTCCTGGTTTGGTTGCCTTGATATGACATGAAGAAAAACAACGTTATTCCAAGTCATCACAGTCGACAAGATGTGTTCTGTACATCGAAAAATTACTTAAAAAAGTAAATAAAATGGAAGAAAATTTATTGAGACAGTGGTTTTCCGGAAGTCCTTCTGTCCTGGCTAATCTTGTCGATTGAAGTAGTGTCTGCGCATGCGTTGACATGGACCTCCGATGTATCACCCAGGCGCATTCGAGGTCCTTCACCATGAAAACACAAGCCAGCCATAGCGAGGAGGAAACTGCAGCAGGAACATGCACCCATAGTACACCAAGGAATGAAATAGCCTCCTACTATATCGGTGATCCCTCCTGAAATGATATTATAAAGTATGTCATATATATATATATATATATATATATATATATATATATATATATATATATATATATATATATATATATATATATATTTCAAAAATTGACATTCAGAAGTTTTTCAATTTTGACGAGGTTTCAAAATCAGTGTTGTTTAATGAAATTTATGGATGGTTTAATTGAGAAAATTGGGAAAGAGAGTGTCGTATACAGCATTTGTTTGTCTTCAATAAAACATTCAGAAACATAATACATGTTACATTCTGTGTTGGACACATCAAATTAAGTGGGTTTTTAATACAAAGTAACAAATTTTGAGGAAAACATATTTTGGGGGGAAAATTCGCTTTTGTCACAAGACTAACTGTTGTATCTGTCACAACACATGAATTAGTTTATTTACTCTGAAACTTCTTGTTAAGATTTTGAAATGTAAACTTGAGCTACTCTATACAGATAAGGTAGCTTATGGTGCTTCCACCTATTATTTGTAGTGGTCACTACTGTGAGCACTGTACATCTCCTGTGTGAGATGTTCCATTGTGTAACCCTTTTCTATTGTATTCTTTCGTTGTAGTCATGTGCCAGAACATCATGTGGGTCAGTCACCATTACATCTTTGACATGAGAACAGCAGTTTTAGTTCTTCTTTACTACATCCCTCCCAGAATGGCGTATACTCTAAAACTTCTGCGTTTAAAAGAATGCCAGTTCCTGATTGTCTTAGCTATACCTAGCTGAATTAAAACCCAGAATATGATGTCTGAGGTCTGCTTTAAATTGTTGGGAAAAGGTGATGCGCACATGGTTAATCTTTGCAGTATTCTGGAGATTTTTCTTCGCGTTAATCATAAATTGTGTGTGTGTGTGGGGGGGGGGGGGGGTGTTTGTGCAGTTTTCACAGTGGAGAAGGAAAATTATGTATTCCTGTCCAATCCCTATATTTCCATCAAAAGATGGAATGCTAGATGAACATTAAATCAATAATTGCGAGGGAGAGAACCAAGATAGCGTGAAAGAGAACCAAAATTTAGATAGGTGTCAATAAGTGAAGCAAGTCGGCAAAAAGGGAACCAAGATGGGAACAAGTATTGATTATGTGCTGATAATCATATGCGAGCTAGATATTCATGAGTCTAGATAAGTTACATGGTTTGTCATCAAAAATCCGAAAGTAGCCTGGATTAAAACCTGTGCCTTGACCTAAGACATCATGTCTGATTAAAATAGTGATATTGAAGCAAACAAAAGTAATCCTGTGCAATAGTTAGATACCAGATTAACAATTATTGAAACTGCATTCAAAAGGATTATGATCAACTGTGAATGTCGCCTGCCATCTTGTTGATCATGTGACATTGTGACTTATGGTTTATAGTCTCAAAATTTTGAAACTTCAATCTGATGGTGTTGACACGAATAACATGCCATCAATTATAGTTTTGGTATGATATACTTTTCTTGAATATATGAATGTTTTTGTAATTTCAGATGAACCATTGATATGTTTATATTTATTGCACATATCATTATCAGCGTCTTGCTTCCCTTTCCAGCATCTTGTCTCTCAATCTCTCACTCTTGGTTCCCTTTATCGCCGTCTTGGTACTACCCTGCCGTTTTGGTTCTCCCTTACATATCTTGTAATAAAAGTGCAAATTGAATTCCAATGTGTTTTAATCTAATCTTACCTATTATAAAGGGGGCGGCTATAATTGCGAGTCCTAGTATGCCAATGTAGAAGCCAAGTGTCTGTGAAAGATTTTCCAATCCAAACAGATCAACAAGAATGACGGACGACTGTGCCATTATCATCCCTCGACTGATCCCACCCAAGATGGCTGCCACCACAAAGATGGCATTATTTTGCCCGAAGGCCGCCATGAACACCCAAGCACCATGGACAGCAAATGCGCATGCGTAGATGTAATGCCTGACCTCGTGGACGTAGTTGAGATCAAAAAGTATCCCGGATAATAGTCTCATAGGAATCTCGCTTATTCCCAAAATAGAAAGTATCAATGCGGCGTTGTCGAGATGTTTTTCCTTCATTAGTGCTTCAAGTAGCTGTGGCGAGATGAAATATGAGATATAGTTAAGGAAGAACACCAGCAGAAACACACAGTATAAACCATTTCTCAGCATTGTGAAGTTACTCATAAACGCTTTGTTGCTTGTCTGAGACTCAGTAGAGCATTTCTTAACCCTTCCATTTCCATTCTCCGCAGTTGTCGATGATCCTGTGCAGTTAGATATCTCGTTTTCATTCGTCTCATTTATACATAGATCATTTGACTGCTGCTCACTTCCATATAACTCACTGACAAATGCTTCATTTGAATGATACTCTGACCGTTGGTCTTCTTTTCTCTCCTTCCTTAAACTGCCAATCGGACGATAGAGGGCGCCACACACGCATATATTGAGGCATATTCCTCCGAGAAGAATCATTGTTCCGTAATAAGAATACTTTTCAAGCACTATTTCAAAGAGTAGGGGGATGGAAAATAATCCAACCCCTGCACCGCAGCTCCCAAGTCCGACTGCTATGGCCCTGCGCCGGGTAAAGTACTGGTTCAGGATAAACAAGCTTGGAGCATACACAAAGCCGCTCCCACAACCTAGACGAGGAGAAATAGCATAGATATATTAGGATGGTGACATCGACAAGCAAATTCTTGGTTACAGCTGTATCAATCACTTTTTTACTTTTTCTATCTTTTTTCCCCAATTTTCAAAGACATTCTTTCACAGAGACTTGGCATAATGATTGTCTTTTTTTGTGCATATATTCAACTATGATAACGTTAAAAACTCAACCATTGCGATTCTCACGTAAAGACTTATAGAATATCTGCGTTTGGTCATTAATATATTTTTCTTTATCTTTAAGAAAAGTATTGTAAACAATTACATATAATTCCGTTTTCATCTAAAGATTCCGTTTCAATAATGTTTCCGTCATTTCGTATCACATGACAAATTGCTTGAGCCAGAGAGGATTTTTGAGTTATATTAAAATGTGGTTTATGAGCATTCAAACGTATTTTGGGGTTGATAATTTAACCATATTTAACTAGCTTTCACAACATCTAGCCAGAAGATATTTTTGATAGTTGACTTCAGTTTACCTATGTAGATGTCCCCATAGAAAATAGTTTTATCAATACCATAGTATTTTGTGCAATAATTCGCCTTATCCTATAAATGTTTAATGCAATATCAAACACGTGTAAGTTTGGAAGTTCTAATCCGTCAAAGTCTCTTCTATCTTCTAAACTTTCTTACTGAAATTTGGGAGTCTTTTGAATAGTTCAATAGATTGTTTATAAACATATACAGTATAAAATGATGAACTATATCATAGTTACAAACAATAAGCTATGTAAAATGAAAATTTAAACAGATAATAAATGTCTACTGTGTAAGACAGAGGTTGAGACGATCGAACATGCCTTTGTGAAATGCCCTTGTATTGCCAATATTACCAATATCTTAAAACAGATTGAATTGTGGTTTCAAAATTATACTGGGCTAAGCTCCATAAATTAATATTGAAAGGGTGCTAGGTGTCAAAAAGGAATAACAGTATATTGAATACTACTATTATAATGGTGAAAAAACTATTTAAGTTTATATCTTGCAAAATACAGCAAATTCAGTGCCTCAGCTGGTTCTTGGAGACACCATCATGGAGCTTATCAGAGCTTGCCAGAAAGAGGCCGTGATTTCATAGTGTGACATGCAGTTCTGCATGCAGGATGAAGGCTATTCAGAACTGAACACACTACCACATGCTCCCATTAGTGAATGACTGAATCCTTCAGGACCATCATCCATTCACACGATTCAAAGGTATTGAAGGTAGATCCCCAGCTATTCTTAACAAGTAGGGCTTTTCTCAATAGTAAATACAACTCTGCAAGTTTTTAATGGAGTACAAGCTTTGTAATTTTTTTCTTTCTGTTGCAAAAGGAGTATATATAAAGGCTGTAACGTTTGAAATGTGGAAGAGGGGAGGTACCAAATAAACCTTTCAGCACCAAAATTAAGTGACATTTTAGCTCTTCCACCCTCTGGATATCAAATAACTGATTTATTCTTTTCTCTATTCTGGATAACAGTGGCCATTTACTGTGTCACACAAACAAATGAAAGTATATATATATATATATATATATATATATATATATATATATATATATACATATATATATATATATATATATATATATATATATATATATATATATATATATATATATATATATATATATATATATATATATATATTAACATCCTTTATTGCTTACAACTTATTCTATGAAATTAGGAGATTGGAACCCTACTTCAAGGGGTTCCTGGGGTAATGAGGTTAACATCCCAATCTCGTATGATCTTTGGCCTAACACCTATAAATTACCTTTTGCAATAGGATATGATAGCTGGGCTAAACTGTTCCAGTTTAAAATTCTGCATCGAATTCTCCCAAAAAATAAGAAACTTGTGCAGTGGGGTATTAAAGATTGTAAAAAATGTGACTACTGTGATATGGGAGATGAAAGTATGGTTCATCTCATTTGTAAGTGTAATGTAGCAGGTGGCATATGGGAAGAAGTGGTAAATTGGTTCAACTCTTTTGGATATAACAAGAGATATCTAACTGACCAACAGATTCTGTTTGGCGATGCCAGTACTGATCCAATTTTTAACATGATTATTTTAATAACAAAATTTGCTATTTTTAAGAATAAGAACATATGCAAACCAGTCTCTGTAGGTCAGATTATCTCAATACTAAGAGAGCAATTTGAGGTGGAAATATTACAAGCAGAAACCACAGGGATATATAAATACTTTAGAGGTTTCTGGTCTCCGATTAGGACAGTAGTCAGTAGACAGAGATAAAATGGAAAAGCCATTGTTAAATCCATTTGATCATCTGTTTGCTGTCTATTCTGTGGTACCCCAACCGTACAATGTATATTCGCCCCCAGAAATGGTCACATACTGATTCTTGTATTTTATGTTAAATAAAAAAACAGGTGGCACAGCTATGCTGATTGCACCAAAATTTTAAAAGAAACTAATTCTATGAAATATGTTCAGGTTGTTAAAAGGTCTAAATGGCTTCATTAATATTTTCACTAAGAATAACATCACCGCTTGCATTCGATTTCTTTGACATAGTGACAGGTTACAACAAAGACATTCCTTACAAAGTTTTTGTTGATATCGACCAATTTTCTAACAAGGTTTACTACGAACAGAATTGCTAAAAGACCATACAGAAGGGTTCTGGGAATGAACGATTGTAAATGATTGCGCTTATGACACTCTTTATTTTTAATAGCTACGATCAGGGTCCTGCGAACATTGTCTCTCATCACTAACCGGGTCCACGATTACATTTGGGGCATGTAAGAAAGTTGCCAGTGACTTGGGATAAGGCAGATGTTTTTCAGGGGACTCGGGCTTCCTCTAATTCTTACAACAGGGTAGTCACTTAAATGTGGCAGTGTAAGTGACGTAAATCGATATAAAAACTAAAACCATGCCCGCTTACTTACCTGCCAGACCAAATGTAGCATAGAGATAGGGTAGGCTTGGTACAAACGCTGACAGGACAAAACCAGCACATGTCGTCAAACCACCTAACACGACTACTTTACGGCATCCATACTTAGTGCACAGGTTAGTCGCTAGGGGAGCTGTAAAAGAAAGTTTTTGCAAACAGTAACTACAGCCGTTGCAACCACGAATGTCGATACGCCGGATACACAACCATCAGGTCTCGCTTAACAGCCTGGACACAACTAATCGCCCGGATGTGGATAAGAGCCGCTCAGGAGATATGTTTGACGCATGTTGGTGTGCAACTTACTCTGTCTTGTAAACAATACGAGAACCCCAATTTGTCTGTGTCCCCTTATGACGTCACCCTGACACTAGGTTTGGCGAGATTAGGTGTGTCGAGGGCTCATGTCTCACAGCCAAGGTTGTGTCCGCGGTTCATCAAGGTTGCTATCACAATTGTATAAAAACGTAAAATCTTTTTACTCAATTTAGGGGAAAAGTAGCCATCAAATGTTTAAAATCCATGGTCAAAAAACCTATATCTTTTGTCAACAATAACAGCCCTCAACAGAAGTATAGATTGTACGATCATTTTAGTATTATGTTAGTTCAAATTTCATGAATAGCAGTGCAAATTGTTGATGTATGAACAAACTCAACCTCCAGCGTAGCCAAATGAGAGACTGTTGATGTATCAACAAACACCACAAACAACATTAGGAAATTCAGTGGGAAAATGGTGATTTATCAACAAACTCAACCACAAACTTCACCAATCAAAAACCCAAAGCAACATCAAAAACGGCATTGTAAGAATGTTCAACAAGATAGATAATGTTGATGGGTCTACCCCCCCCCCCCCCCCCCCCCCCTACGAGATACGCCAGAAAACTGAATATGTCACAAAGTTAGTGTGTAATGTGCATCTTAATTGTAAGTAATGTGGTTCAGATTTAAGTTTTATGAATTGGCCTAAAGATGACATTCATACTGAATTTTCTCTTTATTGAAGCCTGTTGGCTAGGGAAGCACCCCTCAAACACCTAATAAAAGAGATGCACCAGAAAAATGATTACGTCACAATGCCAGTAAATGATAGGGTTCCTAATTCAGATATGTGGTTTAGATTAAAGTTTTATAAATATGCCTAAAGATGAGTTTACTGCTGAGATTGATATTAATGTGCGAGTATGACTTTCTTTATTTTCATCATTGATTTGCTCATCAATCAAGGTTGAAACCATAGACAAAACAGTTTATGTCCGGTTCTCACGTTTCATATCATCGGATGATGTTCCTGGATTTCACTCATCATTCACGAAGTCCTGCAACTTCTTCCTAGAATGGGTGTATGGGATGCCAGGTAATCATTTTAGTACTACATTACGAAATAGACATTTCTGTAAGTCACGATGACGACGATGTTGATCATGATCTTTAAGGATGACATTGTTTATTAAATGGTGCTACATGGTGTTCATAGCTTGTTAGGTGTTTCTCATTGGACGCCATTCTGGAGCCACAGGGTGCCAGTAAATGTCATATCTGATCCATAAACTGGCGTTATGAATCAAATCATTAGTTACATGCGTAGTTTGCCTGTGCTTGGTACTGTCATCAATACACATATTTCGAGTTGTTTTGTCTCATGTTTGTAGACAAAACACACTGGGCATAAGTGCTGGTAACTATTGACAGCTATAAACAAACACAAAATATGTTCAAAATAATTTTAAAAGGACTGAAAGAAAATTGATAGAAACATTCCCGATAAACATAAGTGAAACATTAGAAAAATGTTCAATAACCATCGGGATATATTAGTGAAATAATGAATATGAACAATGTAATACAATACACATATGATATTAATAAAACATTAACAAGAATTAAGGAACATTCTTGAAATATTAACCAATATATTTTCATAATAGTATTTGATAACATTACAGCATCTTCGATGAGTATTTAAAGTTAATGTTTTACATCTGCGTATTACAAATGTTGTTTTTAACATTAGCTAAATATTTTATTGATACATTTTGATATGTTTCTAGAAAGTCTGAAAAAGTCGAAATAAAATATTAATACATACATAAGTGAAATGTTTAAAAAACATTTTTCCACAATCAGTTTAAAAATATCAAACCTTAATTGTTCTTAACATTTGAAATAAATGTTTTACATTTGCATTTTACAAATGTTCCTTTAAATATTTATTAAATATTGTATTCACAAAGTTTAGAAAAATTTTAAAAGTCTGAACAAAGTTGAAATTAAATATCGAAATATATATTAATGAAATACTAACCAATAATTTTCTGCCATGATATTTGATAACATTATCCTATCTTGTATTAATATTTTAAGAAAATGATATACATCTGCTTATTACAAATGTTTTTGTCACCATCAGTTTTTATATCAAGAACATATCTTCTAAAATATTTGTGAAACATCTGAACATAGCTGTAAAGAAATATTAGAAATGACATTCGAAAAATGTTGAATAAATATTTTAAAATATTTTGCCAAATTGTTTGTTCAACATTACTATAAAACTATCCTTTAATGATACGAAAACATTAAAGAAAAATACCATATACAACACAAAAACCTCATGAAATATTTCAAAAATATAATTGAAGAATAACCTATGATATTGCAACATTATAATATCAAAATGTAAAATAACAGCAACAATTCAACATTATTGTCCTTATCTTGAATAACGTTAATGTATAATTTTACAATTGTTAACAACTTCTTTGAAAAAGCAACACTTCATGCTAAATTTAGATAAATATGATCGATAAACATGAAACATTGACTTGAAAATCTTGGAAAAAAAGTATTTTCAAACTAATATGTTAATACTGGCATTGATTTAAAATTTTAGGTTTCTTAAAAATCATGAAATACCAGTATGTGTCATTCGGAAAGGCATTGATTAGGGCTGACCAGAGAATGTAAGTAGCCTTTGCTTCTATCTTGAAATCATGATTTGTACAGTATACTTTTCGAAATAAGACTGACCAAGAAATCATGTTTTGTGTTTGCTGGGTAGGGACCTGTTTGTTCGCTAAAGATCCCGCGGATTTAATCATGGCCTTGTGCACGGTAATGCAGTAGTAAGGGGTAAAATGATTGCTGCTATTAGCTTAGACAAACGTCGTACTGAACTAATAATAGGCTGACTAGTGTTTCAACCAGAGAACTAAATATGATCAATGCACGACCATTTTTTGACCTAGTGCAAATATACTGCCATGCATAGTTATCGTCCTACCTGTGCTTATCTTTCTATTGACTGGCTGCGTAGGAAACCTACGTTATGACCTGCTCTGATGTAATTCCCCAAGCTTATTGGTCAATAGTGTGTTAGACCTGGAGCCTCCACACTTTGTATATTCAATATAGAATGGCAGAATTCAATATAACCACTTAAACCACCATTTTAATTTATATTACCACTTGGCCATTAATCTGACCACCAGCCTCGTTCTGGCTTCCTAAGTTATTGTAAAATTTTATGAGATGTATTAATTATTTGTTATTAGCATGAAAGAGCATGTGATAAATTAGTCATGCCCTCTTTGAAAGCGTGGTCCGGCCTGCTATCCACCCTTAGTCATAGACATCGCACTCGGCTCTGCCTCGTGGGATCTGGATGACTTCTGGTAGATATCAGCCTGGACCGCACTTTCCAACAGAGCGTAACTAATAGTACATGTATGCCGGCACGCCGCACGAGGATACCTATAATTACATAATCTTAACCCAAAGTCAGTGCGAAACACACCCAACTTCTTGTCTGAAATGTGTTGAATTATAAGACTGTATGATTTTTTATCCTGTTGACACGCTTATGGCTACATAACCAGTTATACTTGTTTCTTCATGAATTGGGAACTTAACCAAATCCATCAGAAGTATGTGTCGTGAAATTTATCTCACTAATGTATCGCATCCCTGCTCAAATACTCGGGGCTAATGTGGCATATGGGATTTCCTTCAAAAAAGGCCTGGCTATCCGCTTCAAAGGCATAGCAAAATAGCCCAAACTTTGCATAAGCTATCATTGTCCGATCCCCTTTAAAAATTCAAAATATGAAGGGTGTCATCAGTCATGCCGTCCATCTAGGTGGCGCCACTAAACGTGCAAGACTTTTTCTAGGTAAGCACATCAGTAACTGACCAGGAGATTCCTTCAAATAGGGAGATCCATAAGGAGAGTACTTCTCACATCAGGGGAGTTGAAAGATATTGCAAGTGCGTTTGAATTATAGCAAGTCCTGAAATTTTAAACCACCTTTCTGTAGGTACTGTTGAGGCGTACAAGAACATTCAAAAATATGTTTAAATTATCCATCGTGCAGATTACGTGAGGAGGTAGGACTTTGTCTCTTGACAAACATGAATAATCAAATGGTACAGTCTAGTTTGCGGGTGTAGGGTAAGTCTCCACATTTTGCGCAAAACAAAAACAAACGCATGCAGATATGCACGAATGTCGATCCACTATTCATCTAAGAGATATATTATCGTCGAGGTACAACACCACATCAAAATAGCCATTTATCAATAAGTTTACCATTATTCGTGAAGTATGAGATATAATATATACAATGGTATAAGTGCCGTTGTCTTCTGTTAACTCAGTTCTCAGATATTCAATTTTCACGGTACCGTATCCGGTAGGGATTTACCTTTACGATTGGTACTTACCCAATAGGTGCATGGGCACGAAGAAACTGGCGCCGACCCACAAGGTGGCCGTAGCCGACTGGCCGTACCTGTCCAGTAGTACCAGGTAGATCAGGGAGAGACAGCTAAACACCCCTGCCAGAAGAACGTGTGCGACGTGGCATCCCAACACGCACAACCAACCCCACCCGCCGTCAGGAGGGGTTGGGAGTGGGTTTGGGGGTTGGGAAAATGTTACTTGCGGTGGTGATTGTTCTGGAGGTCCAGTCATGCCATCGGGAGTAGAGACGGATGATGATGATGAAGATGAAAAGGGCGGGTGTTGCTCCTGTGTGGCTGTCATCGCTAGAAATCTGTATTCAAGTCTTGCGTTGTTTGCCTGAGCGCTATCACCAGACTGAGTTCTATCTATACCACCACCGCAGCGCTAGGGATGGTATAGATCCGGTGTAACAGTGCTCAGTGACCCAGAGGACCCTTCCTGGATCACTGAGCACCAGTTATAGGTTTCCATCCTAATTGCTAGTGAGTAGTGACCCCCTAGATTTCTGTACCTAAATATATGTTTCTTCAAAGATGGTCATTTATAATGGTTAACATATTATACACACATTCTGCCATCTTTCAACTGGGCCCCTCACAACTGTTGCAACAGTGGCAGGTGATCTCCACTTGTTATTGGTTATATCCTCTTTAGGATTCTACAAAGTTGGTAGTTGGCAGCTAAATCATGATTGTCACAATGGTAGAGCACGTGCACTCAGCACTTATTGTATATAAATCTATTTCTATATTTGCGTCATGGTTTGTAGGTTCAAATCCAATTGCTATCCTATCACTTGTTTCTGTTATTCCTTGCTATTGACTGAATTCCTCCAACAGCATTTGCAGCTTGCACGGATAAAGGGGTGGAAACGCACAGAGCCTATTTTACATTATTATGATTTGTGCATTTTTCTCCTTTTTTAACACATTTGTATCATTATGCATATTATGAATTACACAACTGATCAATTGTGTAAGATCGGAAGGTTTGTATATGCTCCAATGCCTTTTGTTGGAATATATAGATGATTCCTTCATATGTGAATATAAGAAGGTTATTTATGCAAGTATTAATCAAGTCTATGTGCGGGAGTGTTTTGCAAATTAACTCAGTATATTTATATTTAACTGTCACCTGAGAGTGTTTCTTATCACCAATCTTTCAAATTACAATCCAAACAATCTAGCCATAGACATTAATTATTGTAATACAAAAACATACTATTTGTCTACGGTGTGTATATTTGTATATCATGCAATCATTGATCTTTAGATGTGTCACTTGTAACTTCATATTTTTTAATTTCAGAAGTTACATATACAAATTGGTCCATTGCAATGTGCTGGACTGATCTGCAAACTGACTCAACGCATGTGCATTCTAATTGTTATCTGAAAAGCATTGCCATCACCAAATTAACTAATTACAATAAAAAGCCATATAGCTCTAGACATTGGCCATTGTATTACAAGAAGTAACATTTCGTGCGGAGTGTGTATTTTTGTATATTATCGAATGATTATTTCTTAAATATGTCACTGAGAATTTTATATTTCAGTATCAGAAAAGCATATATTCCAACGTGTCTACTACTGCGCTGGAGTGATCTGCAAACAGATTTAGCATACGTTAACTCCTCAGCAGAGAGTGGTTTCTAACACCAGGCTTAAACATTACAATCCTAATCATCTAGCCCTGGATTTTAATACCAGAAAGCTAAACAGCCAAATATTGTTAGCTGCTTTGTGCGTGAGTGCTGTCCAAACAGTTCCAGCATATTTCTCGTCCTAACTGACCATTAAAGAGGTTTTCCACTATCAACCTTACAATTTACAATCCAAACCATCCATCCATAAACATAGGCTCTTGAATTATATTTTTATATTTTGGCTCTCACCTGAGGCGCTGTCAAGTGAATGATGCTTACACTTAGTGACACAAATCAGCTACACTGCAGTCCTGCTTCAAACACTTCGTCAGCCTAGCCTAGCTGGCTGATCTTATCTGAGACAAGTCATAAAACACATATCTCCGCTCCGGCTGGACTAAATATGTCAGTGTGAACTAAAGCAGTTGGATAGGCTGCGATGTCATCACCACAAACTTTTTATCTTATTTTAAGATTGAATTACACATACAGAGAATACCAGAACTTAGACATCATGTCAGCTTTACCTTTTTCCAATGAGTGCATTTAGTTTGCGAAGAAAAGTTAAAAGAACTTAGATATTAGACATCACGTTCCATAGACTGTGCTAATCATACATGCAAAGTTCCGTCAGTGAGTGACATTGTAAATATCTCAGTAACTAATCCTTTTTCAAACAGTTAAAGAGGTTTAATCGAAACAACGAATATATATTATCTTACAGTTGATTGAGTACAAAGCATTGTAATAATAATACGATAGGGTTATTGAGTTAAATCGTGGAAAATCATACTTACCTATTAGTCTCCCATTGTCGTACTGCATGTAAAAAACATTATGAAAAGAAAATAACACACGCTATTTTGTCCAAGAATGCTTTCTAATGCAATACCTACAGCAATAGAAGACACTTTTACTTTGAAATGTACATATCTATATATATCTATATATATATATATATATATCTATATATATATATATATATATATATATATATATATATATATATATATATATATATATATATATATATATATTTATATCTATATATTTATATATATATATATATATATATATATATATATATATATATATATATATATATATATATATATATATATATTATGTATATATATATATATATATATATATATATATATATATATATATATATATATATATATATATATATATATGTATGTATATATATATATATATATGTATGTATATGTATATATATATATATATATATATATATATATATTATATATATATATATATATATATATATATATATATATATATGTATATATATATATTATATATATATATATATATATATATATATATATATATATATATATATATATATATATATGTGCTAACTGTAGTATCATGCATTTTTTTGGAGTTTCATGACAGGTATAAAAAAACTAGCATTTAGTTTCAATCCCTTTTCAGCGCCACATTGAAAAGCCTCAAGTGAACATGTTTTTCTCCTTTCTTTAATACATTTAGAGCGTATCTTTAAGGTCGCATCATCACAAAACGGATGATTTGAGGGGGGGAGGGCAGTGACCTGCTACAGGTATTCATGTACTTAGGGGCGACACAGTGACCTGCAGCTGTATACGTGTAGTTAGGGTCATCACAAACGACGTAGAAGAATTTATAAACTAAACATTCTAATTTATTTGCATTTGGAAAGTACAGGTGGTACAACAACATATTTAGGACAATTGAGGTTTGACAAGACAATTAAAATTGGATTAGGCTTTTTTTTTGGGGGGGGGGTAGAAAGAACTAAATGTATATTTAGTTTACAAACTAACCATATCAGTTCTCCTACAGAACTACACGGGGATGTGGTCTACCAAATCTACTGCCATGGTCAGAAATCATAAGAAATTCGGAAAATGAAATTATTGGACAAGCTACTAGCATGCAAAGCCTGTGGGTTACATGATAAGAATTATACCACACTATTGCTTCACATGGCATTCATCCTTGATATTCTTATATAATTATCGAGTGCAAAGGTCTACACCATGTAAAAGTCTTGCCCTCGAACAACGTGTGATGCAGAAAGCCAGTGTTGATTCTCTAGAACTAACCAGCATTCATCGAAAGCTAAATCTGCCAAGTATGATTCAAGGAATGTGTTCATCGTTTCCTAATGGTTAATTAAGTTCATCAATTATACATGACACCCGAAGTTTCGAGTCGATGATGTTGCCTAATGGTTGATGGGGTTCATAAAATACATGTAGATATGCTCTAGGGTTGGATGTGTTGATGTACCTTAAATGACGTCACTTAATGGTTGGATATGTAAGTTGCAAAATAGTACTTGTCAGCGTCAAAAATGAATTTTTCAAACTGTAAGTTATAGGAGAAAATAAAAGAGTTTATAATGCTGCCCAGTGTATGTACGTTCGTTGGACATTGGCCCAAAATCATGATACATTGTATTGCTGAGATACAGAATGGTTGCAATATACTCAGAACTCTCAAGGGTTGGATTTGGTGTTATGTATATATATGAATATGTATATATATATATATGTATATATATATATATATATATATATATATATATATATATATATTTATATATATAATATATATATATATATATATAAAAAGATATATATATATATATATTTATATATATGTATGTATATATATATATATATATATATATATATATATATATATATATATATATATATATATATATATATATATATATATATATATATATATATACATATATATATACATATATATATATATATATATATAAATATATATATATATATATATATATATATATATATATATATATATATATATATATATATATATATATATATATATATATATATATATTAGAGCTGCACTCACCACCCACGAACTCGAGTGGCTCGAGCACTAGGGCAGGCGAGCTGAGCTCGAGCTGAAATCGTCAACTCGCGAACTCGTCTATATTTGGAACACAAACGTAATACAGAACACCTAACACAAACTTTCTTATTACTGCTTATCGCTGTCATGTTTTGTTTACAATCCCCACTTTATACAGGCAGTGTTGAGCGTTATACTGACCTTTGTACTGCTCTATAGAAAGCAATATGTAAATGAAGATATATTTACTCTTCTATGCAAGCACATTTTAAAATGAAATAACCATGTAAATGTTAGCAATTCTCCACCAGAAAGTATTTCCTCCATAATTGGTGGGCTGAATAATCAATATTTATTCTAAAAATACGCATCCACGAGCTCATGAGTGAAAATGGTGGTGAGCTCATGAGTTGATCTCCCTCCGTGAGTGCAGCTCTAATATATATATATATATATATATATATATATATATATATATATATATATATATATATATATATATATATATATATATATATATATATATATAAATATATATATATATTTATATATATATATATATATATATATATATATATATATATATATATATATATATATATATATATATATATATATATATATATATACATTTATATATATATATATATATATATATATATATATTATATATATATATATATATATATATATATATATATATATATATATATATATATACATATAAATGTATACAATGTCATGTGTGTATACATATGGCTGTGTGTGCGTGTGTGTCAATAAAAGCATTTAATTGATAAAGGTTGAATTGAAATATAAAGGGATCCTGAAATAGTAAAGTAAAATAAAATATTGCCTTACATGTATTTAATTTTCACCCAACAGCCTTATATATATATATATATATATATATATATATATATATATATATATATATATATATATATATATATATATATATATATATATATATATGTATATATATATGTATATGGATATATGTATATGTATATGGATATATCTTTACAATATCATCATGTTTTACATCTGCAACGTACATTTGTAAATACGTATCAGGACTGTAATCAGGACTGTAGGTTTCAAGGAATCTTGTGATAACCATGTATTAATGTATAACACAGTCACATTCTAATTTTCCAGTATTGTGATCTATTGAATTACAGTAAGCTATTAGATTAAATACTCCAAACAAACTACTAAACAATTTAAATACTGCCACGCCTATACCTTCATAAGCAGCTTATGATGTCGGTGCATGTGCTATTTTGCCTGAGGACACTTTGCGCATAATAGGATCACTGTCAAAATTTCACAGAGGTAGTACTAGTCAAACAATTTTATAGAAGAGATTGTAAACATATAAATACAAAAGGAAGATGTGTGCATGAAAACTAAAATTAAGTGTATACTGTTAATGTATTAATATTAGTAACTTTAATGAGTTGGTCCGATTCGCTAATATTACAATTCATTAATATTTGTTCTATTCTTCACAAACGCGATATATTGGGTGGAAAGTTACACTTTCCGTCCCCGGAGATGATAGGGTGTCAGTCGCATAGCGTGAATTTCACCACTAGCCGAGGCTGAAATGGAGCAGAAATATGTGCAAAAACTTCAGAAAACCATACTATCATGCATCGGTAACTTATAAGTTACCAAGTTACCTGTCCAATTTTGGGGAAACTTGTGTCTAGTTATGGAGATATGCATTGATGACTGTACTGACGTCATAGAGCACGATGGCAGCGCTTTTCCTAAGCTCCGCTTGTCAGAGTGGAAATGAGCGTTTTTCATGCGTGAAAGACGAGAAGATGGAGAAGCTTTTGACAGACATAAAAGATAACAACAGAGAGGTGAGGAAGAAGGAGATCATAGCTGGTTTCACTAAAGCAACGCTTCTAGAATTCCGTAGGAAACTTTTCGAAGCAGCGGTAAAGAAAGCAGAAAAGAAGATGGAGGACGACGATGGCCCATGGGACGAGATCCCCGATACGACAATTAACGCAGAACAAAGGCCGTCGTCATGGGGCCTTAGAAACCGCAAGACAAAACCATCCGTAGCTGACGACGCTATAGACCTGGCCCTTTATGTGGACGGGTCCGCTGGGACTTTCCCTATGCAAATCGTGCGGAGCCCTAACGGGAAGGAGAAAAGTGATCAGGCTTCAAACGCAGCTGAATTAGACAACGGTGATAGCTCATCAGACTCGTCTGTTTTCGAGGAAACAGAGGAAACTCCTAAAACGCAGAAATCACCCGAAAAACAAGCAAAAGACAAAAGCAACGAAAACAACAACGGCAAAAGCAACAACCCCACGACTCCGACAGTCGAGAGATTCGTGATAAGAGAATCACGCGACGAGGGAAACCAGTGTGACATAGCTGTGACATTGACACCCCTAAAGGACAACGGGACATCCACTGAAGACCTGTATGAGGTACGATCATTCTCAACGCAGACAGAACGGGTGATGTTCCAAGAGCTAGACGAAGCCGATTCGTCAGGTAGCTCGTTTAACGAAGATCTGGTCGAAAGCACGCGTAACAAGACTTTGAATACAATGCAGAAAACGCAGATCGACGACTCGGTGGTTTGGAAACTTCGGGAGAGATGTGATAGAGCAGAGTCCAGACTTATCGAGCTCGAGAGAAGGCATCAGTATGAAATAAGCGAGATGAAACAAGAACATGTGACCATAAGAAACGAACTAGCCGCCCTGGCGAGTGAAGAACCACGGGAGGGTCGAGAGGAGGTAGTCTCTCAACGTACTGCCACCTACAACACATGTATCGACCTAACAGATAGATCTAACATGATATGGACACAAGACTCTCAAGGCGCTTCGGTGCTCACGAAAGAGTCTGAGATGCATCGCGATCTGGCGCAATCCGATCGCGCCACGCGTACAAACTCTTAAGCAACCCAACAGCGGTCTACGCAAGGATAGAATGGAAGACGCGTGTGGAAACGTGGTCAGGAGTAACGCTACAGCCACGGGAAGGAACCAACAAAATGTCCCCCCGAAAGAAAATGCACCGGCTCCACGCAACACGACGAGGAACCTCGAGACAGGGAAGAAACCTAACCAACAACCCATCAGCAACAACAAATCAAGCAACGCACAAGTGATGATGGGCAACGCCAGACGCTGGGCTGAAAAGAGAGTAGCCACGCAGACAGAAGCAGAAAGCGGAAATGGTGGAAATGGTAACAACACTCAACAATCCAAGAGAAAGGAGTGGATCAACCGCCTAAGCAACCACAAAACAAGACAGGGATGGCAGCAGGAAATACCGCTAGACCGACTCAAAACGCAACTGCGTCGAATCTAGGTAAGATGAATAACATGTATAACAATGCTAACGAACCTAGCACTAGTAGTAATAATGAAAATCGCAAGTCTTATTCAGAGATTGTCGAAGAGACAAGCTGGGATACAGCAATGAGTAAAGCTAATAAGAAAAAGGAGAACAAGAGCAAAAAGGTTATTCCTATAAGTGGACCCGACGAGACAGGGAACGTAGAACTGTTTGTGAATGGTTTGAATTGTAAACTGTTTAAAACACAGAAAGAACTGGAGGAGTCGGTTAAGATGCACTGTGGGAATCTAGATGTAAATACGATTTATCAGAGGGTGATTGCATTTAGGATTGGGAGACCGACCGTGGGTTGCAAGCTAGTTGTCAAAGAGGAAGATGAAGAGATGGTTAGAGCTTCAAACTTTTGGCCTAAAGGGGTCACGATTCGTGAATGGTATGATGAGAACCCAAATAGCAAGAACTCAAGCAGTGATAAAGATAGCGAAGAATCTAGCTAAACCTAAGGCCTTAATCCCAAACCTATATGCAAGTAAACCCTTACTGTACACTTTATACACGTAAAATGCATGTTAACCTTGATATTTTTATGATATTCATTTTAACAGAAGTGATAATAGCGATGAGCAGTCTCGTAATGGTACGTACAATGGGTCGAGCGCGGGTCAGCGCGTGTAACACACGCTGGTTGACCAAATATACTTTGATTAGAATATGGAACCAATTATACCCGATTATTTTTATGTATCTGTATCTAGACATCGAGATTAATCAGCTAAGTCTAATATTTATCCCTGACAAACCAATCATCTGTAGTGTGTTCACAGAATGTATAGTGAAATATGTATATTGCACGATCAAATTGACCTGCAGTTTGTGCACACAATGTATAGTGAAATATTTATATTGCGTGTTCTCTTCGATACACAGATCTATCAGATCTAAGATAAGATGTTTGTCACATCACGCGATACCTATGAGCAATGTACCGAAAGTGAAAGTGAATCATGTAGAATCCATTATTATCTATATGTATGCGCAATGGAAGAATTTGTGTGTATATATTGTTTGTATGTCATATTTATATTATATACTAACTGATGTTCGCTATTATATTTCCAGACCGTTTATTGTACATGTGGAGGACGGCAGCAGGGAGGACAGTATCCAACATGCCGATGCGGTTCCCGCCAGCGTTTTCGCTACAAGCTGTAGGCGCTCATCTGGTCGCTTCGCAACCGCGACCACTAGCGACATCTATCGGCAGCCGGCGTACTATCTATTCTGGCAGAACTTGCTACGCTCCGTCTGTGCCCGTCAATTTCCTATCTCAACAACAGGAAAGATGTCTCGCCTATCCGATAGAGCAATCCTACGGCAAGGGTCCCGTCTTATCGCGCACATGGATACAGTATCACCCCTGATGTCGTCCTTTAGTGACATTGAATTGACTGATAGGTGTGTTGGTGGAAATAATATTAAAATCGAAAAACACGCAGTGTTTATGCAAGATGGACAATGCCTCTTTAGGCACATACTGCGCTGTTGCATAAACATTGCGGCCAGTGTTTTGAGTTATATATGGTATTCTAGAATTGTTCGTAAAAGAGCAAGTCCCACAGTGGTTATGCAAGATGGACAATGCCTTCTTAGGCACATACTGCGCTGTTGCATAAACACTGTGGATGGAGAAACGCTACGTGTGTGTTATATTATAATGTACTATATCAAGTGTGTGTGTGGTTTCCTGCGCATAGTTCTTTTATACGTGACCATAGGTGAATCTCTTTGTGTAAAAGTTATCTATGAAATGGTCACACTTAAACACTTCTTCGATATGCCTGCCCTCGCAAGATACCGCTACTTTATAGAACCAACCGATGCATAGAGGTCTATTAAATTTAATACTATTCGCACTACTTAGTGTGGCTGCAACAGGTATAACATCTCAAAAAGGTAACTTATATCAGTATAGTCAAATGAACATCCAGTCGAGTAACAAGGTAAAGTTAGTATGTTGGAACTCACGAGGGTTAGTTTCCGCTCTACCATACCTCAATGATCTAATGAAGTCACATGACATCATCGCTCTTTCAGAGCATTGGTTACATAGCAACCGACTTAATGTATTAACGGAAATATCTGCAGAGTTCAATGTGGTAGCCAGATCAAGTAAGCACGCTGAAGCAGGTTCTTATGGGAGCTCACGTGGGCAAGGTGGTGTAGCGCTGTTCTGGCGCAAGAGTTTAAACTGCATCACACCTATTTCCAATATAACCCACGATAGGGTCTGCGGTATCAGGCTGCCCCTTAAGGATGGCAGAACGCTATGCATTTATTCGGTATACTTACCTTCACAAGGCTCCGACGATGACTTCTGTACAGTTATCGATGAATTGTATAATATAGTATATAGTGACTCACCAAATGATATCTGTGTATTGTGTGGTGATTTTAATGGTGATGTCGGGTTTTTAGGAGGTCACAAGTCAACTCGTCCTCCCACTACTCAAGGGAGGAAGGTTGCTAATTTGTTCAATGAGCTTTCGCTCTTTCCCGCTAACCTTGACTTAACCACGAAAGGACCACTCAATACTTTCAAAGGAGGGATGGGATCCTCAACCTTGGATTATATAGCAGTTCCTATCAGTTTTAAAAGAAAATATACCTCTTGCAAAGTGTTGGAGGAAAATATATTAAATGTTTCTGATCATCACGCGGTAGAGCTCACCCTGTGCGTTGAGTATGGTGTAAGCACTAGTAAGGCCGGTGCTAAGTATCATGGAATAAGATGGGGAAAAGCAAAGGGTAACGGTACTATACTCAAATATAGAGATAATATTGACTTGTTCTTAGATCACATACAAGATCATTATGATCTCACGACATGTAATGAAGATCAAATTGATAATTTTTGCGAGTCCCTTTCAAGTGGAATTCTTGATGCCGGTAAAGTACTACCTAAGGCTAGCAGTAATTTTCGAGCTAGACCGTTTTGGAATCAGACACTTAGTGAACTTAAAAAGGAAAAGGTATTCCACTATCGTGCCTGGAAAGCTGGTGGCGCTCCCAGACATAGCTCCGACAAATTATGGTGTGATTATAAAATTTCGAAAAGGAATTTTAGGCGTGAAATCAAACGCGTTCAAAGGGAACATGAGCAGCGCGAGTTGTCTAATCTTGTCGAAGCCGCAAAAACTGACAAAAATAAGTTCTGGCGCATAGTTAAACGTAAGAGAAGTTCTGTTCAGTGTGGGTCTGTAGCCATTAAGGCTAAAGACGGAACTACCAAGTACAATGTTGAAGAAGTCGTTCAAGTATGGAAAGACCACTTCAGCAACCTTTGTACGTCGGACAGCAGCAGGATAGGCGACGAAGATCATCACCGGATGGTCTCCGATGCTATCCAGTCTTGGGCAATAGAAAAAGACGAGGGTTTTGCTTTTACTGACCAGTTAACTGCAAAAGATATATCTGAAGCTATTTCTGCTTTAAATTGTGGTAAATCCCCAGGTTACGATCTCATTACAACCGAACACCTGAAATATGGTGGTGATAAACTTGTTGCGGTACTAACTAAGCTCTACAATCGCATCTTGGCGATCGAATATATTCCTAAAAATTTCAGGATAGGCACTCAAATCCCGCTCTTTAAGGGAAAAAACTTGTGTTCCCTCGATCCCAATAACTACAGAGGGATTACGTTACTAACCAGTTTTAACAAGCTGTCTGAGATCGTGACCTGGAACAGGATTAAGGTATGGTGGCATGATAACCAAGTTATATCTCCACTCCAAGGAGCATGTTCTAAAGGCTTGTCCTGCCTTCACACGGCTGCTATACTTCAAGAAACCATTGCCGTCGGTCTGGACACTAATAAGAAGGTCTTTGTGGCATACTTTGATGTAGCAAAGGCCTTTGATAGTGTCTGGATCGACGGACTCTTCTATCAACTAAGATTGATGGGTATCTCTGGCAAAGAATGGAGAATGCTCTACGCGTCTTACACTGAATTTTGGTGTAAGGTCAGGCTCCAAGGAGTCTATTCAGACTGGTATCCTATGCATTGCGGCATACATCAAGGGGGATACCTCTCCCTCTTGAAGTATGCTGCATTCATTGACCCACTGTTACGAATCCTAGAAAAATCGAGTCTTGGCAGTACTATAGAAGGAATTCCGGTTTGTCCTCTAGGCTACGCAGACGATATGGCCTCTGCCTGCGTAGCCAAGCGCAATCTAGACCAAATACTCTCCACGGCATTTAACTATTCTATGCTATGGGAATATAAGTATAATGCTAAAAAAAGCGCGGTTATGGTGTATGGAGAATCCCGAAATGCGTATAAAAAAGGAGCCAAGTATCGAAATTTCATGCTGGGTCGAGACAAAGTTAAAGAACCAGTCGAGTACGACCATGTGGGGGTTAAAAACTGTCTCTTTAATGATTTTAAACCCAGATTAGAAGATAGACTCAGTAGAGGGCGCAGGTCATTTAATGCTATCCTAAGCTCCGGTATTAAGAAGAAAGGCCTTAACATGTCGGTAATCTCTGCCCTCTACTGGTCAATCGTCGTACCAGTGGTCATTTACGGAAGCGAGATATGGAACCTGAAGGGCGAAGATATCGAATCTCTACGAAAATTCCAACGTTATGTAGGTAGAAAATGCCAACGTTTCCCTCAGCGTAGTGCTATCTTGAGTGCTTATCTACCACTAGGGTGGATAAGCCTGGAAAAAGTGGTCTATGTTAAAAAACTGCTGTTCTTTAGAAGCATTTGTCAAATGGAGGATATAGCGACATGCAAAAAAGTTCTAACTGTGCAAGCAAATAAATACAACACGAATAGAGCGCACTGCATGATAAATGAGTGCAATAGCCCGATGTGGGAGATTTTCAATGTCGCACAACGACTCGACCTGTTAGAGGTGTGTCTTAACATGATCCTAAATGGCCACTTTTACTCAAAGAAAGGGTGGAACAGAATGGTCTGGGAAAAAGTTTGGAACATAGAAGACGAAGAAATTCAGATTGTAAGAGGACAATTACGTAAAGAGAAATTGCTACTACAAGTTTTGGATAAGCCTTATTATCTTAACTGGTGGATAATGACCGATATATCAAGAACAAACATAGACCAGTATGAAATAATGGCAAGATTGGTTTGCGATACAAATCTGCTTAAAGCATACAATCTTAGGTATAAAGGTACTTCTATTGCTAATAGGTTCTGTTACTCTTGTGATCTGGGTGCGGAAGAAAATACAAATCACATTGTGATGCAGTGTCCGGCCTCCGAATAGGATAAACAAGCTATGTTCGACGAGTTAAAGAATCTTGATAACCCGGAAATAAATGATATTCTGAGTAAACCTGTGGAGGTATTTTTTTGCCTCATGGGAAGACACCCAGATGACAAGAGTTTCGATAGTATGTATCTGCTGTGGTAAATTTCAGCTAAGTATATCTCAGGCATATACAAAAGAGTGACGAAGGATAGATAAAAGCAAAAGGTTTACTCTAAGAGGCGGCTGCCTCAGTTCCTTACTCCCAGACCAACAGTTGCTAGCTTGTCTAAACCACTGACATGACTAGCAGCTAAAAGTATGTGTAATTTTGTTCTTTTTCCTGGTAATCCTGTATAAGTACTTAAGGAGACTGACAATATCCCTTGAGTTTTCTTAAAAAGTTTCGCTGTATGTATATATTTATAGTTTCACATATTATTCTTAAATGACATTTTCGTATAGAGTTTATTATCATTATTTGTACGGTGCTCACACCACCTCATGTTGTGCTATTTCGCGCTTTGCGTGATAATGATGTATGACGTATGATTTTGCACGTTGAGTGCAGCCAATAAAGCATAATATACTATACTATACTATTGGTCCAAAAGAAAAGCAAGATGGCCGCTCAAAGTCTGCATTCATCAAACTGAACTTCCAGGTCTAAGTCGGCTTATGGTGATTTTGGTGATGGACCATATGCATATTTCGATCCGCTATTATTGAATAATTGATCGATTCGCAAAATGTGCATCCGTAAATATTCATACCTCTACAGTATACTATAAAGGAAATGGGTAACGTCCTTTACAGCTTGTGATTGAGTAACTAGTGCTACAAATGCACATTTTCACAAATATCAAAACAAATGAAAATGAGAGATGTGGGTGATGCCCCTCGAGATATATATTCTACAATTTGATATTCATATGAGATAAAAAGTATCAGATAATTGATATAGGCAAAACGAGATAAACGTGATAAACGCATCATAGGAAATCATCTATACAGTTATCATAGGCTCTACTCTTTTTCTAGCAGCAAATTGGTCAGTTTCTTTGTTTTACTGGACTGCAATGGGCTTCTAACATTGCTTTTAACAATTATCAATGTTAGGAGGCCAATTTAATCTTTTGGGGGATCCTAACAATGCCGTTTACAACTAAACTACAGCTTTAAAACTGGTATCCAGCTGCCAGTGTCCTGAAAAATCCCGGGTGCCTGACAGCTAGTTGTTGACGACCCGGGTCACTCACCTACGGCTGCCATTCACCTACAGGTAATCAGAGAGGGGGTCACTGAGCACTCTTACACCGGTTTGGGTCGTCTATCCAGGCCAATCTTTCATTGCACTGGTGTTTCTGTTATGACTTAACAGTTAAGCACAGAACAGAACACACCAGGAATACAATAATTTTCCTAAAACAGACGGCAGGAGACGTTCTCCCACTCTGAGGTGTATTTTACAGTTAAGGATTTGTGGTCTCCAATGGGTGTTCTTCAACGGGGTCAAAAGGTCAAACTAATGTAATTGTCCAATCAGATCCCTCAATTTCAATCAAGAAGTCACTGCTGCTGGGTCAAAGGTAGACCTAACAATGGTGCGCGTGCATTCGAACAAGCGTCACGTACGTGATCTGGCGCCAGTTTCTAAGGAAAACAAACGATGCACGTCGCAACAAACGCGTATTACCATTGTTGAAATAGTGCACAGGCGACCTTTGGCTGACCTAGTTTATCAAGCTGACCTCACGGTAAAGCGTGTAAATTTCTCCTTTTCATCGTGGGAGAAACAGGTTCTATCACTCGTGGATGGAAAGAGGAGGAATCTTGCACTCGTGAGTGATTTTGTGTCTTGGGACTCGGCAAGCCTCGTCCCAAGACACAAAATCACTCACTCGTGCAAGATTCCTCCTCTTTCCATCCACTCGTGATGGAACCTCTATTTCTTCTGGTTTTTAACTGTTTTATTTATGCATATCTCCATTTTTCCCTCACTTCTAGGCGTTGGCTACTGGCCATCGTTGAATGAAAGGTCGCCTTGGATGGACGTCACAAACCGGTAATTATACATCTCTAAATGTGACTCTCACTCTCTCTCCATCGCCCCTCCCTTAATAATGCAATGAATTTTGTCTCACACATGGATACAATCCGCAACATTGGCTGACTTCAGGGTGTTAACACAGATGTTAACACCGTTGTTAGTGTTACCAGAGTTGATAACTACTTGAGGTAAAAAGTTAACACAGATGTTTACACCGCTCTGAGGGTTATAATAGTTGGTAACTACTTAAAGTTATGTCCAAATGCTACATGTAACAAACATCTATCCTAAAATATGTGTCTTAAAACAAGGTGCAACAGAAAAGTGTGTTTATAAGAGCATGGTTCCCATATGCTTTCTGAAAGCATAAACAGTAATGGCTTAGGTGTTACAACCGTCCTGACCTCAAGTCCGTTGTGTGTGTATTGCTACCTTTTTCTACCACTGGCGAACTATTGCCGCTAGTCAAATAGGATTTATGAGTGATTCATTCATTTCTTGAGTATAATAATAATAATAATAATAATAATAATAAAAATAATAATAATAATAACAATAATAATAATAATGATATTAAAAATGATAATGATAATATAGTAATTATAATACTGATAAAAATAATAAAAATATGGTAGTAATAATGATATTAATAATAAAAACAGTTATAATAATAATAATGGCAATGTCGATCAAGAGAAAGATGATAAGCTATAGAATGATAATAACTTTTAAAAGATTAAATTAAAGTTAATGTTTCTTTCATATTTGTGAGAGTCAACTAAAAGCTATGATATATACGCATATATATATATATATATATATATATATATATATATATATATATATATATATATATATATATATATATATTTATATATATACATTTATATATATATATATATATATATATATATATATATATAATATATATATATATATATATATATATATATATATATATATATATATATA
>OZ012697.1:17096656-17238722 GCA_963942565.1 Maea johnstoni | reverse complement strand
CCCCCACATTCAGATCAATTGTGTATGTCTCTCGAGGTAATCACGGAGTGGACTGAAGGACCATCGATTACAGAAGCTGCCACAGGCTTGCAGACAAACAGGAAATGTCTTTGACCCTGTTCTCCATATCGAATTTCACCAAAACATAGTCGCTTGAAGCGTGCATTTTAGGTATCAAGCATTTTTGAATATACAAGTTGAAAATGCACTTTTTTCTCATTTTCAACAAATATTCTGAAAGAAATGGTTATAACATTGGAACGGTAAAGATTTGAAAAAACTGTGATACCCTTCCCTTAGTATGCATATTTATCTTTCCTTATCATTTGTGATATCTGAAGGTCCCTCTCCATAATCGTGGGTAGGAGCTCTGAAAACGCTACGCATCTTTATTCAGTTTTACACCCGCTGTTGGGGATACTTGTCTTTTGCGATGTTCCTCATCCAGAAAGACGCAATTCAAGAGGTGGAATTCTGGACGCAATGTCCATACCCGAGGCGCGTAGCACCGTGAAAAGTGTAACGCTCGCAAATGTAGTTATCTGAACCTCTCCAGTGCAAGTTCCTATAGTAAGGAAAATTCGACGGCGATGCCACAAAGTCAACGACATGTGAAGACGTATAGATATTGTTTTCTTTATTTGCAAAGGGATTAGGTTGGTAGATCAAAAACAAATTTTCAGTTGTTTTTGGCGCTCGTAATTGGTTCTTAACGACATTCCTGCGATCTGCCGGTTTGCTGTCGTCTTAGTTAGCTAGCGGCATGGGATTACGGAAGCACGCGTTGACATGAAGGGGGGGGGGGGGGAGAGAGAGATCAAATTCATAATTGAACCGTATCTTAATGGGGGGGGGGGGGGGGGGTAATTAAATAAAAGTGGCCAAGTCGTAAATAACAAGTTTTTTCTCGGAATGCTAGGCACGATCCCAAAAAAGAGTTACGGGAAATCATGAAAATAAGTCTCTTTTCACGTAGGCAAATAGCGTACAAGGAGTAATGGCCTATATTATAGTGCACTGGTCTATTAATCCAGGGGGACGCCGGATAGATTCCATCAGGGCGCTACTTTACTAGCTGCCCAGTGGAACAGGTAGCATTTTGATATAGTTCCTACTCAAAATAACGTTTACTTTCTAAAAGTATTTTTTTTTCATTATAAATTTACTAATAATAGTTTTTGGCCAAAACCGCTAGCGCTGATCCCAGAAAAGAAGTCTGCCTGAATTGCCATTCGCTATAAGGGCTGATGACTTTATGTTGGGCCCTGACTAAAAACAATCTTTTATCTTTGCATTATGATACACATTTCCACACTTGTGATACATGAAGTAAACAGAAGAAATAACTTAAGTGATAAAGTTGAGAATTTCTTCAAGAAAATATATCGTTTAATGGGTGTAAGTAATACCTAGCCTTCACATAGAATATGAGATCAGCGAAGTGGTCAGCTTGTTGCTTTCAACAAAAAAAAATAACTTAAGTGATAAAGTTGAGAAATTCTTTAAGAAAATATATAGTTAAATGGGTGTAAGTATCAATCTATACATGTTGATGAAGGAAATGCTTCCTTAAGTTCCCTATACTATTGCTATTGTCACTTCCATGCACACTTGCTGCACATGACTATTACTTTATGCAACTTCCACCCATGCATTCACCTTCTATCTGCTCTTTCACACGTCCCCACGTGTTGATCAGTGCCCTATCCATGCACCTTTCACCTGTACGAAGGGTTTGGATACGTGCGCCCGCCATTCACTTTTTGGGCGCACCTTTCAACGGGGCCCTATCTGGATTGGGGGGTATAAGATTTTGGTAGGGGTACGCAAAGTTGTGCTGAGACATGGAGCCCACGACGCACGTCAGGTGAAGAAATACTATAGGTCAATCTCACTAAATTCTAGAGACAAAGCTGGTATTTAGATATCCCTGCATTTCTGACACTAAAAATGCAAATCTTTAATGATTTGCTTTTCAAGAAATTATATTTTATTTCTTGTGTTTTTTATACATTTTCTTAGCTAAAGGCACTGATGCAAGCATTTCAACTTTTTTTAAAACTAATATACCAAACCGCTCATTTGGACACTGAACTGATTATTCTTACATTTTACACTTCACATGTTTGATATGATCTCCAAATGAAAACCTATCCGCAAAAAAATATGTGATGAAATTATCAAGCATAATTTTTTTTCTCAATTTTCAGGGCCAGAAAATTTGTATCTTATCATTCAAGGCGAGAATATTTTTTTTCTCATTTTTTTTTTCTTCCTCACACATGATCAGGGACTTAGCCAGGATCTTCATTACAGGATGTCCAAATTAGGATTTCAAGAATTGAGGGTGTCCAAATTCCCTGATTGAAAAGGTAAAATCATTCACTGAATATGTTCATTAACAAATAAAGTAATTATATGCTTAATTCTTCAAGAAATGTCTTTGTAATTATTTTGAAGTTAAACTTTTTAGAAATTTAACTTGGAATTAATATTTATAAAATCACATACCAAAATCAAGGGTGTCTTTTAACCTAAACTCAAGTATTTTTCATGAACCAGGGAGTCCAAAAGACACCCAGACAACCTGCTGGCTAAGACCCTGCACACGATCCACCCCCTAAACGCGTTTAGTACCCGCGTACGAAATCCTTAGAAAGTATGTTGGTGTACCATTTATTTTCTGTGTGTGCGGTCCTATTTTTTGACCTAGTTCTGTAATCCAGCATGGCTGACAAGTGAGTATTTCACACACCTCACGAATGTTCTGTTGAGTGTATCGCTGTTGGTGGAAACTGACCTGACTTTTACAACTGACAGTTGAAGATATTTGACTTTTTCATTTTATCCTTTGTTTGCCTTGAAACTGGACTGCGGTCATTGATGCTGACGATAGGCTAAAAAATAAAATTGTTGTCCGACAGCTGAAACAGTGATTAGCACGTGTACGTGTTTCAAGACTGCTCATAGTATAGTACTCATGATAGAACATCTACTTAAGCGTTTCATGTACGCTTTTAGGTGTTTGAGATCAAATTTGTTATTGATGGACAAACTTATTCTCTCTCTCTCTCTCTCTCCTCTCTCATCTCTCTCTCTCTCTCTCTCTCTCTCTCCTCTCTCGTCTCTCTCTCTCTCTCTCTCTCTCAATCTCCTCTCTCTCTCTCTCTCTCTCTCTCTCTCTCTCTCTCTCTCTCTCTCAGATGAAGGGTCCTATACTGTCACACTGCATACGCGTGTTTGTGGATTTTGGTGAGGTGGATGTGGACTTGTTTAAGATGCATGATTCAGTTTATTTGAATTCGCTGTTGTTTTGTGATGTTTCAGGATCTTGGCGAGATGGATGTGGACTCGTTTATGACGCACGGTTTAGATTCTCTCAGTGAGGATGAGGAGGATGATGTTCAGGAGGAGGAGAGTGACAGTGGGGAGGAGGAGGAGGAGGAGGTTGAATCATCAAGTACCACTAATGGGTAAGTCCTAGATTTGCTACAAGTCTGAGTTACCGTAAATCAAAGAGCTAGAGGGGGATGACATTGGGGCGGGTTACTATTGCCATACATTCACATTAGGCGTAGTGCGATTGTTACGACTGGTTGTTCTGCACCCACAGTGTAATTTGTGCTGCACTCAAGGAGGTCCCAGGCTGAAGAAAATAGCACATGCTTGTAGGCTGCAAGCAGGATATATCAGTTGATCAACAGATCTATGTGACCACAAAGCGAGGTCTGGTGGCTTCCTGCCGATCTAGATATATTCATCTGTGATTAAATGAATGTCTTGACTCATTTTTGCCTGAAGCAGCCAAAAGAGGCCAAACTATTTTAGTGATCATTAACTTCTGACAAAGACACCTTTTGTTTTGGAAGGTGTTTGAAGGAGAAATGTTGATAACAGTTTAAACTATATCCCTCCTTGAAAGGTATTTTGAAATCATAATTTGTACCAAAGTTATGCATTTAAGGGTATTGTAGATCCAAAGGATAATTTTCCAAATGAGCTCTATAATTAGATTTAACATAATTAAATGACACCCATTTTTTGTTTCATATACCAGCAGGGTCTTAGCCAGGATTGTAAAACGGCCTGTCCAAAACAGTAATTCGCAAATTTCTGCCCATCCAGATATAGCTACTCTGCTTCTTCAAATCCTTATTCCAACTAGTTCTTAGGCCTAAACAAAAAAATATGTTCGTTTCCTATTACATGCAAGAAAAAAATAGGGTAGGTACTAGGTAGGGAATTTATTTTATTTTATCATATATTTTTTTCTCTTCTCCATGCTCTATTAGATGTAAATGTAAAGCAAAATAGCAACATTTAAAGTAGTGGGGTATCTAGATATATTTAAATCCACTGAACTAGTATTATATGCTGATATTTGATGTTTTCTTCTTTCTTTTTTCAATTTCTTTTGGGTGCCATGCATGTAATATGAAGCAATTACAAACATTTTCCTAGGTTTTTAAAGAAAAATATTTTGGGCAATAAAAAGATTAGGATAGGGGCCCAGAATTAGGGTAGGTAGGGTAATAGGAAATGAACATCTTTTTTCTTAGGCCTTAATATATTTTTGTATCAAAAAGGACAATTTACACTTCAGCCATGTCCTAGAGTATGGGTTGCTAGGAAAATATTTGGTTATTACCCCCAAAAAAGTCAAAAATGAAATGGATGTGTCCTGCCCAAGTCCCTGTATACCAGTACTAACCCCTGTATGGCGCTGTTTCTCCAGACCACCAAAAAAGGCCAGCACCATCAGTAAACACAAGAAGTCCCTGGAGAAACTGAAAGAACAGGATCCAGAGTTCTACGAGTTCCTGCAGAAAGAGGACCAAGAGCTGCTCAACTTTGACGATTCAGATTCCAGTGATGGGGATGATGACGATGAGGAGGAGGAGGCAGAGGGGGAAGGTGGAAAGAGTGAGAAAAAGTTCCACAAACCTCCAGAAAAACTAGAGGTAAGAAATTAACTTAAAGAGTAAAAGTAAAGCAAAGTATTCTTTATTTTAAGTCGGTAAATTTTTACTATGGTATTTATCATGAGCTGCCAGGGCTCATGGGATGATGATGGAATTAGGATTTTGAATAGGAACAGATTGTCATGTTTCCAAAACTGTTGAAGACACACTTCACCTATATTATATTTTTGCTGGGCACTCCAACCCTCAAAAAAGTCACACATATTGTTGATATTGGAGGATATTGTTGTGTCCCTTTAAAAACAAATCCCTAAATATATTTTTTTTAATGATTGCCTCTTTTGGATACTGTATAACTGGTATTTTTTACAGGCATATGATTTTTGCTATTTTTCACGCTCCCCACAATAGCGCTAAAATAACATCCTTCAAATGAATATCCTGCTTTTTATCTGCTTAGTTTAAGTGCTTTGAATGTGCAAATTCAAATAAGAACAAGTTCCCTCCAGCAGGGCTGTGATGCAAAATCTTTAGCACTCCAAATTAAAGCTGTATACAGTACCCAGTTAACCCTTATGCTGCTGTTGGCTAATTTGGCCAATAGAAAATGATGCAAAAACCTGAGATTAATGACCGAAACCCTGGCATATGGTACTTATGTGAAAGTACTCAGTGAGCGCTTTCCAATGAATACCAACACGACAGGGTTTCGATGGTTTTCAAAGTTCATTGCATCCTTGTGCTTTGGATGCATGTAGGCTCAGCATTGGAAGGGTTAAGAAACCCTACCTGATATTTTATTTCTTGCCTTGTTGTAGGTCGCCAGTGACAGTGAAAATGCAGAGTCTGAAAGTGATGAGGAGGAGGTGAAAGAACAGGCTAAAACAAAATCCAAAAAGCAAGGGAAGCTCGTAACGGTCAAGATGGTCAACCAATGGTCTGCAGCTTTACAGGTAAGTCACAGTGCGGGACTCTAATAAGTCACGGTGCAGGACTCTAATTCCTACACCATGGTCTTAGCCAGCAGGGCGTCTGGGTGTCTTTTTTGACACCCAAAAACCACAGGACACCCAAATTATTTTGTGAGGAATTTCTTAAAATGTCAATTTCAAGCATATCATTGAATTCTTTCATCTCCATATAATTCCCATGACCTTGTATACGGTTAATATGTCTTATTTTGATAGATTGATACATGTTTATGGTTGAAATCTGAGTATTTTGTGTTCCCCCTTAAAAATGTGGACGCCCAGCAATTTTCCAATTGCCAATTTTAGGCCCCCAGTTTCTAAATCCTGGCTAAGATCCTGTCCTACACATCTGCCTGATAGCTCTGGGTGCCGAGTAGAGTTGCACTCACGGAGATCAATTCATGAGCTCACCACCCGTTTGACTCGTGAGCTCATGAGCTCACGGACGTTCCAATTTTCCCAAAGAATACTTATTTTCTAGCCCAGCTATGAAGAAATGAATATTCATTGGCGGAGATTTATTAACATTGCCATGTTTATTTAATCTTAAAACGTGCTGACGGGGTACAAATGTCAGTATAACACTCGGCACCGCTTGAATGTATACATTGGAGATTGTAACGAAGACATGACAGCTATAAGCAGTTATGTATGTTAATAATGTGTGTTAGGTGCTCTGTGTTAAGTTTGTGTTCCCAACATAGACGAGCTCACGATTTGAACATTTCAGCTCGAGCTCGGCGAGTTTGCCCCAGGGCTCGAGCCACTTGAGTTCGTGAGTGGTGAGTGCAGCTCTAGTGCCGAGTCAACCAGTCGCCCTCTCCTCTCATGCTGTATGGGCTACATGATTAGATAACATACTCATTAATTTCTCGCAATTTTCCTACCTTTCTTCTCAAACCAATGAAGTTAACAAAATGTGTAAAGTTATCCGAGGTTAATTATCAAAACAGCAAAATAAAGTAGACTTCTGATAGCAATTATTTTGTCTGTGGCCTGTGGTCTCTATCTCAAACTGACCCCATGTTTGCAAATAAACCCCATAAGGCCTAAAAAAAGTTGTTTGTTTCCTGTAACCCTACCCTAACAAGTTTTTATTCAAAAAAATACATACCCTAAATTTCTTTTCAACCTCCAAACTCCCAATGAACGTAAAACATGCTTAAAATACACATTTTTGACCAAAGAAATAATGCAAAAAAATGTTTTCTTACCAACCTACCTACCCTATTTTTTTTTCGGGCCGTTACAGAAAACAAACAATTTCTTTTTTTAGGCCTAAGTCACCTTAACTACTTCCCAGTCTGATTACTTAGAGTTTCTATGTTGTATCTTTTCTGTTGTAGGAACATCATTCTGTTGGTGCCGTAGAGAGTCTCATCTACGCTTTCAAGGCGGCCGTTCAGCAGGCAGCCGATGGCGGGGAGAGTTCCGAGCCGATGCGATTTCGAGTGGAGGGAAGCCAAGGTGAGTCGTAAGGTCAACTCCTCTATAGCATGCTGGGGGTCTTGTAGTGCTTGGACGATTACTCATATGGTCGAGCATTCGGTCGTCAGGCCATGCTTTACCCACGGTCGACCATGGCAAGGAATGGTTGACCGAAAACGAGTATAATGCATCAGCGCTAGTCTGTCTAAAACCGAAAATAGTACACAATGCAAGTAACTTACCACGCCGCCAACCTAATCCCTGACTTCCTATCTATCGAATTATGTACAATAAAATGAAAATAAACTTACCTTTATGTTGTTGTTGCTGTTGTTTTCTTCACCCTGTCCACCTAGCGCTTCAGCATTGTAAACAACATGGCTAACTGCGCATGTACTTATTCTATTACTTCCGGGGGACTGGCGCCGCTCCTGAATTGTCCCGACATGGTCGACCATGGTCGAGTATCGGTCGGCAGCTTCTGCCGATTACTCAACCATGATATTTTCAACGATTCCGAGCACTAGCGTCTTGAGTAAATACATGTTTATGGTTGTTACCTCAGTATATTGTTTTTTTTTGAAAATTTAACAAATATCAATTTTGGACACACAGTTTCTAGATCCAGGCTAAGATCCTGGAGCAGGTCTAAAAACTGGGTGCCCTAAATTTGCAATCTTAAAATAAGTGGGCGTCTTATTTTTCGAGGGAGACAAAAGACCCACTCAGATTACAACCATAAACATGTATTGATGAAGAATTTATATATATTTTTTTTGGGGGGGGGGGGGGGGGGGGAATCTTTTCCTAACAAGCCATCTTCTACGACATGGCTTCTTAGAATATCTTTTTAAAAGAAATCTAAATCACTTCCTCTTTTTACTGACTCTTACTCATGTTTTATTTCTGTATTCAATGCTGTAGAAGCTGTGATGATGGTTGAACAAGACTTTTGAAATTTTTTTCTAACATTGAGACATGTTTTGTTTCAGTGTTCATATTCAATGCTTTTGAAATTCTTTTCTAACGGTAAGACCTGTTTCGTTTCAGTGTTCAATGCCATAGTGCGTGTTTGCATCCAGGACTTGCCCGACGCACTCGAGGAAATCCTCGCGGTACCTCTGGGGAAGGACGAAGAAAAGCAGCCATTACCAGCAACCAGCAAGAAATGGAAGAAACTGCGGCTGATTATCAAAACCTACCTCACAGATCTTCTGCAGGTGAGGCTGAATTCACCTTTTTTTTCAATTCTCAAAGATATGGTTTTTATCGCATCTATAAGTACATATGCGTCATGTGATCAATGTACCATATGACTGTGTTACCCTCTTGAAATAAAGAGTATTTTTATTATAACTATTATTATTATTATTATTATTATTATTATTATTATTATTATTATTGTTATTATTATTGTTATTATTATTATTATTATTATTTTTATTATTATTGTTATTATTATTATTATTATTATTATTATTATTATTATTATTATTATTGTATTGTATTTCAACCATAGGTTATAGCATAATCCTAAAAGCATGGATTAGGTTAACTACAATACAAAAGGCAATATACATGCTGACAGCATTACCTTTACATATTCCGTCTTATTTCAGTTGACAATGGCTGTCAGATATTTGTTCATGAAAGACGTACTTGTCTAGCAAATCCTCAGATTATAGGCTTCTGATAGCAATACCTTTACATATTCCTTCTTATTTCAGTTGACAATGGCTGTCAGATATTTGTTTCATGAAAGACGTACTTGTCAAGCAAATCCTCAAATTATAGGCTTCTGATAGCAATACCTTTACATATTCCTTTTTGTTTCAGTTGAGGATGGTTGTTAGTTATTTGATCATAAAAGTCATTCTTGTCAAGCAAATCCTTAGACTGTAGGCCTCTAGCGCTACCTTTACATATTCCTTCTAATTCAGTTGACGATGTTTGTCAGAGATTCATTCATGAAAGAAATGTATACTTGTCAAGCAAATCCTCAAATTGTTGGCCTCTGGAGCTACCTTTACATATTCCTTCTTGTTTCAGTTAAAGATAGTTGTCAATTATTTGTTCATGAAAGACATATTTGTCAAGCAAATCCTCAAATTGTAGGCTTCTAATAGCGCTACCTTTACATATTCCCTCTACTTCAGTGGACGACAGTTTTCAGTTATTGTTTCAATAAAGACATACTTTCCAAGCAAATCCTCAAATTGTTTATTTACCTTTGGTAGCTATGCTTTTACATATTCTTTTTCATTTCAGTTGAAGACAGTTATTCCTTTGCGAAAGAAGAATTTACTTCTCAAACATATCTTCAATCTATAGGCCTTTTTTATCATACCTTTATGTATTTCTTCTCATTTTAGTTGGCTATGGTTGTCAGCGATGCATCCATGAAAGACATACTTTTCAAGCACATACTCAAACTGATCCTTTACTTCATAAGCTTTCCCAAACTGGCAAAAATTCTCATGAAGGTAAGATAATTCTACTTGATACTATTCTATTTGTTACTGATGATGAAAATAAGCAGTATAAGAATGATGTTTTATTTCAAGATCTCATCTGTCAGGGGTGCCCAAGTTTTGGAGTTGGTATATTTGTGATAAAAACATATTTTGTAACATATAGTCGCAGTAATATATAGAATATATCGTTTGATGAAAAGCATTAGTAAGATTTTATCTTATTGTGTTTATTTCAGAAACTGATAACAATCTGGAGTAGTGCTGAGGAGTCAACTAGAGTCATTGCCTTTCTGGGTATAAACAAGCTTTGTCGAAGACTGAATAAAACAATGCTAGAACCGTGTATAAAGGTGAGTGCAGGTTTTTGTTGCAGACTGAATAAAACAATGCTAGAACCATGTATAAAGGCGAGTGTAGGCTTTTGTCATTTAATGAAATAAAAAAGATAGAACCATGTATGATGGTGATTCTTAGTTTGATTCTATGAAGAAATTGCTAAAACAGTGTACTAAAGAGATAATTTATTGTTTTTCTCAAAAACATTTTATCAATAAGAAAGAGTTACAAGGGGTATGTACCTCGTCTGCAAATTACCTGAAAAAAAGAAAAATGCTGTAAGAAATTGTTCATGATTTTATGTATGCATATTTGACATTTGTAAATGCTGATCTCATTGTGATAACCATGCATTCAATCTCAAGGCCGTTCCTCCACTGGATCCTTAAAATATGCTTGGTTTGGTTGCTATACAAATGTGTGGTGTTATAAGAAAGGCTGTCTATTGTGCCTTCTTGACTGGAAGACACCCTGGGACTTCTCATAATAGGATATGAAATATTCCTTGCACAACATTGTCTAGGATTGTGTACATCTTGTGTGCATGCAATTAATAATGATACACAAATAAGGATGTACTTATAGAATCTACAGAAATTCCTTTTCTATTAGCTACTACCTTTCGAAGTTTTGCAGTGTGGATCAAGTTTATGTTTGCTAACATAGATTGATTTTGTGATTGACATAATAATAATTCCAATAAAACAAACCATTGAAACTGACGGCCACTTGATAAGTATCTATTTTGTGTGATTGTTATTAGGGTTGAATACCTGTACTCAGGTATCGATTGAAACTTGTAACAAAGCCGATCAGGCCACGGAGATCAGATGTACCGTTTCACTGTTAACGGTACAGGTACCGTTGGTATAGTTTTGCCAGTATCGGTATCGTGTTTTGTGCAGGGTCTTAGCCAGCAGGGTGTCTTTTTGGCACGCTGGTCCACAAAAAATACCTATTTTGCGGGGTCAGAATTTTTTTTAAATATTAATTGCAAGTAGATATTTTAAAAGGTTTAATTCTTAAATGATAACTTAAACATTTGTTAAAGAAATAAAGCATATAGTTACTTGATTTGTCAATGTACTGTAAATCACTTAAAATATAGCGAGAACAATAAGATAGCGATAGCGCTCTGCCCATAAGCGCTATTTTTAAATCCCCATCAAATTGCCCAATATACATATTGAAGGGCAGAACAAAAGCCTAGTAATGGGGAGGCACATGGATACTGCATGCAGCCATCCCAGATCCCTAGAGAGCCCGGCTAACTGCAATTTTATGATATGTAAATAGAGCCCGCTATCCTGTGGTGTATACCGACCATGCAAACCAGTGGGTAAAAATAAACATGGGTGCTCTCCCCTCCGCTTTATTTAGATCACGCTATACAGGGCAGTACTGTAATTGCGCTATATAATATTCACGCCAGGCCATATTGAAGTGATTTACAGTATATTGTCAGTATGATGACTGATTTTTTTCAGTGAGGGGGGTTTTGGACACCCTGTCTTCTTGGAACCCCACTTTGGACACCCTGTTATGAAAATCCTGGCTAAGACCCTGGTTTTGTGTTAAAGGCATTGCACCCAAATTGTAATACATGTTTCAATGTTCATTTCAGCAAATGTATATGGCGTATGTAAAAAACTGCAAGTTCACCTCCCCAACCACGTTACCGCTGATCAACTTCATGCAGCGCGCCCTGGTGGAGATGTTTTCAATCGATGCGAATATGACGTACAATTACGCCTTCATTTACATCCGACAGCTCGCCATACATCTCCGCAATGCCATCACTATGCAGAAAAAGGTAGGATAGAATTGAAACTAGAAGTTAGACATTGTGTAGTGCACAGTCTTAGCCAGCAGGGTGTCTGGGCATCATTTGGATACCCATGCCCTGTAAAATTACCCTTCAGGACAACCAAACATTTAGGTGAGGTATTGCTAGATAGAATGTCAATTTCAAGCATATAATTGAATATTTTTACCTTTAGATAATTCCCAGGATATTGTAAGATGATATTATGCCTTATTCAAATGAGTAAATACATGTTCATGGTTATAATCTGAGTATGTCTTGGTCATCCACAAAGAATTGGATGCCTAAGCGTTTTAATATTGCCAATTTTAGGCACCCAGTTTCTAAATCATGGCTAAGACCCTGGTATAGTATAGTACTTTTCCTGAGATCTATTGTTTTTGGTGCATTTTACGTTAGCATCTCTGTTTATCTGCACCAGATTCAGAGGTAAGCTTTTCTGCATGAAAATAACAATGATGGAAATATGAATTCAATAAATATTCATCATAATATTTTGCCTGGCACTAGCATGTTTTCAAATGCTCTGTCTGAACTTTCGCTTTATTCCAAAGTTATTTGCATAAGTACGAGAGTAGCAGGTGATGCTTTCGAGAGGAACTTTGAGTATGTACGTGTAATTTCACTAACATTTATGTTCTCTCTTTGGTTGTGTTGTAGGATACGGTTCAGGCAGTGTATAACTGGCAGTACGTGCACTGTCTGCACCTGTGGGTGAGGTTAATAAGTACAACGTATCCCAACAGCATTCTGGAGCCCCTCATCTACCCTCTCACCCAGGTCATCATAGGAACAATAAAGTAAGCTAAATTCTTTCTTTCATATTGTTTTCTGTTAGGCCTAGAAAAAGAAATTGTTTGTTTCCTGTAACGGTCAGAAAAAAAATAGGGTAGGTAGATCAGTAAAAAGATTTTTTTTTGCATTTATATATAATATTTTTTTGGTCAAAAATGTGTGTTTTATGCATGTTTTACGTTAATTAGAAGTTGGGAGGGCGGAAAAAACTTTGGGGTAGGGATTTTTTTGAATAAAAACTTGTTGGGGAAGGGTTACAGGATACAAACAACTTTTTTTAGGCCTTACCAGGCACCAAGGAGTAAAGGTGATTATAGAGCTGCACTCTGCATGGAGGGAGATCAATTCATGAGCTCACCACCCTTCTTACTCATGAGCTCACGGATGCACAGATTTTCAAAAAAGAAGTACATGTACTTATTTTCCAGCCCAGCTGTTAAAAAATAAATACTTACCAGTGGGGATTTATTAACATTGACATGTTTATTTCATTTTAAAATGTGCCGACGAGGTACAAAGGTCAGTATAACACTCAACACTGCTTGCATACATTGGAGATTGTAAACAAGACATGACAGCGATAACCAGTTATAATTTAGAAGGTGTGTAAGGTGCTCTGTGTTACGTTGGTGTTCCCAACATAGACAAGCTCATGATTTGACCACTTCAGCTCGAGGTCTGGGAGCCTGCCCCATTGCTAGAGCTAATGGAGTTCATGAGTGGTGACTGCAGCTCTAGGTGAGCAGCACTAAATTTAAGGAAATACAGACCCTGGGAAGCAGGTAGTATTGTTAAATAACTTGTTAACACTGATCCTGCTGAACTCAGAATTATCTGGGCTATTCAAACTTTGTAAATATCTGTATGCACTTTGTGACCTGCTATGGATCATTCTGCTGAGTTTGTGTATAGGACCCCCCACACAGCCTGCACATGACCAAGAGCAGCTCCACATTGAAGAGCACCTTAGACCTTCCTTTTAGTTTACAATTATCTCACCAGGGGAATAGAGGACTGTTTGAGTATGACCTGCAATGGCCAGAGATGAGGGTCATATAGTGCCATCTATCTCTTACATTAGACACTACATAACACTCAGGTTATTCAACTCAGAACAATGAGTATTTTTTCAGGGACCAGGAGCCTAGTCTATGAATCCACGGTTTTACACATGTTAGATTTTTGTGATACAATATGATACCAATACACATCTCCTTTACGACACAATATATTAAAGATCGGGATTAGTGCCCTTTAAAATTTTCACAATACCATGCGATATAGATATCAATATTAAGAATTGTATCGACTTTAATTAATTTGCAGTATGTGCAAATGTCAAAGACAAAGATGGTATCAAGTGCACCCTGTCCCATTGTAAGTCATAATATAATTTGGGATTATTATATTAGTTGATTATATTTATATTAATCATATCAATTGAAAAATTGTACCCTGTCCATTTTAGGCCTTTCATTCCTGATAAACATTAAGTATTATCATATAAGATGCTTTATTAAAGAAAGATAGCAATGAAATAGTCAGGCTTTGTGGTATTTATTTTCGGCTTTTTTTCGCATAAGCTTTATTCTAGAAAGATATCAATGAAATATTCAGGTTGTTTGGTAAATTATTCTGATTGTTTTTTCAGACTGATCCCCACAGAGCGGTACTACCCGGTGAGGTTTCACTGTGTGCGAGCGCTGACCATACTCTCCCGATCCACAGATACATTCATCCCTGTTCTGCCTTTCCTGCTGGAGGTAAGTTATTGCTGCTAGAATATACATAAAATGAAAAATATAAAATGAAAAATATAAAATGAAAAATATGAAGTGAAAATTATAAAATGAAAAATATAATGTAAAATACATAAATGAATAGAAATATGAAATCAAATTAAAAAAATTATAATGAAAAATATGAAAATACTGAATATATTGATAAGATGATTGTATGATTGGTTTGACTGAAATACCTGTGACAAGAAAAATAAAACATATGAAATAGAATTTAGGGTTCAACAACAGACTTAGAACGTTAGTCAGGGGTCAGTAAATAAATATTAGGGCTAGAAAAATTGGCCTTCTAATATATAACGCTAGTGAAGATTTTGGATATTTTGGAACACTTCGTATCATTGATATATTGCTAGAATGTCATGACTAGGATAGTAAAGGTTGACCATCTAACCGTAATTTACTTGTGAAGATTTTGAGTTTTACAGAACACTTTGGAAAGGTTTAATTATCAAGGCCTGAGAAATGAAGTTATGACTTTGCTTTAACTTTGCTTTAACTTTGCTTTAATGCAATAATTAAATTCTTTACTTTAATCGACCTTGATATTTAGCAAAGGTTGCAGAATAATGCATGTGGATGTCACATTCAGTAGCCCTTGATAATTGTATGTAGGGTTGTTCTTTGGATAGTTTTATCAGTTAAATTTGCCATATTGGACATGCACATCAGTATTGAAAATGTCAAAATCATCGAGTGCAGTTAGATATGATTTGTATGACATACCACAAAGTTGAGAATGGCAAAAAATCAGTTGTCATTGTGTGGATTTTATCTCATGGATTTGAGTGTCCATAAAGACCTTTTAGAAACTTGCTTTCTCATACCATGGGCTCTGGGCATTTCCTAGCTTTTCTGATACTATATTGCCATTTTACAAACTTGTTTTTTTTTTCTCTTTTGTTGTAGGTTTTTGAAAACACAGACTTCAACAAGAGACCTAAATCAGTTAGCTGGAGGCCATTTACATTTGCCTGCATCCTCAAGCTGTCCAAGGCACAGATACAGGAAAAGGCCTTTAAGGTAATGCAGGCTCAGGCATACACACACACACACAACACATGTGTGTGTATATATATATATATATATATATATATATATATATATATATATATATATATATATATATATATATATATATATATATATATATATATATATATATATATACTGTATACCGTGTTAATATTGCGCATATAAAGTACTGCGCTTAGCAGATAACTGCCTTGGATGCGCAGTTTAATTATTGCGCATTGATAACCTCCATCTCAAGCCGTGTGAGGGGGCCAAGGGTATGCAACCTATACAGCTTTTGCGAAGGCTGGTGCTGCTATATTCAAGCCGGCCAGCCCCTTGTATTGGGGATGTCACATGCTGCCAGCGTTATAGGCAAGTGCAATGTCTATTTCGTCACCAGCCGCGAACAGTGTTATCTTGGTTGCAATTAGCAACTCTGAGTAGTGGTTACCGGCATGTTTGATCACACTCGAGTGTGCAGGTTGTCTACATCGTAATTAAACATAGTACCAGCAGAGGCCGTAAAGGGTCTGTATGTTGAACGACAATATAAGTGTGTTGAACGGTACAAGGGATCCAATATCCAAATGATAGTTGTTGTTGTTGATGAATAGTTTATTGTCCAATCCATCGTGCGCAGTTTAATAAATGCGGACTCCATGGGTGCGCAAAGTATGCATTAATTAAACTGCCGCAATATTAACACGGTATACAGTATATATATATATATATATATAGTTATAGACACACTCAAGTATTTTATCTCTTGTTTAAATGGTTATATATATTTGGATAAGGACATTGGTATATTGATATTCCTGCATGTATATTCTCTCTATTATTCATTTCTATTTTTCAAATTTGTTTTGTTTTGTCAATTTCATGTCAACAACCGAAAAAAATGCTGGGATACATCTAGATGTACACAAAACGTCATTGTAATACTAGGAATGCTAATACCATATTGCTGATAATGTTCAAAGCGCTTTTGACCATTATAGGTTGAAAGGGCGCTATATCAAATATCAATTATTATCATTAATATTAATATTATGATATAACAAATAATGTCATTGTAATATTCTTCATGCATTTTCTGTTTGTTTGATGTCCCCAGGACGGCGTGATAGATCAGCTGTACGAGTTGATGATGGACCAGTTCAACGTACAGGCTCACACCATCGCCTTCCCAGAGTTAGCCCTACCGGCACAGCTACAGGTCAGCTACTGACAACTTTCACCCTTCCTAACTTTTGCTGCGGAATTCTCTTATGCAATCTCCACTAGCCTATAGTATTACCATTCAAATCTGAAGCCAGGCAAAGATATAGATACTAGCCCGCTTGCCCTGGCAAGTGAATTTTTGAAATAAGAGCTTTCGGGCAAGTATATTCTACTTTGCACTTGAGGGAATGGGCAAGCTGATTTTCTGGACACTACTACATATTTTTGTATAGAAAATGACCAGAAATATGCTAACAATGCAACAAAACTAAAAAGAAAATGATTTTCAAGTGAATAAATCCATGATGAATAACACATGCTATTCTACCATATAACTTATTTCGGGCAAGCCAAAACTTGTGTCGGGAAAGTGAAAATCATGAAGTACTTGCCCGGCCTGGTAAGTTAGTTATGACACTTATGTTGGTGCCTGGAAACGTATATGCTCTCTGACACTAGGGATTGGTGCTACTGGCTATGAAAGCAAATATCGATATTGAATAGGCAGACATATTGTATTCATTAACTTCTGTTGTACTGATACTGCTTGACAGTATAGAATTGACCCAACTGCTACCTACTGGGCATATCCCCACGAAGGTAGTTTGTTATTATAAAATATCAACAATTCTGAAGTTGGCAGTGCTAAATTTGCTGAAATTAAGTCGCTTTGAGCAGGAAGTATCATTAAAAAATAGTGTTAAGATATTGTCTCATTAAAGAAATATCAATATTTATTGTTTCGTAAACATCTTAAAGGTGGCAATCCTTTTCTGACAAAACCAAATATCTTGATAACAATCTAGGTTTTAGGAAGTATTTGACTAAAAGTTGTAGTTCATTACCCCTTTCAAAGTATGTTTCAAGTACAAGTATAAATTTATGTAAATTTAAACTATTCATATCTGAAGTAGACATGTGGTTTTGCACATGTGAATATCTTGATAAGGCCAAAAAAAAGTTGTTTGTTTCCTGTAACCCTACCCTAACAAGTTTTTATTCAAAATAATCCCTACCCTAAAGTTTTTTCCACCCTCCCAAATCCCAATCAATGTAAAACATGCATAAAACACATATTTTTGACCAAAAAAATAACCCCCTAAAAGTATTTTACCGACCTACCTACCCTATTTTTTTTCAGACCGTTACAGGAAACAAACAATTTTCTTTTCTAGGCCTAACAACTCTATCTCTGCCATTGCTATAGAAATAGATGCGTGACAGTCTTCCATGACTTCCTTCCTTACATATTACTTTTCTCATTGTAGTTGAAAAGTCTGATCATGACTTTCTTTCATATTCCTGTGTTATTTCCTTGTTGCAGTTGAAGGGATTCCTGAAGAAATGTAAGATAGCAAATTACACCAAACAGATAAAACAGATTCTGGACAAGGTGGAAGAAACTTCCAAAGTGATATCCCTGCGTAGGAAAACTGTCTCCTTCAATATCAGTGACGCTACAGCTGTGGTAAGTTTAATCATATCCCTCCACAGAAAAATCACAGAAAAATAGTTCTGTCAACTTCAGTGACACAGCGGCTGTGGTAAGTCAAAGCATATCCCTCCAAAGAAAAAAGAGTGTGTCCTTCAATATGATTGACGCCTTAACTTTTGCAAGTTAGATCATATCCGTCATCAAAAAATTCTCTGTCAACATCAGTGATGCTAAGGCTGTGGTAAGTTTAATCATATCCCTCCAAAGAAAAAAGAGTGTGTCCTTCAATATGATTGACGCCTTGACTTTTGCCAGTTAAATCATATCTGCATCAAAAAATTCTCTGTCAACATCAGTGATGCTAAGGCTGTGGTAAGTTTAATCATATCCCTCCAAAGAAAAAAAGAGTGTCCTTCAATATGATTGACGCCTTGACTTTTGCCAGTTAAATCATATCCGTCATCAAAACAAAAATCTCTGTCAATATCAGTGACACTAAAGCTGTGGTAAGTCAAAGCATATCCCTCCAAAGAAAAAAGAGTGTGTCCTTTAATATGATTGACGCCTTAACTTTTGCAATTTAGATCATATCCGTCATCAAAAAATTCTCTGTCAACATCAGTGATGCTAAGGCTGTGGCAAGTTTAATCATATCCCTCCAAAGAAAAAAGAGTGTGTCCTTCAATATGATTGACGCCTTGACTTTTGCCAGTTAAATCATATCCGTCATCAAAAAAAAATCTCTGTCAATATCAGTGACACTAAAGCTGTGGTAAGTCGAACCATATCCCTCCACAGAAAAAAACTCTGTCCTTCAATATGATTGATGCCTTGACTTTTGAAAGTTAGATCATATCCGTCATCAAAAAGAAAATTCTCTGTCAATATCAGTGACGCTAAGGCTGTGGTAAGTTGAACCATATCCCTCCACAGAAAAAAATTGTCTCCATCAATAACAGTAGCGGGGCGGCTAAGACAAAAATTGTGCACTTTCCGTAAAAAGCGTGAAACTTGGTACAAATATACTTTGAGTGATGCTGATCAATATTCTTAATGGACGCAGGGCGTGAGTTACCCTTAAACACTATTTTTGGGGCATTTTATGCAAAAAATGTCATAAAACGTGATTTTTTGGGAATATGTTCATAAAAAATCTAGGGAAGATAGTGGAATCTCCAAACTTGGCACAAATACACTTCATGGGTTGCTGATTATAACTGATTTATTAAATATTATGAAATTGACACATAGAGTGTGTTTTTGGGGTGTTTTCACCAAAAAAGAGTAGAAAAAGAGAGATTTTTGGGATCTGACAATAAAAATCCTAGGCCTTAAAGTAGAAGCTGAAAACCTCACACAAGTACACTTAGAGAGTTATTGATAATGAATGTCATCAGTAAAGTTTGCGAAAGACCCCCTAAGTGACTGCTTTTTTGGGGGTAATTCAGGCAAAAATGTCATAAAACGTGATTTTTTAGGAATATGATGATATAAAACCTAGGGGAAAAAGTGGAATCTCCAAACTAGGCACAAATACACTTCATGGGTTGCTGATTATAACTGATTTAATAGATATTATGAAATTGAGACATAAGGGGTGTTTTTGGGGTGTTTTCAGCAAAAAAGAGTAGAAAAAGTGAGATATTTGGGATCTGACAATAAAAATCCTAGGCCTAGGAGCAGAAGCTGAAAACCTCACACAAATACACTTAGAGAGTTATTGATAATGAATGTCATCAGTTAAGTTTGTGAAAGACCCCCTAAGTGACTGCATTTTGGGGTAATTTAAGCCAAAAACGGCCATAAAAAGTGAGTGTACCAATAGTGCTTGATTTTAGAATAGTTTTATTGAAAAATGACTAAAAATGGGATATTTTGGGGATCTGACTTAAGAAACTCTATACTTCAGAGTAGAAATGGCAAATCACACACAAATATTCTTTGAAGGTTATTGATTGAAACTGCTATTGGTAAACAGTATAAAATGTAACCAGTAGTGCATGATATATGGGTAATTTTGTAAAAAGTGACTGAAAAAGTGAGAATTTTTGGATATGTCTCTAAACTATGTTTCATAGTGGATACTAGAAACTACCCACAAGTGAACTTTTATTGTGCTGTTTCAAACTGCTATTAGTAAACATTGTTAATATGAATTCATACTGCCTGGACAATTAAGCTTTAATTCTCCACCATATGTCGGTTTGGTGTTGTTATGAAAGAAGTAATAACTAATATCGATCTAAAAGCAATGCACATATGACCAGAGGTGTTCCATTTACCCTTTTCATTGGGTTTTATCATTTGTAAATTTTATATTCCCTATAATCTATTGCATACGTTATGCATACTCAGTAAAACTGTTCTTACAGTTGTGGCTTTGTCTACAACATCAGAATGTGGTATGATCACTTTGCATTCAGAGCAGTTTGCCTCACAATGACAAAATACTAGCTGTACTTGCCTCTTACAGGTTCATTTTTTGAGCTGAGTAGAGGTCATAGTGCCTATCTAGTGCCTGCAAAAGTATCGTTCAGTTTGGTTTCCTGGACTCTTTTTCTCCAAACCCAAGTTGGATTGGACTTTGGATCCTTCGATCATCATCATATAATGATTTATGGCTTACGCTAAAGAACCCCCTCCCTGCCATTTATGGTTAGAAGTTTACTATTTGATAGTAATAGTGCATGCCTTAGGTTCAATGACCCCCATTGTTGTAATGAATAACATACAACGATTTTGAAGTTACAGTAATGTCTGGGTTTAAACAACCCCCCCCCCCCCCCCCTCCCCCTTTGTGTCCAGCACTTTTTTTGTTCATTTGAAGTAACAGTACATGGCTGAGGCACAATAACCCCTATTCAGCCAAAGAGCCCTGAAATATCTAACTTTTGACAGCATATTTTGGAAAATTTGAGAGGAATTTTTATTCACCATATTTTCTACAACTTCATTCTAGATATTTTATGATCGCAGTGTTATATGTTAGAGGTATTCTCTAAAGTATTACCAATTGGGAAGTCACATCAGAGGAGGAACTATCAGCATAAATTGGTTGATGTGATATCACTGACATGCTACCTAGGGCTTGTTATGGGTCGAATCATATCTATACTGGTCCACCATCAAATTATTGAATGTTTCACATGTAAATGATGAAGAGAGTGAAGTCAGCTAAAACCTTTGGAACCACACTATTCTATTCTAGTTGAGGTGTCAATCAATCCAGGTACAACAAGCTTGTAGTGATTAATGCTTGTATAATATGAGATTCTAGGGGTCATGTTTGGGTTAAATGTTCTGGGAGACTGCAGGACCTTGGTTTTTAAATTGCCTTAGCCCCACCCAAGACCTTATAGCCCTATCTTTCCTAAATTCTGCATGACCCAAAACAATTTTGAAGTAGTTAGCTATCTTTTCTTTGTTGTATTTCATTTTGGAAAAGAACAATTGAGAGTGTCAAATGGTGTTCTTCAGCTGATCATATTCCTGTAATCCTCTTAACATGATCTTAAAATGTAACTTTTCATGTAGCCAGTTGGACTTCCAAATCAAATATTATTGTAGCCCTGCTGGAAACCTAAGATTCGTTCTCTAATGAATTTAAAATGCTGTTAATGTGTCAATTCAGTATTGTAAATCTAAGAAAGTGAACAATATGGGAATACTAGTTATAGGATTCATTACAAAAGGCTTTCCAAACTACACATTCACTTGTATTGGACACTTGTGATATTGGACACTCTTGATTGTAATGGATCTTAGTAGACACACAATCACAAACACACACACACACACACACACACACACACACACACACATATCAGGACTGAACTAAGATGTGCAATTATTTACAGGGCATCTACAAAATAAAGTCTACATGGCTACAAATGCATAAGCTTATAGGACTTTTCAGGTTATTTTGTGATATGTCACTTTGGATAATTTAAACACCAAAACCTGGCAGTATAAAAACATTTCATGATGTTACTAATAGCAGTTCTAATCAGCAACCATAAAGTACATTAGGAGCAATTTGTGGTAAGTTTCTGTTTACGCTGTACAAATCTTTCAGAGACAGACCCTTAAAACCTGTTTTAAAGTCATTTATTTGTATTATTACCCTAAAAGCAGTCAGTATTGGTTCATTTCATACTGTGTACTTTAAGCTGTTTCATTCAATATCCTACAATGAATATATGTGTGAGGTTTGCAGTTTCCTACTTTGAGGTGTGGACTTTTTGGGTCAAATCCCCAAAATATCTTATTTTCAGTCATTTTTCAATAAAATTACCCTAAAATCAGGCACTATTGGTATATTTCATAACCTTAACCAAAGCAGTTTTAACCCTTTATCACTCAATGACGCAATAACTCGTAACATGAGTGCAGCTGCACTTCCTCAGTAGCGAGTTATTGCGTCATTGTATTTGTGCACTTATTCCTACGAAGCGAGTTTTGGCGTATTTTGGGTACCAAGATCTTAGATCGCTGGTACACAAATGATTGTTAAATAAAGATACAATATTATTGCCCTTACATTTTAATCGTAATCTATAGTTATTTAATGCTTATTTTCGGACTCGAAGTCCGTGATTTTCGGCGGGAAAACTACGGGAAAACCCCCTCCAAATATGGAAGTCATGGGGAATTCCCACCAGTGACGTCGTCGTGTTGTGGCGTCCTTAGCAACACACAAAACCATTGATATTCTACCGTGTTTTTTCGTTGTTTCTGCCATCAAATGGCTAGTTTAAACCAGGATAATTCCGATGAAGAGTGGAAGAGGATCGACTATCGTCCCTTTCACGATCCATGGGAATCAGACGATGATATCCCACTCATTTAACCACTCAACGAAGACGAACTTGCCGAGGTGCGTTATTGACAGTGCGTCAAGCGCAAAATCAGACAAAAAATCAACTTTTAAGTTAATATATTCTAAACACAAATAATATCATATTTAACGAAATGAAAGATACAAATAAAAAATGGAAATTACTCGTTTAACTTGTTTAAAGCACTTCTCCCTATGCACTGCAGTGCACTACGCACTGCGCAACAATGTCTCTGAGGAGTAACCCCTCATGCAGTGCAGGGGACATGGCAACATTGTTGCGTTGAGTGATAAAGGGTTAATCAATAACCTTCAAGGAGTGTCTGTGTGAGGTTTGCACTTTTTATTCTGAAGTATAAGTTTGTTCTTGGTCACATTCCCAAAATCTCACTTTTTTAGTCATTTTTTGATTAAATTACCTCAAAATGCAGTCACTTAGGGGGTCTTTCACAAACTTAACTGATGACATTCATTATCAATAACTCTCTAAGTGTATTTGTGTGAGGTTTTCAGCTTCTGCTCCTAGGCCTAGGATTTTTATTGTCAGATCCCAAAAATCTCACTTTTTCTACTCTTTTTTGCTGCAAACACCCCCAAAACACCCCTTATGTCTCAATTTCATAACATTTATTAAATCAGTTATAATCAGCAACCCATGAAGTGTATTTGTGCCTAGTTTGGAGATTCCACTTTTTCCCCTAGGTTTTATATCATCATATTCCTAAAAAATCACGTTTTATGACATTTTTGCCTGAATTACCCCAAAAAAGCTGTCACTTAGGGGGTCTTTCGCAAACTTTACTGATGACATTCATTATCAATAACTCTCTAAGTGTACTTGTGTGAGGTTTTCAGCTTCTACTTTAAGGCCTAGGATTTCTATTGTCAGATCCCAAAAATCTTTTTTTTGGTGAAAACACCCCAAAAACACACCCTATGTGTCAATTTCATAACATTTATTAAATCAGTTATAATCAGCAACCCATGAAGTGTATTTGTGCCAAGTTTGGAGATTCCACTATCTTCCCTAGATTTTTTATGAACAGATTCCCAAAAAATCACGTTTTATGACATTTTTTGCATAAAATGCCCCAAAAATAGTGTTTAAGGGTAACTCACGCCCTGCGTCCATTAAGAATATTGATCAGCATCACTCAAAGTATATTTGTACCAAGTTTCACGCTTTTTACGGAAAGTGCACAATTTGGCCAAATTCCTGAGTTAGCCGCCCCGCTACAGTGACGCTATGACTTTTGTAGGTTAAACCAGAACAAAACTCAGAAAAAAACCTCTCTGTCAACATTAGTGACGCTACCCAAACCATATCCCTTTGAAGAAGAATGCATGAAAATAAATCTATATTATGATCCCTTTGCTTAGAAAAGTAGCACATGTTTATTGTTGATTTCATCAATACATATGCAACAGTATTGTAGAAAGCGCTACTTTGTATGATACCCTTGAATATTTATTCATGAAATACACGTTAAGCATGTGCTAATTTCTACACTACGGTTGCATATTTATTAAGTTCATGAATAAAATATGCAACCATAGTGCAGAAAGTAGCACAGTTTTTATATTGATTTCATGAATAAATATTCAACCATAGTATAGAAAATAGCACATGCTTAACCCATTAATGCGGAAGAGTTCCTCTAGAAATTGTCAGCTGGATGTATGATAATTTTGATAATAACTTTGGAATTGAGCATAATTTTACAAAGTATTTGAAGGAGAGTTGTTGATAATGTTCTGAAAACGTTTCTCTTTCATATATTATCCAAACCTTGCTTTTGCCTGCTTGTTTTCATCAAAATTTTCAGGCTGCTTTTGGCCGCTGTGGGCATTAAAAGGTTAATGTTGATTTCTGTTGATGTTTTCCGGCGGCTTGGGAAATATTCAACCATAGTGTAGAAAGTAGCACATGCTTAATGTTGATTTCATTAATAAATATTCAACCATAGGGTAGAAAGTAGAACATGCTTAATGTTGATTTCATGAATAAATATTCAACCATAGTGTAGAAAGTAGCACATGCTTAATGTTGATTTCATGAATAAATATTCAACCATAGTGTAGAAAGTAGCACATGCTTAATGTGGATTTCATGAATAAATATTCAACCATAGTGTAGAAAGTAGCACATGCTTAATGTTGATTTCATGAATAAATATTCAACTGAGGGTAGAAAGTAGCACATGCTTAATGTTGATTTCATGAATATATATTAAACCATAGTGTAGAAAGTAGCACATGCTTAATGTTGATTTCATGAATAAATATTCAACTGTAGTGTAGAAAGTAGCACATGCTTAATGTTGATTTCATGAATAAATATTCAACTGTAGTGTAGAAAGTAGCACATGCTTAATGTGGATTTCATGAATAAATATTCAATTGTAGTGTAGAAAGTAGCACATGCTTAATGTGGATTTCATGAATAAATATTCAACCATAGTGTAGAAAGTAGCACATGCTTAATATGGATTTCATGAATAAATATTCAACCATAGTGTAGAAAGTAGCACATGCTTAATGTTGATTTCATGAATAAATATTCAACCATAGTGTAGAAAGTAGCACATGCTTAATGTTGATTTCATGAATAAATGTTCAACCATAGTGTAGAAAGTAGCACATGCTTAATGTTGATTTCATGATTAAATATTCAACCATAGTGTAGAAAGTAGCACATGCTTAATGTTGATTTCATGAATATATATTCAACTGTAGTGTAGAAAGTAGCACATGCTTAATGTGGATTTCATGAATAAATATTCAACTGTAGTGTAGAAAGTAGCACATGCTTAATGTTGATTTCATGAATAAATATTCAACTGTAGTGTAGAAAGTAGCACATGCTTAATGTGGATTTCATGAATAAATATTCAACTGTAGTGTAGAAAGTAGCACATGCTTAATGTGGATTTCATGAATAAATATTCAACCATAGTGTAGAAAGTAGCACATGCTTAATGTTGATTTCATGAATGAATATTCAACCATAGTGTAGAAAGTAGCACATGCTTAATGTTGATTTCATGAATAAATATTCAACTGTAGCGTAGAAAGTAGCACATGCTTAATGTGGATTTCATGAATAAATATTCAACCATAGTGTAGAAAGTACCACAGTTTTAATACTGATTTTATGAATAAATATTCAACCATAGTATAGAACATGCTTAATGTTGATTTCATGGTCTTAGCCAGCAGGGCGTCTGGGTGCCTTTTTGGCCACCCAAACCCTTAAAAAGAACCCCTCAGGTCACCCAAATCGTTTTGTGTGGAATTTCTAAAAATCTCAATCTCAAGCTTATAATTGAATTTTTTCATCTCCTTATAAATCCCATGACATTGTTTAATGATATTGATCATGCCTTATTTTGATGAATTTGTACATGTTTATGGTTGAAATATGAGTATATTGTGATCCCCCTTAAAAATTTGGACGCCCAAAAATTCTACAACTGCCAATTTTGGGCACCGAGTTTCTAAATCCTGGCTAAGACACTGGGGAACGCCTATCAGTAAATATCATGAAACCATAGCGTAGAAAAGTAGCACATGCTTAATGTTGATTTCTGTTGTTGTTTCCAGGCGGCCTGGGAGAGACGGAGTAAGGAAGAAGGAACGCCTATCAGTAAATATCACGCAACATGGAGGAAACTTCGAGACCGGGAACTGGTCCATGAGGTCGCTGGCAAGGACAGGGTAAGTAACGACCCTCTTTACGAATATTCACTACATACTGTATACAGGTGAACTTGGAAATGATGGACCACTGTACAACAGATTTTTGCATATGACGGACAATATGGTTGGTCCCAGTCCGATGCATAACAAGTATTCGTGACGTCATATGTATACGAGGGATTTTGCATATGACAGACCAATTTTCCTGGTCTCATTGAGTCTGTCATATCCAAGTTCACCTGTACTACGTTAAAGTTTACTGAAAACGATCTAATCTCTGTCATGTTTGTATTCATTGGATAGGTTTCCCTGAGTACTATCAGATGAGTACCTATGTGCCAGGGTTTCAGTCATTTTCCCAGGTTTTTGCATCATTTTGTATTGGCTAGATTTCCCGCCAGCAGCATTTGGGTAATTTTGCACATACAAAATAATGCGCTTGGCGGGCACCTGCTTTTGTTCTTTATCCCGATGTACCCTAAGCTGTTGAAGTGAGTCCTCTATTAGTCAGTATATATTGACCCGTTCAGTGCTGAGCCTACTTTTGTCCAAAGCACAAGGATGCAAAGATTTTTGTTAACTATTTAAACCCTGTCATATTGGCATTCATCGGACAGCTCTCACTGACTGCTCTCAGACGAGTACCCATGTATCAAGGTTTGTAGATAGTCCAGGGTTTCTTTTCTTTATCATAATGTAACCTAAGCTGTTGAAAGTGAGGATCATCACAATAGTCCTTTATTAGCTCATATGTATGGATCAGTTTATGAATTAGGCGCACACCATATAATGTTGCCAATTTTTTGTACATTTTTCAAGATTTCGTCTGATTTTTTTTTATATATAATCTTTTCTTCTGCCAGATATCAATGGACAGATATGAATTTGGTGCACACCTTAAAAGTATGACAATTTTTTTCTGTCAATTTTTTTTGTGATTTCGTCTGATTGTTTTTATATCCGTATCATCTTTTCTCCGCCAGATATCAATGGACGAGCACCTTCCGCAGATTATTCGCGACCGCGGCCCGAAGAGGGCGACCGAGGAGGAGAAGAAAGAGTTTGCCGAACTGTTCGATTCCGGAAGCGAGGACGAGGACGATGATACACGCTTCCTACTCAAAGAAGAACGACCTAAAAAAGTTCAGAAAACGACTGAGGGAAGTTCTGATGAGGATGATTATAGGTAGGTGCAGGGTGTTACCCAGAATTTGAAAACAGGGGGTCAAAATTGAGGATTTTTGAAATTTAGGGGGTCGAAAGTTAGTTACCCAATTTACAAGAATGATCATAGCAACCTTATATATTGACTTAGCAAAACAAAATGTGCTTGTCTATGGTTACAATACCTGGCTCCCAAGCGTGAGTTTGCTGGTCCGAGTTTCTGCTGGATACCTATAAAAGGGTTTACCTATTTGCTATATAAACGTGCGGTATTGGCTATATAAACGTGCAGCATTATGTAGGGCTATTTATGGTGCTTCTGCAACTGAAAGACTATTCGTGAAGGGAGGGGAATTTCTTCCCAGTTTCGGGTTTCTATCTCATTGTGATATGACCTTAGCTGTTGAAAGGGACGTAAAAACCTATTCCTTCTTTCCTTCAATACCTTAACCCATTCATGCGTAAGCATCCCATTTTAGTACCGTCTAGGTATAACATTGGATTTAACCATGAATTCACAAACCTTTTGAAGGAGAATTGTAAAAGATAAGATTTTGCAACTAACAAGGATGTTCTGGTAGGATTGTGTCTTGTGTTCCCAGTCACAGTCTTAGCCAGGATTTTGAAACTGGGTGTCCTAATTTGACAAACCTATTACTTATAAGTGTGCTTTTTTCAAGAGAGATCATAGAATATTCAGAAACAATCATGTGCATGAACTAAATAAAATAAATGAGAAAATACTGCATAATTGCCGTAAAACCTATATTAGCAGTTATATTACATTTGGCTGAAAACTTTCAATTATTTGTTTGATATTGACAGTTCTAAAATTCTTAACTGATCCTTATATCAATTTACTTTTAGTTATTTGGCGACCGCAGGACTGAATAGGTTACAAAAGATGCAAAAAACAAACAAACTAACTCTGATTTCTTTTCTATTTTTCTGCAGCGACTTTGATTCTGACGAGCTGGAGCAACTGGCAGGCTCTGCAGATGATGACGACGATGATGATGAGGAGGAGGATGATGATGAGGATGATGGAGAAGAAGATGATGATGATGAGGATATTTCTGCTGATGATGATGATGATGATGACGTAGAGGATGATGAGGAAGAGGCAGAGGAGGAGGAAGAGGTTGATGATGGGGAGGAAGAGGATGATGTGGTGGAGGATTTTAAGCTCTCGGATTCAGATGGTGATGAAGACGACAAATGATTTATACTTGAGTGTACTGACTTATAACTAAAAAGTTCCTGGTAGTATTCTAAGGATATTGAACTCTCAGAATCAGGTGGTATTGAAGATGATGAGTGATTGAACTCTCAGAATCAGATGGCGATGAGGATGATGATAGATTCATATTTCACTGTACTGACTTATACCTAGAATGGTCCTGCTAGTATTCTAAGGATATTGAACTCTCAGAATCAGATGGTGATGAAGATGATGAGTGATTTCTATTTCAGTGTACTGACTTATAACAGGATATTGAACTCTCAGAATCAGGTGGTATTGAAGATGATGAGTGATGGATATTTTAGTGTACTGACTTAAAACTTGAAAGGTCCTGCTAGTATTCTGAGGATATTGAACTCTCAGAATGAGATGAGGATGAGGATAGATTTATATTTCAGTGTACTGACTTATAACTAGAATGGTCGTGCTAGTATTCTAAGGATATTGAATTCTCAGAATCAGATGGGAATGAGGAGGTCGATTGTTTAATATTTTAACTGCGACCACTTTTATCTATAACAGTCCTGCTAATATTAAAGTACATCTGAAATAAGTCCCAGAAGTTATAAAAGTCACACATTGAGTGTATATGTCTGATACATGTACATAGAAAAATTGTGATGACAAAGCAATATATAAAGAAATATGTTAGTAAAGGTAACGATACTGTGGGGTTAAAAAATCCATATTAATGTCAGAGTTTTTGGGCAGCATTAGAAGATCAGATACAAACATTGGATACAAATAGGTCAAAAGTTGTTTTGATGTATCAAACATGGAAATGTTTAAGAAACATAGAAAATCATTATAAACAATATTACTATTTTGTGTGAGGTATTGGTAAAGAAAATGTTTAATAGTTGTTTTTATAATCAAACATTATTGAAATGTTTTTAAGAAACAAGTTCATTGTAAACAATACTATTTTGGTGCATATTATTGGTAAAGAAAATGTAAGGTACACAATAAAGTGTAATTCTTACCGCGTAGGAGGGCTGAATTGTTTGGGATTAAACGATCTGTTTTGATTGAACGTAACAATGTGTTTTTTTTTAGGAAAAATTGCCCTTGTCGATTTGAGTGCGCAGCGGTTGGCAAACTCTTAAGAAACTGATTTTTGTATGATAACAAGTCATGTTTTATTCAATAAAAAACAACAAATAGCATAACAATGTAGAGTTATAGTTTTTATTTTTTTCTATTATATATTTTTTGTATTTGTAAATATGTAAATAAGCAAGCATATTGCTCAAAACACAAATACAAAACTAAACTGCACAATGCGCTGGAACAAACATTCTTTTTCAGATTGCCAATAACGGTTAAAAAATCAAACTGTTTTTGAAGAGTAAAACGGTTACTGTAGAATGACTGATTTTTTCGTGAGTTTTATTTTCCCTTCTTTTCCTGAATGCTTTCAAACGGGAATAAACAACAGGAAAAAACAGAGTAAATGTCTGGACTTAATAAACACGGAGAAATCCTTGTCCTTGACCATTAATATTTACTCTCTGGTACACTAACATTAGAAATATGCATAAAACGGGATAATTAGAAACGGAAAAAAACATACGTCCTTTCTTGGGAAATATTGGAAACGGAAATACCGAAAAATGAAAAATTAGGGTGAATTGTTACACGGAAAAATTCACCATTTTACAGTATTCCTGGTGAAGCTGTCTTCGCCTACCTGTTGCACTCAGTTCCTGGTTATCATTCTCCAGTCCTACTGCTTAGTTAGATGACATGGCCAGTATTGTATTTTATCATTAGGCCAGTCCAATTTATTTACTTGTCTTACGAGCTCAGGAGGTAGGAAATGAGCCATTTTGGAATAAAAAAAAAAGTTGAAAAATGTGACTTTTTTTATTTATTTTATTTTTTTTAGAGTCTGCCGACTAGGACTGGTAGCGATATGTTTCTACCAGCCTATTCTCAACTAAATAAAATCAATCAATCAATTAATCCCTGTAACCTAAAGGGTGGGAGGTATGCCTCCTCAAGTCTGAGGCTCTACGACAGCAATGATAGCTTCCTGTAGTTGATTGAATCACCCTTACAAAGAATATTCTTAAAACTTGCACTTTTTTTTTTTTTTTTTTTGGACAGAAAATTTCAAAACCATTTTCGTCCGTAAGACACCAAAAGTGACTTTTTTTCTTTTTGTTTGGAGTCTGACAGGATTTTTTTTCCAAAAAAAGCTCGTAAGACAAGTAATTAAATTGGAGTGGCCTTAGCTTCACTCTGATTCTAGCAGCTGTCATTGGTCAATTTCTTTGTTTTACGGGACTGAATTGGGCTTCTAACATTAGCTTTTAACAATTGTCAATTTAAGGATTTTAATATTAATCCTGTAATCGGATCCCTACTATGCTTTTCATTGTTAGGACCCGATAAGATTCATAAGACTTCTGGGAGAATTACAGGAAATGTGCACATAGCGTACAATCGGCACCCTACTTTTCAGGTGGCCGCAACTGTCAGTTGCTCCCCTGAGAATGCTATGCATCCAGACGCAGGGTTGTTATCTATATAGGTCAGATGCAGTAAGCTGTCCGAGGGGGTGTTACAGAAGAAGGAACTGTCTCACAGTTATCCACTCGTAGAAGAAAATTGAGTATAAAAGCAGTTTTATTGGAAATGACTTCTAAAAAATGGGATATTTAGGTAAGGAAGCTTGCAGCTTAATATAGGAGTTTTAGCATGCTCTTGAGGGTTGAAAGTTGTATCAAGTGACTTTAAAAGGTTTTATGTGACCATTTCCTGTCATGAGTGTCTAGCAACCTTTTGGGATGTGGGGGGGGGGAGGTTATGGCATTTCCCAGCTACGGAGGGAATTCAAAATTGCGGCTATTGCTGGCCACAACACAGCTAGTAATTGTCTTTAGGTGTTTTGCCCATTAATGCTCACAATGGCCAAAAGTACACGGATAATTTTGATGAAACTTTGCGAGAAAAAGTATATATTTGTGAAAATATTTGGAGGAGAAATGTTCATCAGAAAACCAACAACTTTCCTTCAAACATTTTGTAAAATTCTCCTTAATCAAAATCTTATTGACAAAAGTATTTTGGATCCAGAGGACAATTTCTGAAGAAACTTGTAAGCATAAATTGGTTTAACACTACTGTAGAATGGCTAGTTTTTCTGTGAGTTTTATTTTCCCGTTTTTTCCCGATTGCTTTCTAAACTGGAATAAACAACACTGGAAAAAACAATACAGAACATGTCCGGACTTTATAAGCGCGGAGAAATCCTTGTCCTTACCCATTAACATTTACTCTTTGGTATACTAAAATTAAGAATCTGCATAAAATGGGAAAATTAGAAACTGAAAAAAACATATGTGCTCTCTTAGGAAATATTAGAAACGGAAACACCCCCCAAAAAAAAAATTAGGGAAATTGTTAAACGGAAAAAGTGGCTATTCTACAGTATTTGCGCAATGTAACCAGACAAACATGTATATCCCAAGGATAAGATGGCAGGTAGTGATTACGAAGGATTAAGTTATGTAACACGCAAGTTCATGTAAGAAATCTGCCTGAATTGACTTGAGTCTGACATCTCGAGTTTTCTACGATCTCCACTGCAAGAACCTTGAACTTGGAACTTGTTGTGCATATCGTAACTCAAAATCATGAAGGGGAGGGTGGTGGACCTGATGATAAATTTATTATCCTTGTTGTGAAATTGGTAAATGTCAAGATGTCAGCATTCAGCCAGCGATATCGCACTTGGCCTCGTGGACATCCTACGTATATCAATTTCACAACTAGGATAACTAATGATATTACTACAAGGTGAAGATTCACACATTTTTAAATGTAAATACATACGCATCTTCATATCCGTAGGCAACTACGAATATGTTCGCTTACTTACAACTTATTATGATAGAAAACGTACAAGGTCGCACATCGGATGTTGCAGTAGTACAGTGACGACATTTAATTCCTGCACTAAATGCCTGGGCAGCCTGGTCACAATACACGACCGCACACCAGATTGCCATCTAGTTTTCTCGGCATGGATGCATGAATGAGCTCACAACTGAATGTGGCTTTGCAAGCTATTTGGGTCATCGACGTGCTTGGTTTATTTTCCTTTTTGACAAGTTATCCATGGGTCTCTGTACATCCGGTCATTGGCAGACGTCCGGTTGACTAGTGCAGGAACTAAATGTCTGTACTGTACATGTACATCAAGCGTACATGCTGTCGTGGGATGTCGTATGATATCGTAGTTGAACGTACATATCTCACGAATGGAAACAATCGTGTATGTATACACATTGAATTTGTATGTGGACACCAGCATAAGTATAAAGCGACGACGCAAGCAGAACATAGTGTCTGGAAAGGCAGGTATAAAGCTCTAACAATGCGTGGTCGTCGTCCCAGGGTGCAGTTTTATTTGCAATGGGCTCGATCCTGACGAATGTCTAATCCAGGCAAAAACCAGGGGATGTTTGGAATGACGTTTAGACGGTTGTCCATTTTCGACATCTAGATTGCTCTATTCTGGAACAAAGTCAAAGTTGGAAAGATATTAAGTCCATCCCGCCGTAATACTCATGGCTATAAATGTGCCAAATGTCGAGCATACCCGTTGGTATTTTATACCAAAAATGTATGTTTACTGTGAACAGTAAAGAAAAGAGCCAAAAACCTTTCCTACACGTGTGCAACCCTATGTGAGGTTCTGTGATATCTAAATATTTTGTGCTTCCTTTTCAAGAGAACTTTACTCTCACCACTTCCTAAAGAATTGCTAGGTTTGTGCATGTCTAACAATTACAGTGCAGACATTTAATTTTTGCACCAGTCGACCGGACGCCTGCCAATGCCTGGTTGTATAAAAAGCCATCCTAAGCTGTCAAGAAAATAATCTAAACACATCAATGTCACATGTAGCTTGCGAATCAAAGCGCCGTTCAGTTATAAGGTCATCCACACATCCAAGTCAAGGAAACTAGGTAGCAATCGGGCATACAGTCTTTTATCATGCCCGGACTGTCCGCGCATTTAGTGCAGGAATTAAATATCGGCACTGAACTATCATTAGGATGATCATACCTATGATTATTCTTTTTTGTCCTTTTTCATTGCGGTCATTTGCAGTTCGATAGAGGCAATTTATTCAGAATATTGGAATCCTAACAATTTCGATGTAACACTTCGGAGGAGAAGCATATCATAACCCAGCTGCCGAAGTAAAGTAAGACATTACAACACTATCAAGATTGACCAAACAACTGATATGACAAAATAGCCTAGAACACGACACAACTACTGAAAGGTTACTGAAATTCTTGAGACAAGTTCGGAACAAGACAGATAATAAAAAAGGTAATATGATGAGGCATGGCCTCGATGACGAGCGAAGCTCTTAACAATAACATAGCTGCAGTTTTCTACCCGTAGTGCCAGCATGTCCCGGGGGGGGGGGGGGGCACTTTGGTATTTAGGGGGGTACATTAACGCTAATTATCAAAATTCAATAATACCCCTAAGGCCTAAAGCACTGATTTCTGGCCAAAAAAGCATCCTTATTTTTAAAAAACGCTGACTTTTTACTACCTATATAAAAAACACCTGAAAAAGCCCGAATTACTCTGCCAGTTACGGGGAAGTGCAAAAAATAAGTCCAGCTCGTCAAAGTTTGCGCAATATTACTATCAATGAAGTCCAACATTCGAATTGGCAGCATATTCACCGGTTATTTTAATAATGCTGTTGAAGTGACCTACTCTTCTGTCTCGCGTAAATATAGAAATACTGGGCCAAGCTAGTTGATTAGTCGGCAGATAAGTTAAGCCAATCAAATTGTAGTGTTTAAGAATTGATAACTCATTAAGAACGCCTCATAGCTGAGAGCTGTCTCGCGTAGATATAGAAATACTGGGCCAAGCTAGTTGATTAGTCGGCAGATAAGTTAAGCCAATCAAATTGTAGTGTTTAAGAATTGTTATTATACCTCACGTGAAGATTCTTGATTCTGATTGGTCAAGGGCCATGGATTAATCGTCATAATTTCCTCACTCCTTGGTGAAAGGCTGTTGTCCTTAACAGCTCATGACCGGTAGCGGTGATTATCACGTTAATTCACGGCTGATGCGGTTATTATCACGTTAATTCACGGCTGATGCGGTGATTATCACGTTAATTCACGGCTGATGCCGTGAATTAACGTGATAATCACCGCTACCGGTGAAACTAGGTCAATGCTCGATGTGCATACGTGCATATAAAACGTCAGCCATCGACGGCCATCGCCTACGTGAAATCCCCAAGGCTGACCGCCTCAACATTAAAATTGTGCCTAACAGGCACCAGGCAACGGATTGTTATCAAATAAAGATAGAATTATACAAACACATAAGGTATGGTACGAACGTCACTGGTTTTTTTTTTGGGGGGGGGGGGTGTTTCAAGTTACAGATATGAGCACCCAGTTTTCTTGGCGCAGATGCTATTTTAAAAATGCTCGGATCTCTAAGTTAGAATCTAACTGTGATGAGGCCAAACTGAAAATCTTCTCCTGTTGTACGTGTTGGGGCTTCTGTCGCACTCTGATGCGTCAATGCAACAGTTGGACATCCCTGTTATTGTAATTTGTAATTCTTTTTTACAAAAGAGTATTAATCCAAAATTTCTGGTGTTTGTCATTTTTCCCCTTTTGTGTTTTGTATTTTGTATAATAAAACATATATGACATCCCTGTGTGGTGTACAACAGGAATAACTCCCCCTCGTGAGGATTGTCGCCCTCGGGCGACAATCCTCTCTCGGGGGAGTTATTCCTGTTGTACACCACACAGGGATGTCATATTTGTATAATAACTCATTAAGAACGCCTCATAGCTGAGAGCAATGGCGATGCTCTTAATGCTGCCACTTCAGCTCAATATCGACCCGTAGGGCAGAATGTATCGGGAATAGAGGACTGACAACATACTGCAACGGTAAGTAAACGTATAAGGTATTGTTCTGTAGCGAAAAAACGTATCAAAACTTCCGTATAATTGAGGAAACAAGAATTTTATTTGTCGGTCTGAATTCTGTTTCAAGTTCAAGGGGAGCATGCATTATTTCGAAAAAGCAAATATCTCCAGCAAACTGGATTAATATATCAAATCAAATCCATTAACAAACACTTAAGTATTTTATTGAATTTTCTTCTGTTTTTTGCTATTGATTGAATACTTGGACAGATTGCAGTGAAGGAAATGACTTGGAATCATTGATTAACAGCATCTGGTAGTAGAAGACAGGGAGATGGCACTGTGCCTGCATCATCAAATTTCGCTGCCTCCCACCAGAGAAATAGATCCCCTTGATCCGCAACCCCATAGAGACTGCATGCTAACACCTAGGGCATGTTCGCCTCGAGTTACGCGGTGTAGCCTGGGGTAGTTTTGGTCACGTGATTTTTTTTCAGAAAGAGGCTGGCCGGATGAAAACAAGATGCAGCTTGACACAACTGATGGAATGATCTGTGCAGTATGTAGGTCAGATAGGTTGCCATGGAGATGAGGTCAGCAGCTGGGGTGCACAGGTTATCTATGACTCATAGTGGGAGGCAGCGAAATTTGATGATGCAGGCACAGTTTCATCTCCCTCTCTTCTACTCCCAGCTCCCACTATGCGTCATAGATAACCTGTGTACCACAGGCTGCTGGCTCTCTGCTGCATGCTTACTGCACAGATCATCCGACCAGCATCTTTCTGAAAAAAATCACGTGACCAATACTTCCAGAGGCTACACCGCGTAACTCGAGGCGCACATGCCCTAGGTGCTAGCGTGCAGTGCCTATGAGGTTGCGAATCAAGGGGATGTATTTCTCTGACAGCATGAAAAGGATTTGAAAATGGCAAAATAAAAATAATTGAAAACAGTAGAAAAGAAAATTCCAAAATGCCGCAAAATAAAGTGTTTGGATGAAACAACAATAGGGAGTAGTCATTATCATCACAGTCTGGTACATTTGTTACCACCATTAGCCCAGACTAAAATAACAGTAAGGGCTATAACAGAAAAAAGGAGGTGGGAGTTGGGGGCGGAGAAATGCATACAATTTTATGATTTCCTTTTTTTTTTAATAAGTAAGCAAAGCACCCCTCTTTTTTATCAACCCATCAACCCCCATGTTTTTTTAACCTAGGAAAAAAACACTCACATTTATTTTTTTGTTACATTGGGGAATTATGCTTAATTTCACAAAATAGGTGAAAGAAAAGTTGTTGGCAGTATTCAAATTATATTCTAATAAATACATAAATGATGAATATTCAACTATTTTCAAAGATGTGCTTTTTCCTGAATGTTGTCAGGACAATGGTGAACATTCACTTCAGACACTACCTTTTTTTAATTATTTGAATTAGTGTCTTTTCTAGAAATGAATAAAAAAGGGGGAATTACATGCACAATTCCATGCAACACCATGTATAAGACGTTTTTGGTTAAGTGCCATCCATGAAATTCAATATACATGTTACACTGTAACAGGCATGCTAATCAACGTTTATAGATGCTTGAAATGCACATATGTAAGAGTTGCAATCAGAGGGAGACCAACTCATGAGCTCACTACCTTTTTGACTCATGAACTCACGGACCCACATTTAAAAAAATATATATTTACTATTCAGCCCAGCTATTAAGGAATATATACTTACTCATGGATATTTATTACAGCTGATTGCAACCCAGATAGGGCCCCGTTGAAAGATGTATTGGGAGGACAGTACACTTACAGGGAGGGGGAAGGCAAGTGTTGCGGCAGGGCGCTTATTAAGGCCGCAGGATGAGTACAAGATGACAGTGTAATAAGGATCCGTGCGCCCAAAAAGTGAGTGGGGGCGCACATATCCATATGTACAGTTGGAAGGTGCATAAATAGGGCAATGAACAACAGGTGACGACGTATGGAAGGGCAAATAGAAGGTGAATGGGTGGACGTTCCATTGAGTTATAAATAGACATGTGCAGCAAGTGTGCATGCACGTGATAATACCAACATCATCGGGAACATGTCCTTTATTTACATATTTGAATTAATATTTACATCCATTAAACTATATATTTTCTTGAAGAAATTCTAAACTTTATCACTTATGATACTTTTTTCTGTTGAAAGCAACAAGCTGACCACTTAACAGATCTCATATTCTATGTAAAGGTTAGGCATTACTACACCCATTAAACTATATATATATTTTTGAAGAAATTCTCAAATTGCCGACTGCACCTACAGATCAAAGTGCCATCCGAAAAATTTTGGAAGCTAGAATTAAAATTTTGCAAAACAAAAATGTTTGGGGGAGGATGGGATTCGATCTTGCAACTTTCAACACTCCAAGCTTCCACGCTATCCATGAGTCCATCGAGTCATGGTACATAAATGGGAATAAAAACAAATAATATTCATATCCATAATTTGGGATCGTGCCTACCATACCGAAAAAATCTTAATATTTACTATTTGGCCAGTTTTATTAATAACCCCCCAAATTTAGATGTGTCCCCAAAATGAATTCGACCCCCCTTCCTTACCGTGTCAACATGTGGATCCATAAATCGTCCAGTACATGCTAACTCAGATGGCTCTTACGCCAGATCACTCGAGTGTCGTTAAAAAACAATTAAGAGATTACGAGTGCCGAAACAACTGAAAAAACTTTGGTGATATATCGACTTTATCCCGTTGCCGATGAAAACACAATAATGAATATAGCTATATGCGTTTTCAAGTCGTTAAATCTACGGCATCTCCGATTTCTCCGTCAAATTTTCCTAGCTAGTAAAAACATCTCTGGGTGTGTTCGGATTGTAACATTTGCAAAGGTTTCACTTTTCCAGCCGCTTAACGCTACGGTCGAACATGGCGTCAAGAATTTTTGCTATCAAACTGGTTTTCACTTCTATTCCTAGGTCATTGTACTTGAACTTAGAAATCAAAGAACAACCAATAAGAACTATCAATAGCCCTTACAAAACCTGTGTTCCTTGCATAGAATACACCAGTATGTAACCTACTTTTTTTCTAAGCACATGTTGAGGTCCGAGTAGGAAATTGGATTTCGACTTCACATGCATTCCTCATCCAACCCACCACTCCCACGATATCTTATAGTATAACACTTAGAGATTTAACATTTTCATTCAGTACCTTATCTCGGTACACTGAATGTAGGCCTCTCCTGTTTCTTTTTCAATTTACATATTACATGATATTAATATAACTATGATATATATTTACAAATTCTATAAAGCAAGAATGAAAACTGCTTAAAACATAGAATAACTGTTAATATTATCCTCAAATTTATCATACAAGCCATTCCTAATGTATACCCTCTTCTCATCCTCACACAAATTATCAGTTGAACTTAAATAAACAATTTATTTTGTCATTTCAAATCTACTGTAACTGCAAAAAGTGTCAAGTCATTCTATGTTGCTACGGGGCGCCCATTCCTGGGTGTACACACCAATAAAACCGGTGTTTTCCCGGTGTTTTTGCTCAGTTTTCCCATGGTATCTCACCATGTAATGCTTTCATGTTAGTACATGTATGTTGCAATTACTGCTGGGAATATCTCCAAACATACACTTAGAAGAACTTGATTGAACGGCTTTTTCTACAGTTGCAATGTCTACTGCCAGCAGACTACCCGCAGGGCTTGTTCCAGTATAAAAACACCCCTTCTTTTATCAAAACAATGACATTGGATGAACGGGAACACGCATTTTAACTTAAGATTTTATAATCCTCTGCCTGTTCAGTTTGCGGCAGACTCGGAAGCCCACGTCACTTCGGGAGTCACTCGGCGTCAGAGCCGCATATATTTCGTGGATTGTTAGGGGATTTTCACCCCCCCCCCCCGCCCCATACTTCGTACCTGGTTACAAAAAAATACCATTTTATACAAAATCGCGGGCATTCAGAGGTCTTAAAAAAGACCCCTTCTTCCACGAAATACGTAAGGCGGGTACGGCCCCCTCTGTACCTGAGAGCCCCACAATACCCCCCCCCCCCCCCGCAGCATGTATTGCGAACTATGTAGTTAATGATGCGTGGCGCGCTTGTATCACGTTCGCTATTTGGCGCCAGTTTCTAAGGAAAATGAACGCTACACGTCACAACACACGCATATTACCATTGTTGAATTAGTGTATAGGCTTCACGATAAAACGCGTATATTTCTCTTTTTTGTCCGCAACATTGGGTCATTAAAACATATCCATAGTTCATATGTTGTAGGACATAGAGCTGGGCCTGGGAATGGGCATAACAAAGCTCAGTGTTTACCTACCTCACGCGACTCCGTATTACGTCAATTCCTTTTTGACAGCGGGACCCGGTGTGGCATGAATTATCGGAACCTTTGATAATTCGATTTCGTACGCGTGAGGCACGCGTGAGAAGCCGGAACTTCCGTGCCTGCGCATTATCAAAGGTTCCGATTATTCACGGGTTCCGAATATTCACGCCACACTGGACGTACCATAAATTGATCGATGAAAATTTAAGGCCATCGTCCTACTGACAACAATGAGGTATCTCGCGCATTGCCATTTTACTCGCTACGCTCGTTATAAATGTAAAGAAACTCTTGATAAAACCGTTATAAATCATAATGAATTGGATATAAAAATATACATTACATTAAAGATATTGCCCAGTGCCAGAACTGAGTGAAGGGAGTCATGGTTTGACGTAGCATTTAGTCCTCTCAAACTGTGGACTAGTTGAGTATCCCCATTCCATTTAAAGAACACGCATTATTCTTCTTTTAAAGGCCAAGAAATGAACAAACCTTGTAGTCATTTACAACCCATTTGGTATTGTTCTATATATCATCAATTCAAAAAATCTACATTTTGCCATTTTGAGAGAATATTAATGTGTGAGTGTTAACCTAAAATTATGTTATTTTCTCGTATTTGACACCATCATAGTCTCTTTCACATAGACAGCAAGTTTCATTCACTTTCTTACATCCTAAAAGAAAACATCAGGATTTTAATAACTTGGAACCCCATATCCCGGGCCCATATCTTAGGCTACCTGTGTCTCATGTTTTTTTTGTCTCACTCCCAGTATAAAAATGAATGAATAAGGGTTTAAAGGCACGTCGGCACTTTGTTGATGAACAGTGAAAAAGGTGAAAGAAAACAAGAGGGAGAGTAATGCTGGTCTCCCACATACGAATTTAATGTGCGAACATACACGATCTCAAGTGTACGCTTGAAGCCACGAATTGCCTACAAAATTGCTGTTTTTCTTCATTCGTGATATATGCACGTTCAACTACGAAAGTATACGACATCCCACGACAGCATGTACGATTGATGTACGACTGCAACATCAGATGTGCGATACTGTACGTTTTCTATTATAGTAAAGCCCCATTCTCACATTCACGACTTCAGCCACGACTATGCCGATCTAGCGAATAGACAGAGTTATACGTTTCGAGTATGCTATTATGCAAATTTTGCGGTTTTTCTTTTTTTAAAGAGGACTGTTATTCGACTACCATACGATTGACGGAGACGGAGTCACGACTGTTGTTGGACATGAATACGTTCGTTCAAGACTTATCCCGCATGTAGTTGTAGTTGGTAAGACCGTTATACGATGCTCATAGGTATATCCCGACTATCATACGCTACTCATACGCTTGCTATACGACTTGAATACTTGAATAGCGTATAGCAGTCCTGTACGATCGTACGCACAGCATATGCAACTTTCCCACGGATTTGCATACGCATGACGCCGATGTCAATACGACTGCTATACGCTGTTGCCGACCTTCATACGCTGTTGCCGACCTTCATACGATGTTTACTCGCTAGCTATTGGCAGCAACTCGACCGGGCCGGTTTTGCCGATCGAACATGCAGATTTTGAACATTCCAAAATGGTCGTGGCCATACCTGACCTCAGTACGAGTTGCGCCGACCCAGCCTGATCTTCATACGATCATGCCGATCAACAGGCTCATCTCTATTCAATTTAACACGATCGCTTGATCGTGTTCGGATCATGTTCTAGATCGTGAATGTGAGAATGGGGCTTAAGTCGCAAGTAGGCGAACATATTCGTAGTTGGCTACGGATATGAAGGTGCGTATGTTTGCGAATATGTGCGAATATGCACGACATAAACACGAATAATTACGTCATACATACGCATATATACGCCAGTTGTACGTCTCCTTACGACAATATTCGATTAATTACGAATATGTTCAAACTAAAAATGGCAAAATTCGTAAGTACACTTAAAATTCGTATGTGGGAGACCAGCTGTCCCACTGCGAATTTTATGTACGATTTTTTAGATATGTCAAATCTACGACGAAAGCCGCGAATTTGTTTAAAAAAATTGGTGAAAATCACGTTCGCAGGATATATACAAATTGTACGAAAAAGACACGAAATTACTAGTATACGAATTCCCACGCTATGATGTACGATTGATGATCGACAACATCCTTATATGTGCGACAGATTACGTTTTTTATCGTAATTTGTCATAAATAGGCGAACATAATCGTACTTGTGTACGAATATCAAGGTGCGCATGTATGTGAATGTGTGCGAATATATACGAACTAAGTACGAATGCATACGACAAACATACGCATACATGTATGTACGCCACTTGTATGTCTAATTAGGACAATATTCGTCAAAATACGAACATGTTTGACTAGAAAATCGCAATATTCGTAACAACACTACGATTTTTGTGTAAGTCACCACCAATTCGCGACTTTGTATGTTAATTTGGGCCGAAAAACCTGTTATTTCATGATAAAGTGGGTCATGTAAATCTCTTTTGAATGTTCAAGTCAGAAGGTACATTTAATTTCTGTACGAAAATGTACGTCAAGGTACGAATACATAAATGAAAATATGTACGATATGCCACGAATCGATGTTCAACAATCCACAACAATGTACGATAATTTACAAAAATATACGAACATATACGAAATTATGTTCAACTATGTACGTCAATGTACGACAAAAAACACATTACTACGACATAAATGTTGTCGCACTCAAAAGTTTTGCATGTAAACCTAATTTTTAAAAATCGCGGCTTTAGCTATGAAAAGCTAAGAATAACTGCGAACAACCCGATAAGCTAAGAAAAGCTAAGACAAGCTGCGAATTTACAATTCGCACATTGTCTTACCTTAAAAGTCGTAAGTGGGACAGCACCTTAAGAGCAGAGCCTTCACATCCAAAGAGAACCAAGGGATCTTTTAGATGCATTATATCCATAGACAGATCCACACATGCCCCTTCTGTTATAAGGCAAGCATTGTGCCACACCAGCCTAGGCTTCCCTGGCAGTTGCCAGTCGCTATTGCACACCAATTGGGTGTGACCCTTGCGGGGGGTCCCAGCAGTAAGCTTCTCCAGCCTGTTCAGCATGTCAGGCTTATCGTAATAGCATTAGATGTGCTGGCAATCAGCAGGTACTCCGATGTAAATTGATTGATATTCATAATGGGTGAAAGTAATCACGCCAAACCTTAAATGAGAGAAAGGAATAATGGATAATGGTCATTTTATCACCTCAGAATACGTCTTATTCCTTTTTAAACACAATATGGGTAGCGAATGAGTAAGAGCAAGCAACAGGAAATTGGTTATCATTACTAGAGAGAATACATTTAGTTGACACGTGATTCAATGCGCGAGGCCATTTATTTCCTGACGTCACAATTTCTAATATATACCAACCCGAGGAAGCCAATTATTAGTTCTAGAGACGTGTTCGAGATCGCCACTGACCATTTGCATCATGCTACTGTGTGCACGATCAACACTGGCCATAGCAGCAGTACTAGTTTCACTTGTGAATCTTGTCCAAAATGAGACACTATTGGTAGTCGATTGTAGGGTAAATGACTACACGATCAGCTGTCATGAAAAAGGCAACGTTTCTCGCCTTTCCCTCCAGAATTATACGGCTAAGGACACCGTTGAGTCTTTCTACATGTCGGGAGTGTCCGGAGATGGTGGTCGGTCCACAACATGGCAGCATCTCCCCGCCCTAGCGTTCAGAGGACTACCGGTAAGTAAATGAGCACTCTAATTTATGAATAAAGGTTCATTTGAAGAATTTTTAATGTGTTAAAGCCTTCACCGTTTTCCCGATAATCAGACTAACTGTGACCGCCCAGTCCATCGCTGAGCAGAATCAGATTAAGAGACAAAATATAACGAGCAGGGGAAGGTTAATGGTCAGTTTCATAATGTTGAGTTTCACCAGTACATGGTCATGTTTTTTTGGATATCAAACGTTGACGAATTTGCTCGTAATTTACTTTGTCTTTAGCAAAGAATATTTTAGATAGAATGGTATCGCGTTTTAGTACTTTAAATTTCACTTTCATCCGAGATTATGCAACCTTACAGTTGAAAGAGGCGTTTCTAAGGATCTTCAGCAAATCATAATTAAAATGAAATGGTTCTAAAATTAAAACGAATGAAAAAGGTATAGAGATATGTACCATGGTGCACTTGAAAAAGCTCTCTTAAATCACGTGAAAAAAACTCTTAAATCACTTGCAAAAAACTCTTAAATCGCTTGAGTGGAGTATGTCACATCTGCACATCATAGATATGTGATATTTTTCTGTCTATCAATCGATGTTTGTGAAAATGTGATGGTCCTCGGTGCATGATTGTAGGTTGAATCTCCGTTTGAAGTCACCTTGCATGTTTCATTGTTCATATTACTCCGTGCTTGATGGGTATTTTCCTGACGGTCAATGTATTTCTCATTACAACACCTTGTAAAGCTGAATGGTCATTAAGAAGGAAATCAGAGACTTCGTAACCAAACGTGTTCGTAACCAAACTCGTTCGTACCCAAGTAGCTTCGCACCCAAACGATTTCGTAACCATTGCATAATATACTCAAAAACCAGTCTATGTAGATCATAGTTCACATTTTCGCATCCTGAGGTCTTATTATCCTTTAAATGTTGACAATTCATCCTGAGGCTTATTATCCTTTAAATGTTGCCAAATCATTTAAATATTATTGGCCATTATCTAATTCAATCAATTTCCTTTGGGTACGAAAATGTGGTGACGAAATCTGTTGGGTACGAACGAGTTTGGGTACGAAGGAGTTTGGTTACGAGATCTCCAGTTACCATTTAGAAATAGTGGAGGGGAAGATGAGTCTTAACCTCATAAGCTGCATCAATATTTTTACTGACATAAATAACCTTAACAGAAGTGCGTTTAGGGTAATATTCGTGCACTTTTTGTTACATGGCAGAAGTAAACTTCCATTTCTACTGACCGATTCTAAATTTGAATCCAGTGCACAGGACTTTAGATCAATTTGTTTTTGTGGCATTTTAAGTATCGGTATGCGATGTGTTGAATTTGTATTAGCAGTTAAATGACACTTTCTTATTTGGATGATTTTCATAACTTTCCATAGAGGTGTTCGGGAACAAGACAAGATCAACTACTGGTGCTTTGTAATAAAATGATGATATTGCATTTAAGGTTGCCAGGGTAATACTAGTATCTACTATGTTTAGAAAAAAATACAACCTGAACTAGTAATTTAAAATGCATACCTAAGCCCCTAGAATAAATTTTACTATACCATAGTTAATTTTGTTCAAAGGCCAGCCCAAAATGCTCAAATCTTAATATTTGCTTTGGTAAGGAATAGTAAAGCCTTTTTAATTAAGCGTTAATTGACTCGGCAGGTAACGTCGATTGCAAGAATCGTGTCAATAAAATATTTGAGTTTGAGGTATTCTCATGCAAAACTACCAGAGAGAAAGGAGAACTTGCAATATTGTTATCATGAAATCCAAGTGTTCTGAAAACCTCGTCTTGACAAAAGCGACCACACAAAGGTAGATAAGAAGCAGGTTTACTTTTAAAAAGTTATCAAATTAATTCATCAGGGCCATGTTTTAAAGGATTACATCAAGGAAAATGTCATAAAATGAGGTTTTGTGATAATGTCTTTATTTGTTATTTGGTGATAGATCCTTATGGGTTCATGTTGGAATATCATTCTCCATGGCAAATTACACCTGCTTTTAAAACATGTCTGATGGTCAACACCCAGCAACATTATATCGATACAAGTGTAATTTACTCTACACCTAGAGTGGCATATTCAATTTAAAGCCAGACTGAGCTCATTCTTGGCCATACTGATATTTCATTTGAGATCTTGTTCAGTTTTGGCCTTAAATATCCCACAATACAGCACTAGATTGTCAAGGATGTGATCTTTAGTAAAGAGTTCAATAGAGTACACTAGAATAAAGGAGCATTCATTAGCTCTCAGCTATGACGAGAATCATGCTATGCGCATGTGCAACAGTGTGGAAATGGCGAGAAAGAGGGCGCTCTTTCACTCGCTTCAACAACAATTTCAGTCGCAGCTGACTGAACAGAGTATGGATATAAGTAGGATTATATGGAGCTTGAACATAAGACTGGTGAGAACGGATAGGGATAGTTCTTTTTGCAGGCAGACACTTGCAGATGTTCCAAAAGCTTCTGTGCAAGTACTTTTGCTGGTTCTATTGGTCCAGTTTCACCACTGCCGGCATTCTGACTCTACATTGCCAAAGAGATCCTGAACATATTCAATTTGTATTTGTATTTGTATGTTTATTGACTGAAAAACACATGCTTTTTCAAAATCATACGTGTACACATATAGTATGGACATCTTATAAACTATAAACTGTATACTATTCCTGAATAGAACTAACAGTGGGGACGTGTATAGTCTAAAGAACAAAAGAGAATAACAGAAATAGCTGCAAATTGAATAAACGTCCAAATTCCCAAACTAACAAAGAAAACACCCAGGCAATGTAGAGTCAGATATTTCGATCTACTACCGTATATCTGGTTATTTTGGCTGTGTGAAATTTTGGCTCTTTTGGGCCAAAACGGGGGTAAGGAAATTATGGCTCATATTAATTTTGGCTCTCCCAGGGTCTGAGCCAAAATTACTTTACTTTTGAAATTATCTTACTACCTAAAATGACAAAATGTCTGTACATGCATAGCATGTATTCTAGTTCAATCTGTTAAAAGTAACTCTGTACAGAAATAGTTTTGTTTAAATTACAATTTGATTGGGGTAGGCTTGATGAGTTCTCACTGTGTAAAATGCACTTATTACGTACGCATCGGGAGTACCTGATCAAGTAGTTAACTTGTAATTGAGTTTACCATGGTGAATAGAACTCAGGAGGTGCGTAGTGGCACCCCTTGTAATTACAAACACAGGGATTTTGCAAGGGAGTATGATCAAAAGACAACTGTACATGTGTTTTCTAAACAAACTATATATAACATGCTGCTGAGATTTTTTATTGTAATCATGAAGCATGCCACTTAGGCCAGTGATTACCTCACATTACATGCCATGCAGTGACTGACATCTGGTGTCCACACTAGAAACTAAGCTCAACACAACCTGAGCTCAGGGTTGAAGTCGGGTGTTCAAGGTATGCATTCTTGGCTTTTATTAATTTTGGCTCTTTAAGATGGAGAGCCAAAATAGGCCAAAATTAGATTACCTCCAAAAAACCCAGATATACGGTATTATAGATGGTTTCTCACTCTTCTCGGTGGTGTCCGAGACATTCCCAACCCATCTGAAAATGGGAAAAAGGATGTAGGCTTAAACATATGTAAACATCTTAAAATGGTCTTGTATGCAAGCCCATTGGAGCTTCTGTAATAGATGGTCTCTCACTCTTCTCGGTGGTGACCTAGACATTCACGATTGATCAGAAAATGAGGAAAAGGTAGTAGGCTTTAACATATGTAAAGAAATCTCGAAATGAAACCATTAAGAGCAGTCTATCAATAAAGCTCTTTATTTTGGCTATGAAAAGGGAACATTTTCTGAGATGTAAGGCTTGAGTTGTTTATGAAGCCGCTTAAAAATAACACGCATGGGGAGATGGCAATTAGTAACAATACCAGGTGTCAGAAGTCAATTACATCCGGGCACTTTGGTCTGTCCTTGGGCAAGACAGTTTATTCCATATTGCTTCAGTCTACTCAGCTGCAAAATGGGTACCTAGCATAAATAAGGCAGTGCTTAGAGCTTGTGCGCTATATGCTGCCAGTTGCTCTGGAATATCCCCCGGGGTATTGAAATGGTTTCCGTGTGTCCAGGCCTGCTAGGGAAGGAAGGTCGTGTGAGCACTTTGGTGGATACAAGACTATAAACCGAATACCTTTAGTAAATGTATACCGTCCGGGAGATGTCGATTAGTAACTAAGTAACCTGTAGTTTTGTTGTTGATGAATTATGTAAATGCTATGGGATGCACTTACTCAGCGTGCAGTGCAAATCGAACAATTATCAATGACAAGTGCATTTACAACAAAGAGCTGTAAACATAATGTACAACCTTAAATAAATCCAAATGTTTGGGGCGTTACATCTGCCGATTTGTGAACACATTCATTCTTGAACAATTTCCTGGCAATTAGTTACGCAATACCAGGTGTGAGAAGTCAATTAGTAAAACAATACTGGATATGAGTAACTACGGAAACAGTGTTACTGTTGGTGACGTGTTATATAAATGCTATTGTGTTGAGTGGAAGACGTCAATTAGTGATAACGTAACCTGTGATACTGCAGTTGATGTGTTATATAAATGCTATTGTGTTCATTTTCACGTGCAGTGCACATTGAGCAAATATAACTGACAAGTGCATTAAAAATGGGAAATCGGTATACCGGTAGCCACAAAGATTAATTACGTATAACTTTGAATAAATCCAAATGTTTGGGACTGCCTCTGCCGATTTTGTGAACATATTCATTTTTGAAGGAATTGAAAAGTATCTTCATTTATTCTGTTTTTAAAAGTAACTTTTAGATTAAGAGCAAGTTTGCAACATATTTGAAGGAGATCTGTTGCTTCAATTGTAGTATTTTTTAAATATTCTCCATATGATTCTTATTTTGAAATTCCAAAATAAGCAGGCAAATTTTGGCGGCTGCAGGGGACGATGGTAATTCAGATCTGATGTGCTCAGCAGAAATGTTTTCCTATTTTCTACCAAATACACTTTTGATAAAAAAGACAAACTTAGAGAAATAAAACTAAAGCCATTATCGGTCAGTTTAACTTTTACCTATATTCCTTGCAAAATAACAATTGCAAACTGCAGTTGTTAACTTAAATTAGCCCTACCATCTCAATGGTTCAGTGCCTTTCAACATCCATCACACAATGCTAATTGAGAATGTTGGACTGTTTGAATACCCTTGCCTTTGTTAAATAGGTGCAGGTAACAGGATAGATTGCAGCATAAGTTATTCTCAGAGAGGTCCATTTGTTCTCCCTAATTAAGAAATTATGCTAGAAAATGCCACTACTTAAGTGTTATAAATCTTACTTGACATTATCCGGATTGGCAAATCTAACAAGGGGTCATTGGTTTCCGTCGGTTGTTCAGTTCAGATTTTATGGTAGATTTTGTCACCCCTACCCCATTAATTTCCCATATTTCGCAAATTTGCCTTTTTTGATACATGTATACATCTTCAGGCTGCTTTGCAAACTTAACGTGCAAGAAATAAGGCTGCCAACAAGTAGAAAATATAATGGGGGATGCTGCTCTTTCATTTGGTACCAAGAAACCTTCCTCCTCCTCTCCGCACGCAAAACTCCCAAAATAAGGCTCATGGGCTGCCGCTAGATGTTTTAAAGTGTGAGTGGTGAATACGGTGTATTTTGTGCATCCTTTTATCCTTGAACAATAGGGAGAACAATAAATACATACACATGTATGAATATATGAATGTATGTTTGTATGTATATATGTATGTATGTATGTATGAATAATGTATATATATATATATATTTATATATATATATATATATATATATATATATATATATATATATATATATATATATATATATATATATATATATATATATGTATATATATATGTATATCTATCTATCTATCTAACTATCTGTCTGTCTGTCTGTCTGAAAGTATGTATGTATATATATATATATATATATATATATATATATATATATATATATATATATATATATATATATATAAATATATAAATATATATATATATATATATATATATATATATATATATATATATATATATATATATATATATACATACATACATACATACATACATACATACATACATACATACATACATACATACATACATACATACATACATACATACATACATACATACATACATACATACATACATACATACATACATACATACATACATACATACATACATACATACATACATACATACATACATACATACATACATACATACATACATACATACATACATACATACATACATACATACATACATACATACATACATACATACATACATACATACATACATACATACATACATACATACATACATACATACATATATATATATATATATATATATATATATATATATATATATATATATATATATATATATATATATATATACACGACCTAACTGAGAAGCGCTCTCTTGTCTCTTTCAGCTGAATTTTATTCGGGTCACCGCCGTCTCCACTGAATCAATTGATGCCGAAGCATTTACAGACACCAATAGTACTCTGCGCTACCTGTCACTAACTGGAAATCGGCTACCCAGCATACCGGTGCAAAGTTTTCAATTGTTGGGGAAAGTGGAAACCTTGAACTTAAACAATAATAGGATTCAGCGACTTGAGAAGGGCTGCTTTCAAAATATGGGGGAACTGAAGTTTTTATATCTTGCCTATAATGCAATATCGTTCATTGCAGAGGGGTCGTTCAAGGGCTTAAAGTATATGATTGATGTTAATCTGAGTCATAATCCATTGCTTTCTATAACTGGTCTTTCTGATTTATCGAGTATTTTCAGTATATACTTAACGGAATGTTCAGTGCAGAACATTCGTGGTCCTATTTTCAAAGTAAGAACAGATGCAAAAGAAATTTTTCTGAGCAGAAACAATATTTCCGATTTACACCCATCGTCATTTTCTTTTATGAATGAAACAGTATATGTGGAATTAAATAGCAACCGTTTAATGACAGAGCAAATATGCAGTTCTCTTTGGCAACCCCTTACAAGTTTGAAATCTCTTTTTCTTTCAAGGAACTTGATACGATCCCTATCTTCCTACTGCTTTGGTAACCTCAGCTTTCTTAGACTTCTTTACTTAGACGACAATAAGATATCACATATAGAGGCTAATGCTTTTAGTGGGATTGTGAACTTGCACGAATTAAAACTTGGATACAATGACTTGCACGCAATTGGAACTAATTCATTCTTTGGACTTTCCAATCTCCGGCATCTGGATTTAAGACAGAACCGAATAAAACGTGTCGAGAGACATTCCCTGCATCACCTGATTATGTTAGAGTATTTGGGAATGGTTGGCAATGCTCTAAGAAGCCTTGAAGGATTGTGTTATTCAGATGGCCAAAATCTCACAAACTTGAAGACTCTAGATCTTTCCAGGAATGACATAGTATCCATACCTGTGGGTTGCTTTAACAATCTTGTTTCTCTTAAACGTCTATTTCTGGAGAGAAATAATATCTCTGAATTGGGAACCAATGTGTTTAAAGAAATGGCAGTTCTTGATACATTGTATCTTGATCATAATAGATTGCATATTGTTAGAAACGGTGTATTTAATGGTCTTCGCAGTCTTAGATTCCTTTATCTTGAGGACAATAAAATACATACAATTGAATCTGGTACCTTTAGTGCTCTAATGGAGTTAAAGGAACTAGGATTGCAGTCTAATGACCTAGAAACATTATCACCTGACATGTTTCCACAGGATTGTATTACTGGCTGTTCAGTAAGACTTAGCATTGATTCTCTGATATGTAACTGCTCCTTGGCATGGGTAACTAGCCAAATGCAATTTTCTGACAGATCACAGATTGACTGTATTCAGCCAACATACAAATCTAGGGTAAATATGGGAAGATTTATTAATGAAAATTGCTCAAGCAACACAACTTCACATACAACGCCCGTTAAAGATGCAGCTGGGTCATCATTTACTTATTCTAAACATTCGTTGGTTTTAGCAACAGTCTATATGTGCATAGCGTTAGTGGTTGTCTTAGCAGTAGGTTCAATTATCATTTATTTCATTCACAAAAGGCAAGGTCTGTTACTATCATATGGAGTACAATGCTGTCGTCAAACACAGCAGGATAGAGCTACAAGTAGTAACTCTGTACAGGCAGATACGCCATGTTGAATTTTCGAGTATTTGCGGCTTATACAAATTCTTTTCTATAAAGGAGAATCAATGTTAATCCTAGAAAAATATATTGCATTTCTATTGATATATGTACAGAGAATGTCATTGTTAAGGTCATACCTTATGCTCCACTAAGTATTATCTTATGTCATAGACATCGTAAGTGAATGTCCTTTTATTACACACCCACACACACACACACATATATATATATATATATATATATATATATATATATATATATATATATATATATATATATATATATATATATGTATATGTATATGTATATATATATATATATGTATATATATATATATATATATATATATATATATATATATATATATATACATATATATATATATATATATATATATATATATATATATATATATATATATTTATATATTTTATATATATATATATATGTATATATATATATATATATATATATATATATATATACATATATATATATATATATATACATACATATATATATATATATATATATATATATATATATATATATATATATATATATATATATATATATATATATATATATATATATATATATATATATATACATGTACATACATACATACATACATACATACATAAATACATACATACATACACAGAGTACCACTTTTTAGTTTCATTTGTTTCACATGTAGGTCTTGATTTACTGACCAATCTACGATTATCATTATTATTCTATTGCGTTTATGGTATGTGGAGCTCATTCAATCACTAAAATCAAATATTCTTTTATATATGTGTTAGATACGTGTATACTATTTTAAGGTAAACAGTAGAATCAACATTAATTATTAAGTGCTACATTAGATTGTAAATGTTACTCAAGAAATCAATTGATTTCGTAGACGTCTACATTATATATTTGTTGTGTATTTAAGTATCATCATGTAAGCCTCTTAATTGTAACGTGATTGAATAAAAGCCTCAATATTCAATCAAGGCAAACATGGGCTTCCTTTTGTTGAATGGAGTTTGTTTCTTTTTATTTAAACAGATTGACATTTCTCATTTCTATTTAAAGCGATGCAATTGTGGATGTGGCTTGACTGCAATATCTATATGTGATGTACTTAATGTCACCAGTGACTTCAAGAGTGTAATTAAAACTTTTCGAGTTGGTTATCATAATTTCAAACTTTTTCAGAAGTTGAATCTCCCCTACGTCAATGACCTCAGATGTCTTTGCTTTTTAAAATCATTTCGATAGTAAAACGATATACACATTGCCTTTCCATACACCTTCCCCTTCAAAAATGGTACCGACGTCAATATATTGAACAAGTTCATAGAAGCAAAACATTCGACCATCCCACAATCACGGCGATAAATGCAGCTATATACAGGCCCAAAAGGAGATTGAAATGTAGGCCTGTGCTCATTAGTACAGTACAGATATTTAAGTCCTGCACCAGTCCACCGGACGTCTGTTATTGCCTGGTTGTTCAAACGCCCAATGATAACATGTCAAAAGTAAAACCAAGAACATCAATAGTCCACTTAGCTTGCGAATCAAAACTACGTTCAGTTTTAAGGTCATCAGTGCATCCGAGAAAATGTGTGGCAATCGGGCGTGCGGTCGTGTAATATGCCCGGGGTGCCCGAGCACTTAGTGCAGGAATTAAATGTGGGCACTGTACACAGCAAAATCTTTCGCACAGCAAACGGTAAGAAATCTCCCCGTCAGACCGTTTGCGCACCAAAACATCGGTCAACTGTTTGCCGTCCGTTAGCAGTCTAACATATCTGATGAGACAGCAAACGGTGAATGCTAGTAAGGGACATGCTAATTTTGATGGGGTAGTGTAATATAGTATAGTATAGTATTTGTTGACTATATCAAAGATATAGAAAATACTTCGAGATAGACAAATAACAAATATCTAAATTATGTATAAAAATATTGTGGCTTAAAAGCCGCATGTCATGTCCAGGAACAGAGCGGGTCATGTAATACTTCCTTTGTAGACAACCAGGTAATATGCATAAACGGACAGCAAATGGTCGACTGAAATACTTGTCAACCGTTTGCACACAACTGATCCATTGCACAAATAGTACAGTGGCTGTCAGTAACATTCGTTAACCATATATATATATATATATATATATATATATATATATATATATATATATATATATATATATATATATATATATATATATATATATATATATATATATATATATATATATACAGTATATATAAATGGACAGCAAATGGTCAACCAAAATATTCGGCAACCGTTTGGCATCTGTAATGTTTTGCTGTGCTTAAAACGACGACTGTAGATAACGACTGGCCGCATTACTCAAGTAACACGGCCAAACCCACATCATTCAATTATATGTAGAAGTTTGATTTGCCACAGGCCGGCAGATGACAATGGTACCTAAGGAGCCGTACATAATGTGGAGAGTAGATAACCAAAATCCGGCAGTTTAAGTGTTTTATTTAGGAAGAAGTTTTGAAGTCGGAACATCCGTCATTTTGAATTTCCAACGTATGCTGAAGGCCTGACTAACCGATCATCAGCCAAGACTTGGAGAGCATCTGTTAAGAGCGTCAGTTATGAAGGTGTACAGACGCTCCCAAAGTCTAAGTTGATGATCTCTAGCATACGTTGGAAATTTAAGATGACGAAAGTTCCCACTTCAAAGCTTCTTTCTAAATAAAATAAATAAGCTGCCGGATTTTGGTTATCTACTCTCCACATTAGGTACCATTGTTTGTATACATTGTGACAGCATCACCACTCCAATGGTGCTGCTGTGGGGGTTCGAAATTCACAAGAGTCACGACAGATGCTATAGGTATAGTTTATTCTTGTCTAGTATCCAATGTCACATACATATCTATAGGTTTGGTGCTGTCATGCACTTTATTCCTAATAGACACCTTCATATCTAAGGTTCTGGTGCTGTCATGCACTGTATACCTTATAAACACCGTTTCATATCTAAGTCTGGTGCTGTCATGCACTTTATACCTATGGGCACCGTGAAAACTGCAATAACAAACAAACATTATATAGTTATTGAGTCTAAATCTATCATATATCAACAAAACAAAGTAAATTCCATAATTCCAGCATTAAAAGTCATTTTAGATAACATACCTCTTTGCTGCTTTCTACTCCCGTCCACATCTTATGCCTGCCTTACCCTATCTGCCGTAACTAGCGTGGGTTCGGCCCAAGCATGTTTATCTTAAGTCATAAAACTGAGGGTATCACGCGGCGGGCAGGCTGTGGACACCATTAACACTTGGCATACCAAAAGGACCAAAACAAAAATGAATACTTAGCATTCATTACATGGCTCCCTAAATTAGTGATATCTAATTTCCATTTAAAAATACCATCAACATAATATCTAATGATTTGAAGTCCATGTTTCTTTAAACTGATTTGCATAACTATTACACTTTTAAGTTTATAACCAATGCCATTCTTGTGTGTCATCATAATGATATTCATCAACATTTTCAATAAAACAGTAAGGAACATACTCATTCATTGTAATGATTATATATATACTACTGCTTCTAAGCATCTTGCATTATCTCTAAAACATTACTTCTACTAAGACAGTGTACCAGGTCAGATGTTTGATCTGGTAGTCAGTTAAGGCTCCTTGTCGGGGAATACCTAGTCTCTCATTTCTTCAACTAGCACAACCAACTTCTGAATTGGGCGATCCAGAAATGTTTGTGGTCTGATTGGCCTGCCCTTGCTATCCAGGGAGGGATTAGCAATTGCTAGTTTGACCTTGCGGACATGACCATCCTTGCTAGGGTACACTTGGTCAACACGCCCTAACAGCCACTGGTTGCGAGGTAGGTTGTCATCCTTGAGAATCACTATGTCTCCTTTGTTGACCTCGCGACGTGGCTTATTCCACTTAGAACGAATCTGAAGATTGCTCAGATATTCTGTTTTCCATCTTGTCCAGAATTCATTGGCGAGATGTTGAACTCTGCGCCATTGTTTTCGACCATACAGGTCTGTCTCTTGAAATCTTCCAGGTGGTGGAAGAATGACTTTTGACTTCATTGTCAAAAGGTGATTTGGTGTCAGTGGTGCTAAGGAAGTCGGATCATTGAGGTTATCCACAGTCAATGGTCGACTATTCACAATAGCAGCTGCTTCACACATGAGTGTACGCAGCGATTCATTATTTAGTTGAGAGCCTGCTTGATCCATTAGGGATGCAAGTATATTTCTCACTGTCCGAATCTGGCGTTCCCAGACACCACCCATGTGGCTTGCCGAGGGAACGTTCATTCTAAATTCAAAATAGTCACAGTCCTCTTCAATGAGGAACTGTCTGACTCGGAGTGATCCATCTTTTCTAGAGCTTCTTTCAGCTCTCTGGATGCACCCACAAAGTTTGTGCCTTGATCGCATCTCAACTGTCTCATTGGTCCTCTGACTGCAATAAAACGGCGCAGTGCGTTTATGAACGAATCTGTTTCCAAAGAATTTGCAGTCTCAATGTGCACAGCTCTAGAATGCATGCACGTGAAAAGAGCACCATATCTTTTCAGTTCCTTGCGGCCTTCCTTTATGTACCATGGCCCAAAGTAGTCCACTGCACAATATGTGAAGGGAGGCGCAGGATCTAGTCTGTCTGAAGGCAGGTCTGACATCTTCTGTTGTTGTACTGGACCTCTCAATCTTCTACATTTGACACAGGAGTAGATGCAGTTGGACACTGCTCCACTGCATCCTATGATCCAGTAACCATTTGATCTAATTTCATTAATGGTCATTCCACGTCCACCATGCTGTGTTGTCTCATGGCAATGGCGGATGATCAGGTCAGTCACATGATGTTTTCTAGGAAGAATGACTGGATGTTTGATGTCAGATGAGTAGGAGGCATTTCTGATGCGTCCACCTACTCTGATGATACCTTCATCATCAAGAAAGGGGTCCAATCTATATAGCTGGCTCGTTCCTTTCATGGTTGTGTTGCGAGCCCGGGCAGCCTTTCTATCCAAATTGCTATCATTCACTTTCAGATCTTTAAGGATCTTTATCTCTTCTTCAAAGGCTTCTTGCTGTGTGAGCCTTATAATCTCAAGTTCTGCAGTACGAAGGTCTTTGACTTGTACTGGTTCATAGAGTTGTCCTTTATTTCGCAGCACCATTTGGTTGGCACCATGAATCTTATTGAGAATCTTTGCTTTGAGCTTCAAGCATGCTGCTATTGCTCGTTTGGCTCGAAACCAACTTGAGAAGTGCTGAAGTCTTGTCAGATCAAATTGGTCTCTGTTCTCTTCTGTTTGAGTGGTAAATACTTTCACCTTCTTGACTTCTGGGTCAGTGTGTGATATTACCCTTTCAGGTGCTTGCTCTGTAGGATTGGGTATCTCATTCTCCCAGAGGAAGTTGGGTCCTTTGAGCCACTTAGACTCACTGACTAGTTCGTCAGCACTCAATCCTCGAGAAGCTTCATTAGCTGGGTTTTCATGTGTTCTGACATGTCTACATTGTGTTGGACTTGTGTGGTCCCGAATCTGCTTCACTCTGTTTGCAACAAAAACATGGAATCTCTTTGAATCATTGGCAATATAGCCAAGAACAACATTACTGTCTGTCCAGAAAACTTCATGGTCAATTCTATGTTCTAGTTGTTCTTTCAAGAGATTGCTGATCTTCACTGACAGCAGGGCAGCTGTTAATTCCAGTCTTGGAATTGTCACTGTTTTCAAGGGAGTGACTCTAGCCTTTCCCATGACTAGTGAACAGTGCACCTGTTGTTGTTCATCGACTAGGCGTAAATAGGAACATTGTCCATATCCAACTGTGCTTGCATCAGAAAAATGATGAAGTTCCGCCTGTACAATCTTTCCAAAGTTTGCTGGCTTAAAGCATCTTTGGATTTTGAGATCTTCTAGTCTAATGAGTTCATTTCTCCATTTCTCCCAACGGGGTCTCAGTTCTTCAGGTAGAGGGCTATCCCAATCTGTTTGGCCTCTACACATCTCCTGTAGGATCTGTTTTCCTACAATCACAACAGGGGCTATGAATCCTAAGGGATCATAGACTGAGCTCACTGTTGACAAGATTCCACGTCTGGTTAGAGGTTGATCTTTGATGGTGATTCTGAATTGAAAAGAATCTGATTCTACACACCATTGTACTCCAAGAGCTCTTTCAACAGGAAGTGAGTCTTGAAGAAAGTTGAGGTCTTTCAAACCCTTCGCACGGTCTTCAGGTGCTATCATTTCCATTACCTTCTTGGAATTGGAAACAATCTTGTGCAATCTCAGTCCTCTCTTGGCACAGAGATTCTGGCTCTTGGTAATCACATCTATAGCCTCTGTGTCAGTTGGAACTGACTTTAGGCCATCATCCACATAGAAATCATTTCTTATGAAGTTGGCTGGTTCTGAGCCAAACCCCTCTTCATAGTCATTAGCTGCTTGCTTTAAGCAGTAATTTGCACAGCCAGGAGAAGAGGCTGCTCCAAACAGATGTACATTCATTCTGTACTCTGTCACATCATTGTCTTCATAGCTTCCATTTTCCCACCATAAGAATCGTAGGAAGTCTCTATGCTCCACGTTCACCTTGAACTGGAAGAACATTTGTTCTATGTCACACATGAAAGCTACTGGCTCCTTCCTGAAGCGGCATAACACACCAACTAGTGCATTGGTGAGATCCGGTCCACGGAGCAGATGATCATTGAGTGATTCACCCTTAAACTGGGCACTACAGTCAAAGACCACTCGAATCTTGTTTGGTTTCTTTGGGTGGTACACACCATGATGAGGTATGAAATACACTGCACCATCATCTCTGTCAAGTTCTTCAACAGGTACCTTTTCGGCAAACCCATTGTGTATCACTTCCTTCATGAAAGCAACATAATCTCTTTCATAATTGGTGTCATTCCTAAGGCGTTTTCTCAGTTGCCTTAAGCGATGCATAGCCATAACCTTGTTGTTGGGAAGCTTCGGCTGATCTTCCTTAAACGGCAATGGCAATTCATAATGATCATCTTCCGTCACATGAATACCATCTTTGACCTTTCTCAGGAATTTCAAATCATCCTGGGAAAAGTCATCATTTCCAGACTTTCTTTCATGAAAATCCAGTTCCATCATTTTCATAGCCTCAATAGGCGTGAATACTTCTTTAACTGAAGTTTTCAGAGACATCTGAACTTGTGTAGGAAAGTTGTCAAGTTCCCTACGACCTTCTTCTGGCAAGGTTGACTCATGTGGTACATTATATGTAAGAAGAAGGTGAGATCGTCCAATTGGGTCACATTCATCGACCTGAATTTGATCAGGGTCAATTATCCCAACAATTCCCCAACCAAGATCTGTTCGTTCTGCATAAGGACCATTGTCCTCTGGAGGAATAACTTCCCGAGGTACCAGTGCTTGAGGACAGTTATATCCGATCAGGAGGCCAACATCGCAATCAGCTATTGGCATCAGTTTATCTGCGATCTTCTCCAGGTGGGGCCATTGCAAAGCCATTTGCTTTGTGGGGATATGTTCACGGTTCACTGGAATTATATTCCTAGAGTAAGTCACTGGAAGTGGCATTCTTTTCACACTGTCATGAGCTCTAATCATGAGCCCATTTACCTTTCTGCTTTCAATAAGCATATCTTCTGCTAGCATTGTTGATAGCCGAAGTTTGGTTTCTTGTCCCTGAACTTGAAGTTCATCACAAGTCTCTTCTAGGATGAATGTAGCATCAGACTGTGTATCAAGCAGTGCATACACAAGAATTTCTTTGTCAGGTTTTTCCTGATGAGATACCCATACGGGCACTACCATGGAACTTTTGCCTACATTCTTCCTTTCATCAAGTTTCTTTATCTTTGTTCTATGACTGACTGCCTTGAGTTCAGTCTCATTCTCATTGCTTCCAGTGCCTTCCAGGACTGTTTTTGTATTTAAAGCCTGAGTCTTCTTGTGGTAAGAATCTTGGGTTCCTCTATGTAGAGAGGTTGGATGTTTCCCATTGCATGTTTTGCATTTCATCCTATCTGGGCAGAGGCTAGATATATGGCCATGTTCCAGACAGCCAAAACAAAGACCCCTTTGCATGACAATATCTTTCTTTTCATCCCATGTTTTTGAGAGGAAGGTTCTGCAAAAATCAATTTCATGGCCTTTCCTACAAAATGCGCATCATTTGGATTTTTCATCCTTATTTTGCTCAGATTTTGCTTCTGAGCTTTCAGTAGCTAGGGATCTAGCTGCCACTGGGCCTGAGTTACCCTTGTAGGCAGATTTTCTGCTACCTTCACCTTGCTTATCACTGGATTTAAGCGCTTGGAGTGAAGTTACAGGGTGGCAAGCAATATTAGCTTCCTTCACCAAGTATCTAGTGAATTCTTTGAAAGGAGGATATCCCTTTTTCCTCTCTTCCCAGTCTGCTACAATTCTTCCCCAGCTGGTTACTAAGTATGTTGGTAGCTTCTGAAGTAACCTTCTATTTTCGATGCTATCATCTAAAATGCTCAGGTGACCAGTGGTAGCCATCGCTTTCTCACATTGTCTCAAAAAATCTGTAAACTTCCTTAGGGCTAAGCCATCCCTTGGATTTATATTAGGCCAATCCCGAAGTTTATTTCTAAAGGCAGTTGCAACCACAAATGAACCACCATATCTCTCTTCTAGAAGCAGTCTTGCTTCATCATAGGCATCATCTGTACTAAGCAGAAAATAACCTTCAATAGCTTCTCTGGCACTACCTCCTAAATACTTCTTGAGGTAGTGTATCCTTTCATTCGGCGGTATTCCTCTCTGATCAATGAGGGTATCAAATGAGCTCTTCCATGCAGGATAGCTTATGGGATCGCCACTGAAAACAGATGGTTCAGGTGGAGGAAGGCGACTTAAGCTAATTTGTTCTGCAAATGACCTTGTAAGATCAAATATCTGTTGCTGAGAAACATTCTCAGTCTGATTTCTATCAGGGAATGTAGCTCCTAATGGCTGGTTACCATTATTCTGAGCACCAAGTCCGTTATCAGGTGTGATCGGAGAATATATCCAAGTACTCTGGGGTTGATGTCTAGGTACATATGAACCCACTAGAGGGTTCAGTGGAGTAACCGATACATTTCCTGATGTTAAGATGGGAACAGGGGGTGCTATCAATGTAGGAGGTTGCGCTCCTACTTGTATCTCAGTTTCCCTTTGAGGGCTTCTATCTGTATGACGCATGTTTTGTGATTCCACATAATTTGCGACATATTCATTCATTCCATCCTCTTGGGATGGTATCATGTTAAGGTCAAGATGACCTCTTTCCTCCTTATCAATTCTTTCTATCTCTCGGAGTCTTGCCTGAGCAATCTCCAAATCTCTTTGGGCTTGTACCCTTTCAAATTGAGCCCTCTGTTGAGCCTCAGGTTCAATATATTTCAATTTCACCTCCATTGCAGCTACATCAGCTGCAACTTCTTTTCTGGAGGTATTAGACCTATCAGACTGGCGACTTCTGCCAGATCTTGATGATGAAATTGATCCTACCTCACTCCTATCTACCTCAATTTCTTTCATTCTATCAGAAAATTTCTTCATTATCTGATAGTTTTCCAATCAATCTTTTCAAAACTTGCATACTCTGTATTTTCTTGGTCAGCTGAATCTAAAAGTTTTCTCAGCTGGTCATACAGGCTAAATACCTCATTCATCTCACCTTCTAAGGCATCTCGGTGCCCCTTTAAGAGTGAGGAGTCATGGCTGTCAATAAGCAGGCCTTCAATTTTTCCTGCATGACGTCGCCATGCTGAAATGGCTACTCTAAAGTTTGACCTAGTTCGATCAAGTTGCCATTTCAAGCCCTTCTCTGTGGGCTTCCTATCTCTGGCAGTTAAAACATCTTCATCTACCAACTGCTCATTCATCTGATCACCCTGCACACTGCTTGTAGAAGACATAATTTTGATTTAAGTAGTTAAATTCAGATGAGTATGTTCCATTAATCTGTGTTCATTAATAAACCCTATTGTTACATAAGCATATGCTAAATGATACAATGCATCAAGTTATCTAAGAATCAATCAATTTGTTTTACAATAAGAAAACAATAGCAATCAACACAAAATAGTACCTATGTCTGATATATCTTCAATGCTACATGCAGGCTTGAAAGAGTTAAACTGTAAAACTCAATAACCTTGTCAAAGTACAAAAAACAAAATTTCTTACAGACCTTAAAACATCCAGATAGAATAACAATGTAATCCTTAATAATCCAATGTTTTAAAACATAAATGTTCCTTGACACATAAATGTTAGTCCAAGTTCAATAGTTCCGTAGGGGGTTACACTGTTGTTATCCTGTTGCCATGAATTGTCACTAGGACACTGTTATTGTCTTGTTGCTAGGGTCCGTCGCTAGGCACTGGCTAGCACAGTGGCTGCTATCACAGCCGCTTCTGGGTGTCTCAGTCACTTCAATTTTTATTGCTCTCCTGACCTTTGGAGTGCCCCGTTGTTAGGGATGGTAGTCCTACTGGAGCGTCCTTTTCCAATGGTAAGATCTAGGTCACTCACTGGCAGCATGTAGATACCAGTGTCTAAGTCCTTTCAGTCTGTGTAGAATCCAAGTAATCTATGTCCATATGAGATAGGGTGTAGCATATTTCATATCTTGTATATATCCAGTTGTTTCACTTGGAGAATGTAGTCCAAAAATTTTCACTCTTGGTGTTTCAATCAGAGATTAAAGTCTAAGAGTTTTCACTCTGGTATCAAAGACTTTTTCACTTTAGGATAGAAGTCCTAAGAGTTTTCACTATAACAGCATCACCACTCCAATGGTGCTGCTGTGGGGGTTCGAAATTCACAAGAGTCACGACAGATGCTATAGGTATAGTTTATTCTTGTCTAGTATCCAATGTCACATACATATCTATAGGTTTGGTGCTGTCATGCACTTTATTCCTAATAGACACCTCCATATCTAAGGTTCTGGTGCTGTCATGCACTGTATACCTTATAAACACTGTGAAAACTGCAATAACAAACAAACATTCTATAGTTATACAGTCTAATTCTATCAGATATCAACAAACAAGGTAAATTCCATAATTCCAGCATTAAAAGTCATTTTAGATAACATACCTCTTTGCTGCTTTCTACTCCCGTCCACATCTTATGCCTGCCACACCCTATCTGCCGTAACTAGCGTGGGTTCGGATCAAGCATGTTTATCTTAAGTCATAAAACTGAGGGTATCACGCGGCGGGCAGGCTGTGGACACCATTAACACTTGGCATACCAAAAGGACCAAAACAAAAATGAATACTTAGCATTCATTACAATATATATATATATATATGTATATATATATATATATGTGTGTGTGTGTGTGTGTGTGTTGAAGCAGATGAATTTGAGTTGTGGGATGGAATGATGAGGCAGCAAAGAAGCTTGACTTGAACACCACTTTATTGACAGTATGTATGGCTAGGTACTTAACAAAGATTCTGATCCGTTGATATCCATCTTATGATTGGTGGATAAGTTGCATAAAGCTAAAACTAGGACACCGATTATGGTTTCCTGTTGGACACTGTATTTCTCCTCTACATATATGTTATTCCCTTAAGGCCTTTACTCAGTTATCTCATTTAATTTCCGTACTTAGTGTCTAAGTATATTGTTAATCTCAGTTACCCGTTGGCATGCTTAACTCCTATTTTCTTGTTTAACTTTCCGTGTGACTTATATGTTATAACGGTTTTTGTTATACCTCACCCTATATTAAGAGTCATTACATAATTCACCCTATCTATCAGAAAAGGTGGAATAATAGCACAAGCAGGTGAATAATTTTGCCAGTCAATAATCTGCCCTATTCCATGTTTTGATGGTGGCTGGGCGCTTTTGATTCATAAAACAGAATAAAAATTGTGGTGGGCCAGGTGACAACTAACTATCAATAAAACTAAAATAACTATGATATACGCTTGCCGAAACATTTATCAGGTGGTTAAAAGAGTTCTTCAATGAATATGGCGACTTAAATAATAGATTTAAGTATACTATATGGTGCACCGGTGCATCTATTCATCTGACCGGTTTATCAAATGAATGCAGTTTTTGCTTTCTGCATAAACAGATACATGCAGCTGGCATAGATGGTTATTGCTGTTTTATTTGCTTGTGGGGTCCCAACTCAAGGAAAAAAGGTACAGATCCATAACAGGACTAGTTGTTCAATATGAATCTCTTGATTTTTTTTTGAGGTCAGGATATTTTCAATGAAATTTTGTTGGAGTAGTGAGCGATAATAGAGATAATTTTCATTCAAAATTGTGCAGTCAGCTTGGAGCACAGCATATTTTCAAAATGTCTCGGTTTGGCAGTGGTACCAAGGAAGATATTCAAGATTTACATGACCAAAAAGACACAAAATCAGTTAATCATTCCGTTAAGGTTGTGAATATGTGAGGGAGTACTGCAGGGAGAAAGGCAGCAATGTTGAGTTTGAGAAGTTGGATCCAAAGAAGTTAGATGAGCTATTGGAGTTATTCTATGTTGATCTCAGGAAGAAAGATGGCGAACTGTACAAGTCTAGTGCATTTAGCCTTCATATTAAAGTGATTTATGGTATAATTGAAGTAAGCCGTAGATGAAAAACTATGATTCATACATTTTGTTATTACCCTTAATTCATTAAAATATTGAAATCAGTTCTGGTCTTGTATTATAATTTTGCCCCTTGTTGTAAAATGTTCGGTATAACAAAACAGTTATTGCCTGGCTTGTTGGTGGATAGTGCAGATTATCACCCCTCGAAGGAATTATTTCCCTCGGGCGTTGCCCTTGGGAAATAATTCCTTCTCGGGGTGATAATCTGCACTATCCACCAACAAGCCAGGCAATAACTGTTTAATAGTTTACTTATGTTCCATACGTGCGGCGGGAGCAGTAGTCAATAAAGATACGCACACATTGTGGTATATGCGGCTTCAATGTTATGCGGTTTCAATTGGGGTATGATCATGATGCGGGTTCAATCTAGGCGCTAGTTGGAGCAACTCTAACTCCAGTACAAGGCCGTCGCTTACCTTTTTGCTATGCATTGGCCTTCCACCAACATAAGAGATCCCAGCATCTAAATATAAGTATGTGTGCCATGCCAACTGGGCGCTTATATTTATAGCTTACAACTAGCCATATTCGTAGCCTACCTTTGCTTTACCCTTTTGTCACAAGCTGGTATAAATGCTGTGGTATGTGCACTCACAGACATAATCAGGAATTGGGAATCCAAACAACCTAAACGAAATAGTGTATGCAATCCAGCTATCATCACATTGAAGCATTCCCTATGTCCTATCCTATAGCCGCGGAGCAAACAGTCTCATGAAATAAGCTGAGGGCATGTGCTGCCAGGTTTTCACTAACTGTGTCTGTTTCTCTACTGTTTTTCCGTTGTCAATGACACCAAATTTACTACATCCAGGGATTATATCACATTTTATACAAATATGGCACTTGAGTGAGTGCAATATCAATTTTCATTGCACACTGAAAAATGATATTGCACGAGGCACTTGCGCTTGCGCTGAGTGCAATATCATTTTTCAGAGTGCAATAAAAATTGATATTGCACGAAACCAAAGTGCCATATTTGTTTTATTATATGCCTACTGCTCATTCAAATTAAATAATCTACTAATTTAAAGAATTATGAAAATGTTTTTCTATTTCCAGGTTTTACCACGAATTGTTGGGTTATTGTAAATTTCTAAGCTGTAATAAATTCTTTTGTTAATTCAGTAATATCGCAATAAAAAAAACCATAAATACCTGAAAAAGTCACATGCATTAGTTTTAGAAATGTAATGATTTATTCATTTAATTTGAAAATGTGTTTTGTCTTTAATAAAGGTAATATAGTTTGTATTTTTCCTAATCAGGATTTTACAAGAAGCCCAAACTCTTCTTAGTTCCTTGTATCAATTCATTTCCATTGGGTTCCTTTTTAAGAGTTCAAGTTGAGAATCGAGCACATGAACCTGACAGCTGGTTGGAAAGTGATATTGCACCCCAATATCAATTTTGTAAGGTGGTCATGTGACCATGATCTGACCAATCACAGCAGAGAATGAGCTGTAGGCATATAATACGCTACATGGCATTCACTCTTCCTGAATATTCTTATAGTGTTATACTGTGACTAGGTGACTTAAATGGCACTGCATTAGCACAATGTCTATACTAGGATGATTATATAATACTAACGAACACTTAATTGGAAACTCCACCTATTGTGGGTTAAATATACATCTGTGCATATGAGACATACGGGTAACCTATGGGAAGAATATTCATGAATAGAAATCGGGTAGTCTCATAATTCATTGGTTACCTGGTTAAAAGACTGAACTTGTCAATAGTCCTACGTCAACTGGCTAGTCATGATTTAGCATCAATATCATGTCACACCATATGATGATAAACAAAATGCAAATCCCTAATTCATTCATGTTACGCCATGTTCAATTCGACGTCTGCGCAAAGGAGTGCAAATAACTGAGGAGCGAATGCTGAAGGACCGAGAACAATAAGTGCTCCAGCTCCGGGAGATACGGACACTATGTAGAGTCTGTACTCGTACCACATGTAAAGGTAAGGTGCTCCAGCTCCGGGAGATACGGACACTATGTAGAGTCTGTACTCGTACCACATGTAAAGGTAAGGTGCTCCAGCTCCGGGAGATACGGACACTATGTACAGTCTGTACTCGTACCACATGTAAAGGTAAGGTGCTCCAGCTCCGGGAGATACGGACACTATGTACAGTCTGTACTCGTACCACATGTAAAGGTAAGGTGCTCCAGCTCCGGGAGATACGGACACTATGTAGAGTCTGTACTCGTACCACATGTAAAGGTAAGGTGCTCCAGCTCCGGGAGATACGGACACTATGTAGAGTCTGTACTCGTACCACATGTAAAGGTAAGGTGCTCCAGCTCCGGAAGATACGGACACTATGTAGAGTCTGTACTCGTACCACATGTAAAGGTAAGGTGCTCCAGCTCCGGGAGATACGGACACTATGTAGAGTCTGTACTCGTACCACATGTAAAGGTAAGGTGCTCCAGCTCCGGAAGATACGGACACTATGTAGAGTCTGTACTCGTACCACATGTAAAGGTAAGGTGCTCCAGCTCCGGAAGATACGGACACTATGTAGAGTCTGTACTCGTACCACATGTAAAGGTAAGGTGCTCCAGCTCCGGAAGATACGGACACTATGTAGAGTCTGTACTCGTACCACATGTAAAGGTAAGGTGCTCCAGCTCCGGAAGATACGGACACTATGTAGAGTCTGTACTCGTACCACATGTAAAGGTAAGGTGCTCCAGCTCCGGAAGATACGGACACTATGTAGAGTCTGTACTCGTACCACATGTAAAGGTAAGGTGCTCCAGCTCCGGAAGATACGGACACTATGTAGAGTCTGTACTCGTACCACATGTAAAGGTAAGGTGCTCCAGCTCCGGAAGATACGGACACTATGTAGAGTCTGTACTCGTACCACATGTAAAGGTAAGGTGCTCCAGCTCCGGGAGATATGGACACTATGTAGAGTCTGTACTCGTACCACATGTAAAGGTAAGGTGCTCCAGCTCCGGAAGATACGGACACTATGTACAGTCTGTACTCGTACCACATGTAAAGGTAAGGTGCTCCAGCTCCGGGAGATACGGACACTATGTAGAGTCTGTACTCGTACCACATGTAAAGGTAAGGTGCTCCAGCTCCGGGAGATACGGACACTATGTACAGTCTGTACTCGTACCACATGTAAAGGTAAGGTGCTCCAGCTCCGGGAGATACGGACACTATGTAGAGTCTGTACTCGTACCATATGTAAAGGTAAGGTGCTCCAGCTCCGGGAGATACGGACACTATGTAGAGTCTGTACTCGTACCACATGTAAAGGTAAGGTGCTCCAGCTCCGGAAGATACGGACACTATGTAGAGTCTGTACTCGTACCACATGTAAAGGTAAGGTGCTCCAGCTCCGGAAGATACGGACACTATGTAGAGTCTGTACTCGTACCACATGTAAAGGTAAGGTGCTCCAGCTCCGGAAGATACAGACACTATGTAGAGTCTGTACTCGTACCACATGTAAAGGTAAGGTGCTCCAGCTCCGGAAGATACGGACACTATGTAGAGTCTGTACTCGTACCACATGTAAAGGTAAGGTGCTCCAGCTCCGGAAGATACGGACACTATGTAGAGTCTGTACTCGTACCACATGTAAAGGTAAGGTGCTCCAGCTCCGGGAGATACGGACACTATGTAGAGTCTGTACTCGTACCACATGTAAAGGTAAGGTGCTCCAGCTCCGGGAGATACGGACACTATGTAGAGTCTGTACTCGTACCACATGTAAAGGTAAGGTGCTCCAGCTCCGGAAGATACGGACACTATGTAGAGTCTGTACTCGTACCACATGTAAAGGTAAGGTGCTCCAGCTCCGGGAGATACGGACACTATGTAGAGTCTGTACTCGTACCACATGTAAAGGTAAGGTGCTCCAGCTCCGGAAGATACGGACACTATGTAGAGTCTGTACTCGTACCACATGTAAAGGTAAGGTGCTCCAGCTCCGGGAGATACGGACACTATTTAGAGTCTGTACTCGTACCACATGTAAAGGTAAGGTGCTCCAGCTCCGGAAGATACAGACACTATGTAGAGTCTGTACTCGTACCACATGTAAAGGTAAGGTGCTCCAGCTCCGGAAGATACAGACACTATGTAGAGTCTGTACTCGTACCACATGTAAAGGTAAGGTGCTCCAGCTCCGGAAGATACGGACACTATGTAGAGTCTGTACTCGTACCACATGTAAAGGTAAGGTGCTCCAGCTCCGGAAGATACAGACACTATGTACAGTCTGTACTCGTACCACATGTAAATGTAAGGTGCTCCAGCTCCGGGAGATACGGACACTATGTAGAGTCTGTACTCGTACCACATGTAAAGGTAAGGTGCTCCAGCTCCGGAAGATACGGACACTATGTAGAGTCTGTACTCGTACCACATGTAAAGGTAAGGTGCTCCAGCTCCGGAAGATACGGACACTATGTAGAGTCTGTACTCGTACCACATGTAAAGGTAAGGTGCTCCAGCTCCGGAAGATACGGACACTATGTAGAGTCTGTACTAGTACCACATGTAAAGGTAAGGTGCTCCAGCTCCGGAAGATACGGACACTATGTAGAGTCTGTACTCGTACCACATGTAAAGGTAAGGTGCTCCAGCTCCGGAAGATACGGACACTATGTAGAGTCTGTACTCGTACCACATGTAAAGGTAAGGTGCTCCAGCTCCGGAAGATACGGACACTATGTAGAGTCTGTACTCGTACCACATGTAAAGGTAAGGTGCTCCAGCTCCGGAAGATACGGACAGTATGTAGAGTCTGTACTCGTACCACATGTAAAGGTAAGGTGCTCCAGCTCCGGAAGATACGGACACTATGTAGAGTCTGTACTCGTACCACATGTAAAGGTAAGGTGCTCCAGCTCCGGAAGATACGGACACTATGTAGAGTCTGTACTCGTACCACATGTAAAGGTAAGGTGCTCCAGCTCCGGAAGATACGGACACTATGTAGAGTCTGTACTCGTACCACATGTAAAGGTAAGGTGCTCCAGCTCTGGGAGATACGGACACTATGTAGAGTCTGTACTCGTACCACATGTAAAGGTAAGGTGCTCCAGCTCCGGGAGATACGGACACTATGTAGAGTCTGTACTCGTACCACATGTAAAGGTAAGGTGCTCCAGCTCCGGAAGATACGGACACTATGTAGAGTCTGTACTCGTACCACATGTAAAGGTAAGGTGCTCCAGCTCCGGAAGATACGGACACTATGTAGAGTCTGTACTCGTACCACATGTAAAGGTAAGGTGCTCCAGCTCCGGGAGATACGGACACTATGTAGAGTCTGTACTCGTACCACATGTAAAGGTAAGGTGCTCCAGCTCCGGGAGATACGGACACTATGTAGAGTCTGTACTCGTACCACATGTAAAGGTAAGGTGCTCCAGCTCCGGGAGATACGGACACTATGTAGAGTCTGTACTCGTACCACATGTAAAGGTAAGGTGCTCCAGCTCCGGGAGATACGGACACTATGTAGAGTCTGTACTCGTACCACATGTAAAGGTAAGGTGCTCCAGCTCCGGGAGATACGGACACTATGTAGAGTCTGTACTCGTACCACATGTAAAGGTAAGGTGCTCCAGCTCCGGGAGATACGGACACTATGTAGAGTCTGTACTCGTACCACATGTAAAGGTAAGGTGCTCCAGCTCTGGAAGATACGGACACTATGTAGAGTCTGTACTCGTACCACATGTAAAGGTAAGGTGCTCCAGCTCCGGAAGATACGGACACTATGTAGAGTCTGTACTCGTACCACATGTAAAGGTAAGGTGCTCCAGCTCTGGAAGATACGGACACTATGTAGAGTCTGTACTCGTACCACATGTAAAGGTAAGGTGCTCCAGCTCCGGAAGATACGGACACTATGTAGAGTCTGTACTCGTACCACATGTAAAGGTAAGGTGCTCCAGCTCCGGAAGATACGGACACTATGTAGAGTCTGTACTCGTACCACATGTAAAGGTAAGGTGCTCCAGCTCCGGAAGATACGGACACTATGTAGAGTCTGTACTCGTACCACATGTAAAGGTAAGGTGCTCCAGCTCCGGAAGATACGGACACTATGTAGAGTCTGTACTCGTACCACATGTAAAGGTAAGGTGCTCCAGCTCCGGAAGATACGGACACTATGTAGAGTCTGTACTCGTACCACATGTAAAGGTAAGGAAAGGGGGGAGGTTCAGAAGACCAGAAAAAAGGTTTGGTGGCTTGCCCCTCTCGGTATTTTTCAGAAAATAAAAGGGAGTGCGGTTAATAAGTGTCTGTGCGCTTGTTCGGACAAGAACGGTACTTAAATAACATAAGTTTGGCCATGAACCTCGCAGTAACAAGCAAGAAATGAGCTGTTCTTTAAAATGCGCAGCTTAAGGCACTAATTTCATTATAAGTTGAACCGGGTTCTCTAACAGTCGGGAACAGAGCAAAAATCAGCATGGTTAGAGGCTGCAAATCTGCTCCAGTTGAGACAATGTGTACAATTATAAGACGTGAATGAGCGCCAGCCTCAAATGCCGAGTGGTCCAAGGCATTACCATCGACCGCTTGCTGTCTCTCACCACTACACGACTTTAGTTCGAATTATGCTTTGGGTCAAGTGCGAAAGTTGCCAGTAACTTATGGGTCAGGCGGTGCTTTTCCCACTTTCTCCAATTTACTCCTCCCTTAGATGAAGCAAAGAATTATTTATCTAACTTCTAAGCTCCACTGCTCAAACTGACTAGTTAGTACTTGGCCTGATCTTGGCATAAAAAGTGACGACAAGTGGGATTCCAAATATGCAAATGAGATGTGAATGAGTTAATCCAAATTGGGTTGAATTTTGAATTTCGAATATCGTGACGTTTTCTGTCATATTTAGGCTAAATCGTAAGATGGGGTAATCTAGTTTGTTTTGGAGATAAAATTACCGATCGAGATTGGCACTTACGCTGCGTGATTGCGCAGCCGTTCAATTATTGGATCAGTCATGGCTATCAATAGTTGCCCATCGGTAAGTGGCAAATTGCCTACCTGGTACTATAACAATCAATATGTAAATGGTCCGCCCCGTGGCAATGCACCATTGAGTTGATATTCTAACAACGTAAATCGGAACCAGTCAACCTGAACAACTTCATGAGTTGCACACGCTATCTTGGATCACATGATTCTGAATTTTGTTTTAATTATTGGGTCTTTTTTCTACCGTATTAAATAAAGCCAAATCATAATCTAGTTGATAGTTGTGGTGGAAACAGGAGCTTCGAGGGAAAGCAATGGCTCAAGGCCGCCCAAGCTGTCGCCATGTCGCCAAATTTGGCGACAGAGACTCAACTTTTGACGATAACGGTCTTTAGGCGACGGAATGGCGGAACATTTCAGGCCTGTCAATTATTCACATACTGCGTATAAGTAGATTCTCTAAGATGAACTTTCAAGTAATCGGCTCCTTCACAAAATCACGCACCTAGGCTAGGCGTAGTAAAGTGAATGTTTCGCATATTTCACCGACCCATAATAAGTGTACCCATCATGAGTAAAATCGTGCATAAAATCATATACTCAGTAGTATAATGCATAATTCAAAAGGCGTATACGAAGTGTATATGGCCTGAAAGGGTTTTCTGATGAGGAATGGGTTGAGCATCACAAAAGTGGCAACAGAAACACTTCGCAGCAAAAGTACATAGTTTTCCCTTTGAGGAGTGGGACCTATAAGTAGTCTTTCAGTTGCAATGTGCAATAGACAGCCTTTGGCAACACTGCATGCTTGTATAGCCACCAGGACAACCCGCTGATGAGAATTACGGGACACTCAGGCTCAATATAGAAAACTTAAGACCCAGGGGTCTTCTTCACTAGGCGTGGATAGTCAGTAGTTTTACTCGTGTACTTCAGGTTTCCTGCACTATTAAGACATGAATGGTCATGGTTTAGCCTTAGTATGGTATATAACATGTTAATAGGTAAACTACTACATTGCCCTTGGGTCAGAGATACCAAGAAGCAAGCAGAATGACGGTATATATGTTGAACAGCTGATCCATATTGATTTGAGCTCCCCTCAATATTGTTATGACGTCGTTTGTTTTGTTTGTTTGACCGTCATGCATACGGCAGAAATAATATATAATGTGCAAATTATGATTAGAATCGAAAAGTTGAATAAACAGAACAAGTGGCATGGTATTCTATCCTGAAAGTGGTTTAATAAGTTATTCAGGAAAACGCAACATGATACACAAGCTGTAATCAAAAACTTAAAGCTATGTACACAGAAAAGATGAGATGATCGAGTTTCATCCAGAAAGTAGTTAGAATCAGGTATCCAGTTTGAACCATACATAATGTACGAACTATGATTAAAAACGGAAAATTATGTTGTGGTCCAGCGGATAAGGTGTAAAATCACGCACTTTTTGCTTTAGGTTAGAGTGTCTCATGTGACATTTAAAATTTGAATGACAGCTTGCCGCTCATGCGATTCGTTGAGCGTTACACATTGGGACTACCCACATTTATAGCAAGTTTAGGATACGATTGACTTCAATTTTGGTGATTCAAATCGTGTCTGTGGGATTTGAGCGTCTTAGCATCCGGAACAATTCGGAACAAGTCCGAATGAATTATCCCCCCCCCCCACACACACACATATGTATATATATATATATATATATATATATATATATATATATATATATATATATATATATATATATATATATATATATATATATATATATATATATATATATATATATATATATATATATATTGTATTTCCTAATGCATGCTTTTGTGGCGCGAGCCATAGTCAATAAATAAACATACATACACCCCGATTAGATCTAATGTGACTATCTAAGCCATCACTTAGCAACGGAACACACATCACAGAGCCTTCTTCTTGCTTTCTATTATGGATTTTACAAAAACATAGACGATTCAAACATGCATTTTAGGTTCAAATGTTAACGGCCCTTCAGGGAATTTGGCTTATTGATAAGTAAGAATGTTACGAAAGGAAGGGTTTTTACTTTTTTCACCTTTTCCCAAGTTATGCAAACTACATGTATAGGGTGAAAATTGCACTATATTATTTTCTAAATTAAATCATACCCGGTTGTACCAGAAAAAATAAAATGAAAAATGAAACAAATACATATATAAATAATGATGATGTTTATAATAATATTGATGATAATGGTGATACTACTACTACTACTACTACTACTACTACTACTACTACTACTACTACTACTACTACTAATAATAATAATAACAATAATGATAAAAACAATGATAATAACAAAAGAAAATTAATAATTCAATTCTTCATTGCTAAATTTCATTAGCAAATTTCTGATGTGCCTGGTGAGAGTGACAACGAAAAGCCAGTAACAATACATTAGACGACCTGGCCATTGGGGGAGGTCTACCCTTAACGCTGTGACATTCCACTAGTTTCAACCTTGGTGAAGGTGGGCGTCTAATAATTTCTACTTCACAATTACATGGAAAACTACTTCATCGAATTTCCATCATCAATATGAATGTGTCATGTCCTGTTTTTGTTTATGCATAGTGTAAGTGACTGCTGTGCACTACGGGGCCTTAGGTGTAGCAAGAGCATAGGTTAACGGGTGCACAGTGCTGAAACCATTCGTGTAGTGCCCTTGGGAAGGAAGAAAGGAATTGGTTTCTACTACTATGGGGCTGAAATACCCATTGAAGAAATTTCATTCCCAATAGGCATTCTCAATGGCCATTGATGATCATTTTATGACCATATTTTCGTTCCAAGATGAAAATTCTATCCCCTCGTGTAAGAAATATCATTCTTTACCACACTCGTTGAAGAAACTCTCTATTCACGTCGCTTTCCACACTTATGGTCATATCGCGACCAGATAGAAACCAGGATCCGGGAAGGAATTCCCTACTCTTCACGAAAAGTTCCGAGGGGTCTTTCAGTTGCAGAAGTACCTAAGACAGCTAGCCAGTCGCAATGCCGCGCATTTAGATAGCGACCAGGCCAACCCACTAATGGGGATCCAGCAGAGGCTCGAACCTTGGGACAGCAGATTTCCTCTAAACCTTCGAGTTCTATGGGAGGGGTACACTACAATGTAGGCTCTTTAAGTCGCTAAAATGTTTACAATACCCTCCATGGTCTTAGCCAATATTTGGAAACAGGGTGTCCAGTAACTGCTTTGTGTGTCTTATGAAAGTGACACTACAGCTTCTACATCTCTCTACCACTGTTTTGGGTGTCCAGACTGTCAAAAACAATGTTCTGGGCGTCCAAATGACACGCTGGACGCATAGACGCATAAGGGGGCTAAGCCCCTCACAGCTACCCTCTGAGTTGATCAACTCATTTGGGTACCTTGACCACCTTCGTCACTTGGTGCTTTGTAAGCCTGCGTATGACAGCCAAGAATCTATGTGTTCTGAATAGGAATTCCAATATACTCACGATCGATTGCACGGGGAGGTGTTTTGTGTGGCCATTAGTTAATGGCACTGACCGAAGCACAGTAGTTCAATGATATTGAGCCTTACTATATATGCACAGATATCTTATAGTGGATGTTCTGTGTTGCACGTCCTCTAATTGTATGTTAGCAGAGATGGTTAAGCATAACACCCATACACGGAAACCAAAGATAGACTTATTGGTCATGAAAGTGTCATTAATTAACACTTGTCGGAAATGCTTTCTTCCAGCAAACATTCTGGATCTTTCATCACAGAAACAATACATGCTATTTAGTTAATAACACATTACTTTGTAGTTGCATTTGTGTTTATCCAAACTTCAAATTAAGGCATGCAATTCCGTACATATTTCCGGCTTTTACAAAAACCAATATGGTGGACATATATAACTTATCCAAGTCGATCGCTGGCCGGAAGTGGAAAAGAGTCTGATAAAGTGTACTCAACACGTCGCTGTATTTACTTTGTGACGGCAATTGTTGTATTGTATTGTATTTTATTGACTTGCGTAGAAAAGCAAAAATATACATATACAAAAATTATAATAACTGAAAACAAAATGCATTGCAAATCAATCAAAATAAAGTAAGTATACAGAAAAGAACTAAGAAGAACCATGAAATGCTTTACCAAGACTCAAGCATCATGATTCTAAAGAAATTAAGAGATATTATTAATATAAAGCGAAAAGGTGACATGTGAGACTAAAGCAAAAATTATGTATATATACATACATGTAGACCTAGCGGTCGGCGACAGTAAACGAGCGAAATTCGTTTCCCAACGCTTTGTACGTAAAAAAGCAATGGATGATTTTGCATTACTCATGTATAAACTGCACACTTTTTAGGAACAAGATGTTTTATTCAGTATGGCACCAGTCATTCCGGTTTTTCATAATACTTTGTGGTCACTATTGTGGCCATATTGATTATTCCATAAAGGCATTCACTCCATTGTCTGTCCAGACAACCCCACTGAAGAAAGTGGACAACTATCGATACCCTTAACCCATTCATGTTTAAGAGTTCCTCCAGAAATCTCTGTCTGGATCTATGATCATTATATGTTTATCCCTCAAAATATTTAAAGAGGAGTATAAAGCACAAGGACACAAAGAATTTTGAAAAACATCTAAACCCTGTCATGTTGGTAGTCATTGGATAGCCCTCGCCAAGTACTCTCAGACGAGTACCCATATGCCAGGGTTTAGGTCATTTCTCAGGTATTTTGCTCCATTTTGTATTGACCAAATTAGCCACCAGCGGCTTAAGGATTAAGACTCCCTTTACGAGCCAGCTATACTGCAATTGATTTATATCATATTTTATTAATTGCAGCAGTGTCGTTGAGATAGTGTACAGTGAGAGTTGCTTTTGTGATGAGCGTCAGCGAAGTGGAAGACGGCGAGCTATGGTCAATACACATTTGTTCTGAGAGTTTTAAAGGTGGAATATAAAGGGCAACGTTCTCGAATAATGCCAAAAATCAATGAGTGCAATGAAGAATTTAAAAGAAAGTGCATGTATATGAACACATGTGTGTGTTTATAGTCTGTCTGACTTGAGTTTGGCAACAATAGCCAACAGTAAAAACACGCTAGATCGTCAATGTTGGCAATGGGTAAATTTTACAATGGGACCTGCATGTAATAAGCAAAATCAACATTTTGCGGAGTTGAAACAAAAGGTATGTTTATACAAACACGCGTTAGTGCTCCTAAGAGGTTTGCCAAGTTTGGAAGGCAAAAACAAACTTTTTCTGTGGGAAAACAGAGGAAAAAGCGGTTAGCCAAACTTAAGTCAGACAGACTATATAGTATGACTCCTTTCACAATTAAGCTTAGTCATGTGGAAACAGCTCCAGACAACATAGCACATCTTGGTGAAGTTGGTTCAGAAATGTATTGTGATTCTATCAATGATCATTAAGCATACTGATGTGCCAAATAATCCAAAATCTGTAAAATGTCATTCCTTGCAGTCCTTGAGTTTTGTTAGCCTAACTTGAATGTTTTCTGCAATAAGGCACTAATTTCGGTTTCGTTAGAATGCTACCCCTTTTTATTGATTACAATATATGCACCCCTGATTCAAATGAAAGTACACCCAAAGTTCAAATAGCAAACAGCAATCGATATCTTCGTCCATGAATTATTGAGTGGGCCTACGTCGGAACTGTTGTCATGGTAGCGCCGAGTACGCAAAGAGTTGCATTAGGTCGGTAGTTGAGATTTGAGTTTTATTCTCCTACGGACATCCTCAACAAACCGACGTGAAACTGACGTGTTTTCAGTGCAGACGATCGACATCCATGGAATGATAGACGAGAAAAAGGTAAAACGTTGCTTTGATAAGTTATGTAATGTGTAGTTAGAGTGTGTATTGTCTGTGTAATTCTCATATTAACCCTTTCACATCTGCGGTGCACACGTAGTCCATAAATGGACGTATGTTGTTAACACTTCGATATTTTGAGAAGCATTTGAGTGAAGGTTGTTTTTCTTAAATGATTTTCATCTTTTTCTCTATCAATGAGATATTTTCTGAGTTGTCAGACCATGTGTGCACCCAAGATGAGCATGAGTTAAAAGACAGTACTTGAGTAATAACACAATTGTCGATCCCATCTAAGGTAATAATAATTGATATTCGATATAGCGCCCTTTCCACCGAAGACACTGTTCACAGGCGTTTTATGATGAATTTTCCGTGGACAAATGTATATATGGTTAATTAAGTCCAATGAAACCCTTTCAAAAACGCAATGTTCTCAGCTGTGTCTTGATATTTTGCACACTATCAGTAGCCTTGATGTTGTCGAAGAGCTCATTCCAAAGGCGTGGCGATTAGGCACTGAAGGCTCTGTCCCAAACATTTTTTTTAGATTATTGTGTAGTACATAGTTCCTAGTGATTGATCTTTGAGTCCTTGTACTAGCCTGTTTGACTAACAATTCTCTCAAGTACAGAGGGGCACATCCTTGCCTGCATTTGAAAGTCGTAATCAGAATCTTGAACTCTATCCTTTTCCTGATGGATAGCCAGTGAAGATATTCTAGAATTGGTGTAATGTGATCATACTTTTTGGAACCACCTACCACTCTGGCGGCATTGTTATTGAGTTTCTATAGCCTGTAGTACTTAGCACATACAATTTTAAGCAAAACCAGAAAAAAGTGACAATTCTTAGCAAAACAATTCAATTGTAAAGGGACGGATTCGCCGTGGCCTAGTGGTTACGATGCCTGGCTCCCAAGCGTGAGTCCGCAGGTTCGAGTCCGCTGGATCCCAAGGTGGGTTGGCCTGGTCGCTATATAAATGTGCGGCGTTGTGGAGGGCTGTCTATGGTCCTTTCGCAACTGAAAGTATACGCGAAGAGAAGGGAATTTCTTCCCGGTTCCGGGTTCTATCACGTCGAGATATGACCTAAGCTGTTGAAAGCGACGTCTGTCTGTATCCGCCACTGGAAGGATACTTTTATGATGCTCAATAAATGCTGACATGGGGGCAAAGGGAGGTCCTAGATCAGTGAAACAACATGATGAATGGGGATTGATATTACACGATTTTACCTCAAAATATGGTCTCACACCTGCAAACCTATGTAAAGAAGCTAAAGGTCCAGTCAATACTCATTACGGGCCCACGGTCGAAACATGTATAGATTATATCTTGGTACCAAACCATCTAACCAATTCTATCTCCCTAGACGACAATCCGCTCAACACTTCTGACCACCTACTTGTTAAGATTGCCATTAATTAATCTCGGCTCTATCCTGAAAGGCTGTACATAAGGTGCTACCACCATTAAGATTGGCTGGGATAAGCTAGATAATGAATCCATGTTTAACAGGTATCGGCTATCTTTGGGGATCGAAATATCTGGACTGATAGATCAGACCAGAGGGCTGGATCCGACACCAGAAGTAATTAGCGAGGCAATTGAGAAGCTCATTAAATTAATTAAAACATCCGATAAACATACTCGTTTTAAGAAAAGCGTCAAACCATACTAGTGTGAAGAACGTTTAAAAGAGCGAAAGTGAGTGTCTTCAGGGCTTGGTGCAACGCGGGTAGGCCGCGAGACCCATCTTACCCGTTATACATCCAGAATAGAGGTGTAAAGAAAAACTTCCAGAAAAGAATTAAGCAAATTTCGAGGGAGTACGATAAAAAGAACATTTCAGACGAATTTCAGAAGTTCAGAAATTGAACGTACAAATCTTTTGGAAAATGCTCAAACGTGAGAGAAATGGGCCGAAAGTAAAGACACAGTCAATAAAGAATGACCAATTGATGGTCATTTCTATCGTCTAAGACAAGTTGGTATTAGAGGCTGGAAGTGGCGACTCCTCTACAAAACCTATCTTGATTTTAAACGTCGCGCAAGGGTCCAGGGTGAAATGTCAAATTGGTATACACTCCGATGTGGGATACATCAGGGAGTATACCTCTCTTTGATGAAATATCTTGCATTTATAAATTCCCTCCTCTCAGATTTGGAAGAGAGCGGTCTGTGTTGCATGATCTGTGGCCTGAATGTATCGCCCCAGGGGTATGCTTTAAGTTTTGCATAAAATCTTGTAAAGCAGTAAGTAAAAGCTACTTTAGGTTAAAACAAAAACCTCACAACTTCGGTTAAGAAATACCTTTATATACACCCTTTTCTCTTATCTTTTTAAGATCTATGTTAAAACCTCTAAGATTTCATACATAAAGACCTGTACATAATACATCGCCTATACCAAACTGTATAGATATGCTATTTCTATTTAGTAGTGAAATATCTTACCGATAAACCATTTATTTAGACAGTTATTATGTTGAATAAGTTTTTAGTGCATGCATGACTCCTTTCTGTCATCTGAGAGTAGTAGACAGGGAGTGGGCACTGAGCATGCATCATCAAATTTCGCTGCCTCCCACTATGAGTCATAGATAACCTGTGTACCCTGCCTGCTGACCCCATCTCCTTGGCAGCCTATCTGACCTAGATAGGATGACATTCTGTATACCCAGCCAGCCAGTCTCTCTGCTGCATGCTTACAATCACGTGACCAATACTTCCCCAGGCTACACCTCGTAACCCGAGGCGCACATGCCCTAGGTGCTAGCATGCAGTGCCTATGGGGTTGCGGATCAAGGTTATGTATTTCTCTGCTGTCATGAACCCAAGGACAGACATAATCTGAACCCTATTATATTGTGATTAATATGTTACCTTTGATTTATCATATGTATCGCACTTTTATGCCAATGAGCATAGTCAATAAATATACATACAATACTGGCCTTGTCCCACGTGACTCGTGTACCCTACATTCTACAATACTGATCAGAAAATAATTGGTCTTTATTTTTTCTTCTTTCAGAGCAAAGAAAAGAACAACGTGCAGTTTCTAAATGTTTACTACAAAAACACTAACAATGACTTCTTTGGAAATTTTACTTGTCCTTCTTTTTCTGCAATATGGAGCAACCGAAAAAACAGAGATGCTTTTCAAAAAGTATAAGGTTGGTTATCGCATACAAAATACATTTTCGCGAGAATTGGCGAGAAGTGTCCGTGAGTGTGCTTGCCGGTGTTTGGTAACAGATGGATGTCTCTCTTTCAACACTGTCCAATCAGCCAATGGAATGTCTGCGTGTGAGTTTAGTGGCTTGGAAGAACGTAACGTGATAGACACTGATGCCAGGCTGGACGGGGACTATACCGTATACATACAAGGTATTGGCACTTAACTTCTTAGATTCCTCCTTTCTCTCCTACATCGTTGTTCCTGTTATCATCACCATGTCGATCATCATCATCATCATCACCATTATCGCCATGTTTGACATCATCATCGTCTCCTTGTTGATCATCATCACCAAAATAAATGCAATAATACCACTGTTACTTGCCTAACACCAATCACAAGCAAAACAAAAGTGTTCGTTAATATGACGCTGGCATGGCCAGTTAGCGAGCGAAGCTTTGGATGATCATTTTTTTTTACTTCTGACCAAAATACAGCATTGATTGACCGTAAATTAATGGCATACAAAACATTACGATTTTAAACTGTCTTAAAATTTATATTTCGCAACTGATTTTGACGAGAATTCGATGGCCAGTACAATGAATTCTGGCGGTTCTATCGATCTAAACCGCATTAAAATTGACCCACGGACAGGCGAGAAATTCAGTTTTAACTTGGATATAGTAGCGGCCACGGCGTGGTATGACCAGGAAGCGAGCCGAGAATTGAGCCACGGACGGGCGAGAAATTCAGTATTAACGTGGATATACATGTAGTAGCGGCCACTTTCATTCATAGTTCGCAACTGATTTTGACGAGAATTCAATGGCCAGTACAATGAATTCTGGCGGTTCTATCGATCTAAACCGCAATGGTCAGTATAATGAATTCAGGCGGTTCTAAACTGCATTAGAATTGAATTGCATTCATATTTCGCAACTGATTTTGACGAGAATTCAGTGGCCAGTACAATGAATTCTGGCGGTTCTATCGATCTAAACCGCAATGGTCAGTAGAATGAATTCAGGCGGTTCTAAACTGCATTCGAATTGAGCCACGGACGGGCGAGAAATTAAGTTTTAACGTCGATATACATGTAGAAGCGGCCACTTTCATTCACGCACGTGCATTCATGCATTTCATCCAATGGGATAAAATGTAAGTGTTTGGTATTGTTGTACCGCACATTACGTCATTGTCGACCAATGAAATCGGTCGTTACTTAACGCCTAAAGAAATCCTCCAGAAAGGAAGTCGTCCGCACGTTGAGTGATATTGTTGTCCCGCACGTTGGACGATATTGTTGTCCCGCACGTGGGACGGTGACAACTTTCTCGGTCCGTGTATGTATTTCTTATAGTGATAGTGACGTCATATACACTCATATACACACACGCGCAATTGAGGGATTGCGAGGCTTCGCGAAAGGCCTACGGCCTTTCGATCGAGCTTCGCTCGCTACTAAGTATATCTCAGACATGTCGCACATGCAAAAGTAATCTCATAGACCCTATGCGCCCATGGGTCTATGTACCCAAAAGCATCTTAAAAAAACATACATAAAATATATATCCCAGGCCAGAAGTAACTATGTATGAATAGGGAAATGTCTCTAGGATGAAGCAGTAATATGATGCTGGCATGGCCAGGAAGCGAGCGAAGCTTTTGGATTATTTCATTTTTTTTTTTACTTCTGACCAAAATAAAGCATTGATTGACCTAAAATTAATGGCATACAAAACATTACGATTTTAAACTGTCTTAAAATTCATATTTCGCAACTGATTTTGACGAGAATTCAATGGCCAGTAGAATGAATTCTGGCGGTTCTATCGATCTAAACCGCATTAAAATTGACCCACAGACAGGCGAGAAATTAAGTTTTAACTTGGATATAGTAGCGGCCACGGCGTGGTATGACCAGGAAGCGAGCCGAGAATTGAGCCACGGACAGGCGAGAAATTCAGTTTTAACGTGGATATACATGTAGTAGCGGCCACTTTCATTCATATTTCGCAACTGATTTTGACGAGAATTCAATGGCCAGTAGAATGAATTCTGGCGGTTCTATCGATCTAAACCGCAATGGTCAGTAGAATGAATTCAGGCTGTTCTAAACTGCACTATAATTGAATTGCATTCATATTTCGCAACTGATTTTGACGAGAATTCAATGGCCAGTACAATGAATTCTGGCGGTTCTATCGAACTAAACCGCAATGGTCAGTAGAATGAATTCAGGCGGTTCTAAACTGCATTCGAATTGAGCCACGGACGGGCGAGAAATTAAGTTTTAACGTGGATATACATGTAGAAGCGGCCACTTTCATTCACGCACGTGCATTTATGCATTTCATCCAATGGGATGAAATGTAAGTGTTTGGTATTGTTGTACTGCTCATTACGTCATTGTCGACCAATGAAATCGGTCGTTACTTAACCTACTAAAGAAATCCTCCAGAACGGAAATCGTCCGCACGTTGAGTGATATTGTTGTCCCGCACGTTGGACGATATTGTTGTCCCGCACGTGGGACGGTGACAACTTTCTGGGTCCGTGTATGTATTTCTTATAGTGATAGTGACGTCATATACACTCATATACACACACGCGCAATTGAGGGATTGCGAGGCTTCGCGAAAGGCCTACGGCCTTTCCAGCTTCGCTCGCTAATACAATGTCATTTGATTTCTTCTGTAGGTTATCATTTTAACAAGGGTTAAAGCCTACTTTAAAAACAACTACAAAGTATTTTTTTGGACAAGAACAAAATTGAACAGACCCTCGGTGTGTGACAGCAATCCCATTTGTTAGAATGAGATCCCAGCAGTGCTTTTGATCATGCCCCCTTCCCACCACCACATCAAGGTCAGGGACAAGAAACATGCACTATTTTCCAACGTTATGTACGATAGAATGTATAGACCCCTAGTGGCATCCCAGGTTAGTGTATAAAGAATAAATAACCCTTACCTGCTGTCTCTACTGCATATGACAAGGTTAGGCAAAGAAGTGAACTCTGGGAGAGAGGATGCAAAAATGAATACATAATACAGGTAAGAAAAATAGTATTGTGCAGGGAATGCAGTTGGAAGAAAATGACAAAATCCATAAGTAGAAGAACAGAACATTGAAAAAATATATGAGAAAGTATTCATATACAGCTGCTTACATGGTGACACTAAAATTCCTATTATAGTGAAGTGTGTCGACCCATGTCAAACATGAGTCAATGTGAGAAAGATTTCTTGTTAAGGGATTTTCAATGTACAACGACTCTTGACCAACAAGAGTCGATGACAACAAGTTTCCTGCTAGACCCTTGTCGGACAAGGGTCGTTGACTTCGTAGACCCTCGGATGCAGGCATTGGTGATGGTTTACTTTCACCAATAGACGCTGACAAGCGTCTATGATGACCATCGACCCATCTGAGAGTAGTCGATGGTCCTCGACCCTTGCCTGCATGCATCCACAGACGTATACGCTGTCCTACAACAGTCGATGAAAGCAATTAGACGCTATCCTACGAGGGTCGATGGAGTTGACATCGATTTCACAAAATGGGTGTGGCATGGCCTATGGGGTTAGCATACCTGGCTCCCAAGCGGGTTGTCGCAGGCTCGAGCCTTCGATACACCGTCAAAACCATTTTGATGTGGTCGCTATTACGGACATTTCCGACATTAGCTAGAATTTTCTTTATTGACAGCATGTAGGTGATTGTAAAACCCAGTAAAATATATATTTTCTGAAAGCAGACCTTTCTTTCTATCTCTCCATGCTACATTGATTTATCTTCTCTTGACGTTCAGACTGTTATTGAGAAAAATGTAAGATGTATTTTTTTCAATTAAATTACTTTCAGCCCGCAGCAGCGGGTCAGAATGCCAGCTTTACTTGAATGGAATACCTAGAAAAGGGTGGAAAATGGCTTTTGTGTGCCGATGTGCCTTCAGGGCATTCATTCATTCATTCGTTCTCTGAGCAAAACAGATTATCATATATTAAAGGCTAATTGAGTCACCTCATTTCTAACCTACAAATCATACATTCACTAAAACCTATAACATTTAACGATTGCTAAAATGCCCCAGGGGTAAATGAATGTGTAATGAACGCTTTGCCGCATAATACGCGAGTCAATAATACCTGATGCCAGGAATATAATTACAATGCATTATCACAGGGGTCATGTTAGGGGTGGATTGGCTTCCTTCCAATTCAAAGGTTACACTCTAAAGGGCCACTCCGAAGCATACAGTTCAGATATTTGATTCCTGCACCAGTCAACCGGACGTCTGCCAGTGCATGGTTGTAACATGGATAACATGTCAAAAATAGGCCAAGTACATCAATGACCCCATGGCCTGCGAATCAAAGCTACGTTCAGTTGTAAGGGCATTCATGCATCCATGCCCATGAAACTGGGTGGCAATCGGGTGTGCGGTCGTGTATTATGCACGGGCTGCCCACTCATTTAGCGCAGGAATGAAATGTTAGCAAAGTATACATACCGGTATCATACTGTACTACTCCCTTTTAAGAGCCACAAGCCCACAACTCTATTTCAACCCATACTTGCCTATAGCAGCCCAAATATTCCATTCTATTATTTAGACTCCAATGTCAAAACATTTCAGGAAATTATTTGAAGGGGGGATGTTGAGTAGAACTAACCGAAAACTAGTTTACATACTTTACAATGTGATGCTTTATCTCTGAGTTGTCTTCAAAAGTAGCATAGTCATCTGACGACACATTGCAAGAATTTTGAATTTTGTTTATCTTCACGTTTACTGCCATGCTAGTATTTAGGCTTCATTCCAGGGCTAGGTTATTTTGGAAAATGATTATCGGCAAAAACCACCACATAACCTCAAGTCACGTGTAACATTCGACCAGGATTCGTATCCGAGTAATAGTACTTACTCCACATTGACATCTAAAACATTAAAATTGATTGCAGTTATGATTATCTACATCTGGATAAAGCTATCATCAGACGCGACAGACTCAAAGCCCACATGGAATCAGTTAAAGAGATGGCAATCATCAGCACAAAACACCCTATCAATTAGAACACGGCACCTATTGGCAAATACCATAAATCGATGCGAGTCGTATCGTTTCAAAAGTGGCCCTGAAGCGCATTGCCTGTTTGCAGTTTAAGCTCTTTCGCGACTCCATCGTTGACAATTACCTGAGGTATTGATTAAACAATCAGTGTCGTCTCATTCGCCATTGTCTCACATTGCAAAACTGGAGGAATACTGAGCGGACCATTTGTCTTGGATATAGACAGGAAGTCAATATTAGACAGGACGTCGGTATAACGAAAGTCAATTTTAGAAGCATTGATTTTAACCTTTTCTTGCCACGTAAAGTGCCCGGGTGATATATGAATGTTTGAAAATCCACCACAGACATACCCAACGTCATTGGCATTTATGTTCTCGCATGCCTCGAGCTAAACTCGAACCCTGACCATTCTGTAGGAGCAAAAGACAGCGATCAGCGAGTGTCAATGATCTCGCCACAGGGCCATTGAGACTGTCCCCTCTAAAGTGATCATACCTCAAGGAAGCTGTGGTGTATGTGATATACCTGAGGTGGTATGTGGCCAAGCAGAGTAACTACGTCTGTCACATTTAGCTTGTAGCAGAGTTGACTGCCTTCCACCTGGCCTAAGTACTCTACTCAACATCCTCGGGTAACACCTTTGTGGGTTAGGCAGCTAATACAAAATGGAGATATGTATTACCTGAACTGATGGATTCTCAAAATCCAGCATAAAATAAACTGAATATTATATACATAATAAGAAATAATTCACCAATTATGGACCTGGTAAGTATTGTAACTAATATCCAACCCTGTCTATTCAGAGTGACACACGGAATAATTCAAACTCCAACTGAAGGTGGAGATATCTACTACGCGAAACCCTTAAACCTCGCAAATAACATAGAATCCCAATATTAACCACATTTAGAAATGATTCAGCTGCTATTAAGCGTTGTAACCTATACTCATTCTAGTAATTATCGATGTCAATTAAAGAGGCGCGCTCTAAAAAGATGAAGTCCCAGGGCTAGGTATCTGCTAGTCGCAACACCGCAAATAGCTTGACGCATCAACATTACCCACATTTAGAAATATCACCAACTATCGGCTAGAAATGGCATTTAAGGTACCAGATGCCAGGTATTGTAGATCATAATCACTATAAGGGTAATGATCTATTCCACTCAGAATGGCATTGACGCTAAATAATCTATGCCCCAGGCTGGTGATATCAACTACAAAAAAACATAATATCTCTACTATAGCACAACAACCTGACATTATCGAAATTTGAAATTGCTTTGCCAATTATTAACTAGCTAGGTATGAGTCCATACCAATATGACAATGCTACTATGATTAATCAATTTCAAGCTGAGTGGCGTACCCAAGTCTTTCAAGTTCCATGGTAGGGATATGTGAAAGCCTTTAGTTTCTAAAATACCACAAATACCTTGAATTTAGAAATTGGCATTTAGAAATTATTCAGCAACTATTGATTTGGTAGATAATGCAACCCATAACCATACTAGTAAGTGGCAATTTCGGTCAGAGTGGTTCACTTAATAATTCAAGGAACTTTGAGGGGTTCATTTCATTGGCTCAGGTTTTTCATCTACCCTGCTGTTATTTGACAATTTAAAAGAATACAAAGTATATATTGCCTGAAAAGTCTTCTGATGTCAGGAATACATCAAATATCACCATACTAGTAAGTAGCAATTTCGGTCAGAGTGGTTCACTTTATAATTTAAGGTAGCTTGAGGGGTTAATTTATTTTTTCTCTTCCTGGCTTATAATTTAGCCTTTACATTCTTATGAGGAATACAATATCATGAAAGTACCCTCACAGCAAGGTGTGAGATTTCTGGAGTGAAAAACAAAACATAAAACAAAACAAAACAAACAAACAATAAACATGCCTAGTGTTTTCAAACGGGGCTCCTATCACCAATTATGAACCGGTGATCTTCAAAGTTTACAAATGTGGAGAAAAGATAAATACAAAGGGAAGCATATCATAGTTTTAAATTTTTTGCTCCGTTGAAACATCGTAATCTTTTCAGAATCTTTGTTGATAACGAGTGCATTTTCCAACTTCCATGTTCCATAACTTTTGAATAAGGTCAAGATTTGGGAATATATGGTACCATTCCCTCTGTAGTACCCTTAGCTATAACTATGCCAAATATCAAACAGGTCCATTAATATTTGATACCAAAATGCATGTTTGCTGCGACCATCTTTTGGCGAGATTCGATATGGAGAAAAGGGCCGAAACATGTTCTGCCTTTGTGTAAGCCTGTGGGAGCTTCGGAATCAATGATCTCTCACTCTGCTCGGTGATGGCCTAGACATCCACAATTGATCTGATTATGAAGAAAAGGATGTGGGCTTTAACATAAATACGGAACAAGTACAGAATACTGGTCCCCAAGATTTTCGTCCTATAAGGGGCTTCACGCGCCTACGGCGCGTGAATGCACCGCAGGTGCATTCTCACGCGCCTACGGCGCGTGTACTATTGTTATACAATGCAATGACACCAAAGTAAACAGGGTATGTACTGTCATTCTGTGGGGGGAGACCCCCCACACCCCCCCTCCTTTTTTTAATTTATCGAAAATTTCTAATTCATATTATACTGTATATATTTTCTATCATTGTAATATTGCCTTATCTTCTAATCTAAACTGACGCGTCATCAATTGTTGTTGTGTATGACGTCATCACTTTCTGGGGACCAGTATTCTGGACTCTACCCCATAAATACAAATCTCAAAAATAGTTTATTCACAAACTAACCCCACAAGCCACCTTTAGTACTGGGGCGCGGATATCTACTGCACAAAATCCTAAAATCTATGAAACAGCATAAAAACCTCAAATTAAGCAACACCTAGAAAACATATCACAACCCATTTACAAGGTAGACATTGCCGTCCATTGGTAAGTGGTATAATCGATTTTAACCAGAGTGGCACGCTGAATTATTTACATCCCAGTTATGTGATAAAATCTATGTGAAGATCTTAAACCAAATTCTTTAGAAATACTTCAGCACCTATTGGGTTGCTAGATTGTGTAGCCCAATGCTAGTAATAATCAATTTCAACCAATATCAACAGTGTAAGCCGCTGGGTAGGGGTATTTCCTAAGCAAAACCCATAAACCTAATAAATGTGGATAATCATGATTCATGAGGTTTTTATGGTATTTTGGAGATATCAGGGTCTGGTGGGGCTCTCTTTTTAAGATCGCCAGTCTGATTGCAATTGCTTACTTTTGGTATTTATATGGATTATATGTACCTAGTCAATAGTAGCTGAATTCGACCCTGGGTCTTATATAATATGAGCACAATCCAGATTTTAGGGCAACTGTCATTATGTAACCAATGCTATCTTGAGGTATAGTCACTGTTAACACAATTTATCACTCATCTTATATGTCTTATGGTCGGTTTTGTCTTGTCATGGCCAAACACTTTTCTTGCGAAAGCTTTCTGGGTTAATACAAGTAACACATATATTTTGAAAATGAGAACACTTTATTCTAAGGCTGCAATACACAACATAATGATTCACACAATTAACATACAGTAGCACCATTTACATATATTTCACACACTTAAAGTTCGCTATTCCTTTCTCGCCTTGCAGATTCATGGAATATTGACTTTCCCATCCACCTCTCTGGATAGATGAAAAATACAGTTATGATTGGTCCAAATGTGGTATGTTACATCACAAGGAACTCAAACCGAAGGCATTCTCAGGGGCAATGTATCCCTCCTAGCTGGTTGGCTTATTCAGTGGTTTTGATCAGTTTATGATAACTGTGCCTACTAAGTGGTTGAGTTTAGCATTGCCTGGCCTGTCACATATTCCTCATCATGTGCCACATGGCAAGGCCTGATCTGTCACATATTCTTTATGATGTGCAGCATGACTGCCACTCCATGAGAACTCTACCTCCCTGGCAGCACAGGTAATTTCAAAGTAGGCATGATATATGATAAGCAAATCTCTTACAAGCTAGTATTACATACATGACAGGGAAATAGGTTTTGATAACCTGGGATCTATTCATTTTCACCTAAAGGTTCTGATAACTTTTTAACAATGTGCTTTTGTGAATGACATGATATTAAACTTAGAGATGTACATGTACTGAGAGTTAAAAATACATAGTTGAATTAAAAAAAATAATTCAATTTTAAATGACATTAACATGTGGAAAACTGGATACGTGACTCAATTATGAGAGTAGGACTTGGCCAACATGATATCTGCAACAGATAAGGCTGCTTCACACACAATGTTATAATCTACAAATTTTTCTGAGTAATTGCAGATGTCTGGAATCTCCCAATTTATGAGGGAGTAATCGCCTTGGCCGTAGATTCTAGATTTGTTTTTTAAAAGAATGTGCTCATGACAGATTGAGATCCAGCCCCAGCGATCCACTATGACACTCATCTCCAATGCAATATCATCACAGATAACTAAAAAGGTTTGACTGTCTTCACTATACCATCCCACTGAGAGGATGTGCTGAATGTTCTGTGCTTTGGGGGTATATTGATAGAGAGTGTCTAGTTGGAATTTCTTGACAGAGGGATCTCTTTCAGGAGTTTCCATGATGGCTGCAGTATGTTCCTGGGCTTTGGTAGTTGGAGCTGTGATTGCAGCTTTTGGGGTTAAGTTCTCAATATGAAAACGATCACCCCAGATGGTTGGGAACTCGCACAAGCCAAACTGGAACTGGACAAAGTTCATGAAATCTGTGGTTTTCAAACTTGTGCAAACTTCCTGCCAATTGATGGTGACACAATTAGGATGTATAGCAACAGAAAGTGGAACTTCTCCAAAATTTCCTCTTATCTCTATAGCAGTTATTTTATTTTTTTGCAGATCTTTTGAGATGATGAGGTCATTGGCATATAACTGCTGACGTTGTGCATCCATATCCATTCTTTTTTCTTTCCACTTGAGTGCGGCTTGCAGTGAGTTGGTCAGATGCTGTATAAGGACTGTGGATTTGTCTAGGCGTTTCTGCAGACAGCACGCTTCCTCTGTTTTGTTAGTCAGAGCGGCAATCAAGTCTGTTCGCTCTTTGCTCAATAAGAAAATCTTTTTCTGCAAGCTGATCAGTTTTGTTGTTGTGTCGTCAGCACCATATTTGCAGTTGGTAACCACCCCTGCAACAAAGAAAATAATAAAAATTCAATTCATGACCCTCAAAAGAGTGCCTTATATAAGGTAGTGGCAATATTGGATTGGGCCATACCATTGAATAGGGAGGGTTGGTACAGAGTCTCTTATAGCCTAATGAATGAAGGGCTTGTCATGTTCACTTCTCTGAGACCAACTTGATAACTTAGTTAAATGAACATGTTTAAACAAAACTGTATAAAAATGTATATGATTGTATACATCTCACTATACAATCATTTAAGAAAATGAACAGTATGCATCTAAAAATGGCATATTTAGATATGTTTTGAGAAATAATAGCTTATTTAGATATGATTTCAGACAAAAATTCATGCAAAATTAAAAACAAATTTTGTATGAAACTACTTCAGAGAGTAGTACAGCTAAAGGAAATTCTATTTATGGATGTGGATATTTTCTAATCATATATGTTAAAAAACGAAATAACTCAGTGAAGTGTCTTTAGATACTCTAGTTCTGGTTAATTTGCCGTGTCCAAATATTGCTGATCTGGCTTTTTTGCGAATTTGCCAAATGTTAGTTTACCGAATGTAATCACACATGATCGGCAGATAAAAAAAGCAATTAATTGTTATCACACTGACATTACAAGAGTATCCCCTGGAGGAGAGAGCGACATATCTACTTGGATTTTAACTATGTTATAATAAGGTGATAAACCGGGCTTGGGATTGAAATTGATACTGATAAATCATCAGAGTGGAGTTAGCACAAGTTGTTGTCTGCTCTCAACTCGGCTTTTGGCGAGAGAAGTTAACATATGGGCACTAGTCAGTATCAATCACAATTTACAGTCGTGAACCCACATCAAAATGTACTGAATGTGTGCCGTTTATTTGTCAAAGACTCTTCCCTCTCAGCTGAAAGAACAGGACAAACACCCATTTCGGCCATTGTCCTAAATTTGCCGATATTAAGTTTTCCAGAATTTTCCAAATCTTATCTCACCGATCACGTCTGATCGGCAAATTAAAAACAGCCTGAGAATGGTTAGAAGGAATAACAGGCGAATGGCACCACTAACTCATTTACATCTGAAGTTTGCGCATGTCCTGGCAACTTTGAACACATCTCATCAAATATAGACTTATCTTCAATGGATTTAAAGAGGGATGGTAAAACGCAGCATGAATAACATCTTTCAATCAATTTATTCTCAATATTGCTTTGTAGTCATGATATTTCACATGCGTTTGGAATTTGGAATTTCGTTTTTCATCACATTTATGCACTATTGTGGAAAATTTGTGACTAGCCAGTTGAAAATAGTGGAGGAAACCGGATTACCCAGTGAAAACCACCGCCTAACCCAAAATCACTGGCAACTTTCTCACATGCCCAGGCCGGAATTCGAATCCAGGCAGTGGTGAGAGACAGCGTGCAGTCAGTGGCGGCGCCTTAGACCACAGGGTCATCAGAGCACGCCCTTTCATATGTGATATATCATGAGTGCGCTTCAGATGAAAATGGGTTAATGTAAGACACTCTTTACGAGCAGTTCCAACGTCTTGATTGCTTCCCCATCTTATCATCCAAACCTCGATCTCATCCCAATATGTTGTTTCACGCATAGGTCGCATATTAGCAGTTTGTCGACAAAGTAAATTCCGTGTCGCCGCCTTTGTACATGCGCCATAATTGCATTGAAATGGGACAGTTTTGAAGCATCTTTTTAGGCCCATTATTATTGGTTTGTTGACGACCCAATTGCCATTTTGCCTGAGTATTTTTTTAATTGTTTTTATCTCAAAATGCCATCGCAAGATAATTTAATGATAGCCAACAGTTCTATGCATAAGTGCTTACATAATTTCGTTGGCTCCAGAAAAAATTGGAATTTCATTTGAACTTTAGCTTTTTTAATGATAACATGCAGAAACGTCAGTTGCAGGACCTGCATACGAACCTAGCTCGACGCGTTTAAAAAGGTAGCCATTGGCTTGGGGTAACATTAGTCAGTTGTACTGCAGAATCCGCCACCATTTACAACCGACTATTCATGAATCATCTATTAGTGATGAAGTAAACTAACTTTTAGCATTCTAAAAACTTCTATTGAAGACTTTTCAATTCACAGATTACTCCATGTTTTATTTTCCCGATCAAATTGGTTAGCAGCCTTGAGACGGGTAAATGAATCATTTTCTGGTCACGATTTCTTTTAAAAGGAGCTTTACTAATAGTTGATTTTATATTTATGTAGATAGTTAATTCTGTGGAAGACCAAACCAAATACTACATGTATATGTATCTTGCAACGAGAACTGATCTAACACTGAAAGCAAGAATACCTCGTGTTGGTTCACTTTGAATCAGCAATTAAGCTAAATTTGGATAGATACACAGACTACTGATGCGACCTTATTTGGCATTGTGCATAATTCTATGAGGTTCCGTTATTTTCACAGAGAATGACACTCAAAATATATACTGCAGGCATTCCAGAATACCTACCCATACTTGACTTGATCAGTAACTCTTCTCGCTATTAAATAGCAATCTTGGTGAAATATTCACCACGTAGTCGACCAAATTCTTTATGATAGTGTTGCTTGATGCAGTAGAAGTAGACAATGCGTGCGAAATGGACTTCGTATGCACTGAAAATAACCTAGCAACACGACAACAATGGCCTTCTGTTTTATCTTACAGCTATTATTATTGGTTCACGTGAAATTGTCGGCGCATATCAATCAACCAATAGGAATCCACAATTCATGAGAGTAAACAATAAGAGTTCAACAATGGCTGTCTTAACAATGATTCAAGGAACTATTGTTAAATTGATTTAGATTGTATTGAGTTCTGTTAGTAAATAGTATAGCTTAGAGAAATTCTAGGAAAGAATCCTAAAGTAAATTAGTAAATCACTTTAAAACACTACGCAAATTTAAAAAAAAGGCAAAAATTGCAGCGCATATAGAAAAAATTAACGACTTAAACTATAGATGGCAGCACCAGATATTACAATGAACCCGTAATGATGCCTGCACCAGTTTTACTTTTTCCCCATAGATTTTTCTTTGGGTATATTATACTTCAGGAGATACAAGTAAAATAAATTGGAAAATGTAGGGTGTTCCGACCGATTATCTATTGGCTAGACACCAATTTCTTTTTACAAAAGTGGTCGATTTAGGATAATAGATGACGGTACGTAGCGTGTCTTAAAGTTTACCCGTCATTGTGGGTTATTCTTGCATAGATAAGTAACTACTTGTTCCGTAGAAATGTAACTTTGCATGTAACTAAAAGAGTATATACGCCGTTTGGTCCACGTACAAACTACATTTCAATAGCTATTATATTTTCGGCGCAGGAAAAGCTTGATTTTGTAAGGTTCATTTTAATGTTGGGGATGAGGGGATAGGGGCGTACATTTGGGCCGATATATCAACTATGTGAAATTGTGAAAAAAAATCCAGTGCAGAGATTTATATATTATCTTTTGATATGTTCATGCTCTGAGAATTTTCTTTTTATGTTGAAAGATGATAGGGGTGTTCTGAGTAACTTGTTTTGCTACAGAGCTAAGACTGGAAATATTTTGTCATGAAAGATTTGTACTTTACTTTATTTGTTTTCATTTCATCTCTAAACAGAGCAGCGTTGGTTGCAGTTTTAGTTTCTCATCACAGCAATAGATGGCGCCTCGCTTCATTAATGATTATTGACCGATGTGATGCCACCGCCGTCCATAGAAAAGATTTGAAAGAACATTGGTGTAAATACTTCATTGCGCCCTGCAACAGTCGCAGTCTCAATCGTTACGTCGATTTATATTCTGCGAAGGATGATGCCGTGGCACGCAACCAACTATTTGTCACGTTACGTCTCTAAGGATGCACGCACTAGTTTTATTTTTGTCCTCAGATTTTATGGATTTTGGATATTTTTGGATACTAGTATGTCATAGCTTTATATGTCTAAATTAGCATATAGCTGTTGGAGTAGGTGCTATTTCTGATCATACATTTCAAAACATGCCATATTTTTGCACAGGGAGATATTGAATTGGTGGTGTTGAACTGAAAATAAACACTTTTTTTCTCAAATATGGATGTGAATATGGGGTGATTTATCGTATATAATGAATTGTAAAAAAATTTAATCCGAAGAATATTGATTTTTTGATATGTTCTTGCCTTGTAAATGTGCACTCTATGTGTAAAAACATAATGGGGGTGTTCCGAGTTACTTTTTCGCTACAGCCCTACGAGTGATAGGGTACACTTTTTGCTTTTTTGCAAATGTAATAGACAATGTCGCTGCCATTGTTTCAATATTGTTCTAGCAACAATAGGAGAAAATCCCTTTGTTGGAGTCATGGTGTGCTTGCTAAGATGCGAATATAGGGCGATATATTGCACATGATGATTTTTCATATAATAGTCCATAGAATAGAATTATTCTTAAATGTTCTTACTCTATAAAATTGCATTTTATATACAAAACATATTGGGGATGTTCCAAGTTTTTGTGACAGAGTAATGAGTGATGAGGTTCATTTTTTGCTTTTTCGCAAATAGAATTGGCAATGCCCCACGGCAACAACTGGGAAATCTTCTTTGTTGGAGTCGCTAAGTACAGTACAGACATCATTTCCTGCACCAGTCGACCGAACGTCTGATAGTACCTGGTTGTACAAACACCCATGGATAACAAAAAAAAGTAATACTAATCCATGCACCCAAGTAGCTTGCAAATTAAAGCTACGCTCAACTGTGATGTCATGGACCTGAAGTCACATCCATGCCCAGAAACCTGGTTGGCAATCCGGTAGGCGGTTGTGTATTATGAGTACGCTGTCCATGCATCTAGTGCAGGAATTAAATGCTGGCAGTGCACAAAGAGTCTTTACCCCTAATAGGCCATGGGCCAAAATCTCTAGGTTGTCAAGTCGTCGCAAATTTGGTGGGGCAACTTAGTTTTGATAAAATAGGCAAGATTATGTGTTATTAAAACTATTTTCATATATTTCCTGCCTATTAGCTTGCACATTTTTGTGTTTTAGCCCTTAAAAGATAGATAGATAGGCCCTGGTTCACAAGTTATGCAATAGGTGGCGGGATACTATGTTGGCAGTATTAGCCAATCAGATGCCATGAAATCGTATGATGTCAGCCCTGTGCCCTAGTTTGCAACTTATGCAATAGGTGGCGGGTCACTATGTTGGCAGTATCAGCCAATCAGATGCCATGAAGATCACAACAAAGATGGCATTTCACATGTGTTGTTGTATACATGTTGTTATTGAAGAAGATGGCCCAATTTTACAGACTTCTGACAAAACTCTACAAAAATTAAAGACTCAGCAGAGAAATGGAGGTATTTAGATGGTGTAGAGAGAGAAATTGCAGAGAAATATTGTTCTTCAGCTGTGGAATATGCAGCTGGTTATAAATGTGCTGATGGTTATCACATGGCATGTTATAGAAAATTTACTGACATAACTAAAATAAATAGAGCAATCAAGCGCTGTGCTAAGTTGGTTCAACCCATCCCTGAAAGGTGTGCTGATGAGATTACCCCAAGGAAAAGCACTCGACAGGTAGAGAATCTACAACTTCTAGATATTTTATGATCTTAGTGTTATATGCTAGAGGTATTTTCTAAAGGATTACCAATCATTAAGACACATCAGTGGAGGAACTATCAGCATAAATAGGTTGATGTGACATGCTACCTAGGACTTATTATGGATCATATCATATCTATACTGGTCCACCATAAAATAATTAATTGTTTCACATGTAGATGATGAACAGAGTGAAGGTGAAGTCAGCTAAAACTTTGGAACCACACTAGTCTTTTCTAGCTGAGGTGTCAATGGATTCAGGTACAACAAACGTGGAGATTGATGCTTGTTTAATTTGAGATTCTAGGGGGGGGGGGGGGCATGTTTGGGTTAAAAATTCTGGTAGACTGCAGGGCTTCTGGTTTTTAAATTGCCATAGCCTCACCCAAGATCGTATAGCCCTATCTTAACTGAAGTGTCAAATGGTGTTCTACAGCTGATCATATTCCTGTAATCCTCTTAACATGATCTTAAAATGTCACTTTTCTTGTAGCCAGTCGCGCCACCAAGTCAAATATTATTGTAGCCCTGCTCAATTTTCAGTAGCCTCTGGCTATGGGGCTAGTGGTTAGCTTGACACCTAAGATTCATTCTCATATGGATTAAAAATGCTGTTGATATGTCAATGCAGTATTGTAAATCTAAGAAAGTGAACAATATGGGAATACTAGGTATAGGATTCCTTACAAAAGACTTTCAAAACTACACATTCATCTACTGTAAAACCCTTTATTACCACGCACATTTATTTTCACGTAAATGGCGTCTGAATCGGATCGCGGCCATTTAATTACACGCATCAACTGTATAACCGCTAGATTGGGCATTGTTATGCTATTTTGAACGTAGATCAGCGCCAGTAATATACGCGTTATCATCACCTAGCGCGAACTGCGTGAAATTAAAAGGAGCGCGATAATAATGGGTTTTACACTCTTGATAGTCCAATATCTTGCTTCAATGATTGTAATGGATCTTAGTAGACACACAGTCACACACACGTCACATGCACACAGAAACACATATCTGGAGTGGACTAAGATGTGTAACTATTTACAGGTCATCACCTACAAAATAAAGGCTATATTTATGGCTACAAATGCAAATGCTTATAGGCCTTATCAGGTTATTTTGGAATGTCATTTTGGATAATTTAAACACCAAAGCCAGACAGTATGAAAACATTTCATGATGTTGCTAATTAATAGCAGTTCTAATCATCAACCATAAAGTACATTAGGGGCAATTTGTGGTAAGCTTCTAATGTATACTCAGTACAAATCTTTTAGAGACAGACCCCTAACTGCCCTAAGACCTCAGTTTTGCATTCATTTTTTTGTATTATTACCCTAAAACCAGGAAGTATCGGTTCATTTCATACTGTGTACTTTTAGCAGTTTCATTCAACATTGAATATTTGTGTGAGGTTTGCAATTTCTACTTTGAAGTGTGAATTGTTTCGGGTCAGATCCCAAAAATATCTCATTTTCAGTCATTTTCAATTACCCTAAAATCAGGAACTATGGGTATATTTCATAACTTTAATTAGTTATTTCATAACTAAAGCAGTTTTAATTAATTACCTTCAAAGAATATCTGTGTGAGGTTTACACTTTCTACACTGAAGTATAGGTTTGTTCTAGGTCACATCCCTAAAATCTCATTTTTTTAATCATTTTTTGCTTCAATTACCCCAAAAATGCTGTCACTTAGGGGGTCTTTCACAGATTTTACCGATGATAGTCATTATCAATAACTCTCTAAGTGTACTTGTGTGAGGTTTTCAGCTTCTTCTCTTAGGCCTAGGATTTCTATTGTCAGATCCCAAAAATCTCACCTTTTCTACTCTTTTTTGCTGAGAACACTCACTATGTGTCAATTTCATAATATTTGTTATATCAGTTATAATCAGCACCCCTTGAAGTGTATTTGTGCCAAGTTTGGAGATTCCACTTTCTTCTCTAGATTTTTTATCATCTTATTCCCAGAAAATCACGTTTTATGACATTTTTGCCTAAATTACCTCAATAATGCAGTCACTTAGGGGGTGTTTCACAAACTTTACTGATTGTAATCACTATCAATAACTCTCTAAGTGTACATGTGTGAGATTTTCAGCTTCTACTCCTAGGCCTAGGATTTATATTGTCAGATCCCAAAAATCTCACTTTTTCTACTCTTTTTTGCTGAATTCACCCCAAAAGCACACCCTATGTGTCAATTTCATAATATTTATTGTATCAGTTATAATCAGCAACCCATGAAGTGTATTTTTGCCACGTTTGGAGATTCCACTTTCTTCCCTAGATTTTTTAACATCATATTCCCAAAAAATCATGTTTTATGACATTTTTTGCCTATTAAAATGCCCCCAAAATAGTGTTTAATGGTAACTCACACCCTGCGTCCATTAAGAATATTCATCAGCATCACTCAAAGTATATTTGTACCGGCAAGTTTCACGCTTTTTATGGAAAGTGCACAATTTTTGTCTTAGCCGCCCCGCTAGTGTATGTATTCAACATACTGAGTTACCTGGACGAATTCCTAAAACTGCCTGTTTTGTGGCATCATTTTTTAATTAAATAAGTAAATGAGCTACAAGTAAGTTATCATCATTTTCTTGAACTGGAAAAACATATGAAATAGACCCAGAACAAGTATTCACCTTTGTGTACCACTTGCACAAGTAATAGAGGTATTGCACAATACACACGTTTTTGCAACTTTTTAAGTGAAATCACCCAAAAATGGCCAATAAAATTATTTCTACATGTTTTTATGATACTCCCTGTTCATGTTCATGATGTAAATGATATTTGTACGAAGTAACAAGTGTATAACTTATTTAGTTATCTTTTTATTTAAGAATTACAAAAATCTCAGGTTTTCTTTCATTTTCGGAGGTTTTTGCCATCAAAACCATCTTACCGGGCAAATGGCCATGACATTCCAAATTTACACAATTCCTTATGACATTTACTATCTAACACAGTTTTCTAAATAAAAAAATCAGTGATTTATTATCACAGTTGGGTGTTGTGGGTATTAACAGAATTTCACTTATTACAAAAAATGTGTGTTTTTAGTAGTTTTTGGCACAAAACCACCCAAAACGGCCTTCATGTAAAATATCTAGCAGTGATTCATATTTGTAAGTTTACAGCACATGCTTAAGTATAATTCTACAAGTGTTTAGGTTTCTACCTTAAGAAATGTATTTTTTATGAGTAAATCACCAAAATCACCTGTTTTCCACCCGTTTTGGCCTTAATTGACAATTAAATAATTAATGGGCAACTCTTTTTGCAGGAACTTTTGTTTTTGTGACCCCCAGGCCATACCGACCATGAATCAAGTGTATTTAAGTTGCCCCACCAGATTTGCGACGAAATTAAAAACTAAGCACATTTTCTGGCATTGGCCCATGGCCTATAATACTAATACACAAGCCCACGCTCGGCGACTCTAGACGTTGTCTCCTCTGCTGCCAGATGCTAACTGCTAATTTTTCCTGCCAAAACAAGTCGATTGCATGTTGAAATCCGACACGTGATTGGCTAAATGAATAGTGAATACTGCTGGTCCATAGGACCCCTCAAAATCTCTCATTGGCAGATTCCTGATCTGAGAGAGAACCAGTTTCCCACGTAATTAATCCCCATTCAGGCCGTGGTTGGCCCCTACCAACTTGCAGCGTCCTACCGCCAAACTAAGTGCACTCGCAAACAGCTTCTCTGGACGTTCGTGCGCCCAATTCTCCGATTGTGGCTGTCTTGACAGCTATACCAACTATGAAAACAGCGCAGACACATTTCCAGTATAGATACTTGGAGGAGCAAGGGGACTCCGAGTGATCACGTGACCACACAAATAACCCGACAGTGCGTTTATTCTGAGAGTAGTAGACAGGGAGTGGGTACTGTGCTTGCATTCTCAAATGTCGCTGCCTCCCATCTCCTTGGCAACTATCTGACCTAGAACGGATGCTGCATGCTAATTGCACAGATCAGATCACGTGACCAAGGCTACACTGCGTAACCCGAGGAGCACATACCCTAGGTACTAGCATGCTGTGCCTATGGCGTTGCGGTTCAAGGGGATGTATTTCTCTGGTTTATTACACACTTCTAAGCATTCTATTATTATCGTCTGTCAGTGGAATGTTGAATCCTTGGCGTCGTTATGTTGGTTATAGACGTGTTCTTTTTCGGAATTTTTCTTGACGAAGTGTTGGGATACACCTATGTTGTTCGGTGATTGCGGCGAGTCGCGATGCGAAGTGATACAGTGACGTCATCGTCTGGTACTTTTTTTATATGTACAATGTATTTTATCACGCTAAAAATGATTTTATTATGATTGTCTGTCAATAAAATGCTGTAGATAAAATGTTGAATGTTTGGCGACGCTTGTGTCTTAATCATAAAAAAATGGAGATTCCTGTTCGTTGTTTTTCGGCGACTCTCGCCACCGCGTGTATATAGACTATAGAGCCAGTCCTTTCAGTCGTGTGCGCCTAATATTTGCATTGAATAGACTGGTGTCAGTCCCTTTGAACTGTTGCGCGCCAACAATTAGGGGGAGGGGGCGGGGTAGGCTGGTGCCGTTCAGCTGGGTGGACTCGTGCATGAAGCACACAACATATCATGGGATCATATCTAACTACAACAAAAGCTCAATTGTTCAAGTAATCAATAGAGTGTAGTGAGATACAATTATAACAGCCATTGACATGCGGTCGCGGGCGCCTTTCTCCGCACATCTTCGCGTTTTCCATCAAAATATTACATGCTCAATGCACACTTTCCCTTCTAGAATTGAGTCCTTCTGGATACTGCACTCAGGTACAGAGGGGGGCCGCACCCGCGTTACGTATTTCGCGGAAGAAGGGGTCTTTTTTTAAGGCCTTCACATGTCTGCGATTTTGTAAAAGAAGGGTACTTTTTGGTACCCAGGTACGAAGTATAGGGGTCAAAATCCCCTTACAATCCACAAAATATACGCGGCTCTGACGCCGAGTGACTACCGAAGTGACTGGGCTTCCGAGTTTGCTGCCGCCACTTGCTGCCGCTAAACACGCATAGGATTATAAAATCTAAAGTTAAAATACGTGTTCCCGTTCATCCAATGTCAGTGTTTTGATAAAAGAAGGGGTGTTTATTTAGTGGAAAACGTCAGCGTTTTTTTTATTAAAATAAGGGTGCTTTTTTGGCCAAAAATCAGTGATTTAGGGGTATTTTTAAATTTTGATAACGAGCGTATGCGCCCCCCTAAATACCCAAGTGCATATCTGCTAACTAGCTAAAGTCAGACCATCTTGTGATGGCCATACAAAACCATTTATTTTTACAGAATTCTCAAGCTTACTCTTTAGGTGAAGTCTGTCACAGTCTGGTACACAGAAGAGTTTATGAATGAACGTAAGATTATCCAAATTTGTGCTTGCTACCTGGCCACCAATACTAGTAATGATAATGATAACAGTAATAATTTACGCTAACAATAATGTAAAAGGGTATATTCAATTCTTAAGATGTTTGTTAATGACATACTCTATGCGTGAATGTAATTTAGAAGATAACTAAAGGAGATAAGAAAGAGTATGAATTCGATACAGCTTTTTGCCTTGAGCTTTGAAGAAGCGTACTTTCACTATTGCTAGGGGCCTGTCCTCCAAAACATAAACACAATCCAGATTTTAGGGCAACTGTCATAATTTAATGAATAAATCCTTGAGTTATAATCATTGTTTACAAAACTTATCACTCACCTTGTATGTCTTAGGGTAGGTTTTGTCTTGTCATTTCCAAACACTTTTCTTATGAAAACTTTTCGAGTTAATACAAAAACACATATATTTTGAAAATGAAAACATTTTATTTGGAGGTTGCAATACACAACATGATGATTCATATATTTGTCACTGCTGATTTCTCTGTATTTCAAACAAAATACGCCACTGTACTGATTACTATAAAACAGGTGAACACATTTTTAAATTATTGAGAAAAATCTTGTTTGCTTTCTTCTCTCAACTTAAGTGCATAATATAAAACAGGTAAACACATTTTTCAATTATTGAGAAAAATCTCTTTTGCTTTCTTCTCTCAACTTAAGTGCACAACTTAGTCACACAATACACACACACAGTAGCACCATTTACATATATTTCACACACTTTAAGTTCGCTATACCTTTCTCGTCTTGCAGATTCATGAAATATGGACTTTCCCATCCACCTCTCTGGATAGATAAAAAATACAGTTATGATTGGTCCAAATGTGGTATGTTACATCACAAGGAACTCAAACCGAAGGCATTCTCAGGGGCAATGTATCCCTCCTAGCTGGTTGGCTTATTCAGTGGTTTTGATCAGTTTATGATAACTGTGCATACTAAGTGGTTGAGTTTAGCATTGCCTGGCCTGTCACATATTCCTCATCATGTGCCACATGGCAAGGCCTGACCTGTCACATATACTTTATGATGTGCAGCATGGCTGTTACTCCATGAGAACTCTACCTCTCTGGCAGCACATGTAATTTCAAAGTAGGCATAATATATGAAAAGCAAATCTCTTACAAGCTAGTATTACATACATGACAGGGAAATAGGTGTTAATAACCTGGGATCTATTCATTTTCACCTAAAGGTTCTAATGACTTTTTAACAATGTGGTTTTGTGAATGACATGATATTAACCTTAGAGATGTACTGAGAGTTAAAAAACATAGTTGAATTAAAAAATTTAATTCAATTTTAAATGACATTAACATGTGGAAAACTGGATATGTGACTCAATTAGGAGTGTAGGACTTGGCCAACATGATATCTGCAACAGATAAGGCTGCTTCACACACAATGTTATAATCTACAAATTTTTCTGAGTAATTGCAGATGTCTGGAATCTCCCAATTTATGAGGGAGTAATCGCCTTGGCCGTAGATTCTAGATTTGTTTTTTAAAAGAATGTGCTCATGACAGATTGAGGTCCAGCCCCAGCGATCCACTATGACACTCATCTCCAATGCAATATCATCACAGATAACTACAAAGGTTTGACTGTCTTCACTATACCATCCCACTGAGAGGATGTGCTGAATGTTCTGTGCTTTGGGGGTATATTGATAGAGAGTGTCTAGTTGGAATTTCTTGACAGAGGGATCTCTTTCAGGAGTTTCCATGATGGCTGCAGTATGTTCCTGGGCTTTGGTAGTTGGAGCTGTGATTGCAGCTTTTGGGGTTAAGTTCTCAATATGAAAACGATCACCCCAGATGGTTGGGAACTCGCACAAGCCAAACTGGAACTGGACAAAGTTCATGAAATCTGTGGTTTTCAAACTTGTGCAAACTTCCTGCCAATTGATGGTGGCACTGGTTGTACAATTAGGATGTATAGCAACAGAAAGTGAAACTTGTCCAAAATTTCCTCTTATCTCTATAGCAGTTATTTTATTTTTTTGAAGATCATTTGAGATGGTGAGATCATTGGCATATAACTGCTGACGTTGTGCATCCATATCCATTCTTTTTTCTTTCCACTTGAGTGCGGCTTGCAGTGAGTTGGTCAGATGCTGTATAAGGACTGTGGATTTGTCTAGGCGTTTCTGCTGACAGCTGGCTTCCTCTGTTTTGTTTCTCAGAGCAGTAATCAAGTTTGTTCGCTCTTTGCTCAATAAGAAAATCTTTTTCTGCAAGCTGATCAGTTTTGTTGTTGTGTCGTCAGCGCCATATTTGCAGTTGGTAACCACCCCTGCAACAAACAAAATAATGAAAATTCAATTCATGACCTTCACAAGAGTGCCTTATATAAGGTAGTGGCAATATTGGATTGGGCCATACCATTGAATAGGGAGGGTTGGTACAGAGTCTCTTATAGCCTAATGAATGAAGGGCTTGTCATGTTCACTTCTCTGAGACCAACTTGATAACTTAGTTAAATGAACATGTTAAAACAAAACTGTATAAAAAGGTATATGATTGTATACATGTCACTATACAATCATTTAAGAAAATAAACAGTATGCATCTAAAATGGCATATTTGGATATGTTTTTAGAAATAATAGCTTATTTAGATATAATTTCAGAAAAGAAAATGCAAAAAAGAAAAACAAATTTTGTATGAAACTACTTTAGAGAGTAGTACAGCTAAAGGAAATTCTATTTATGGATGTGGATATTTCCTAATCGTTTTAAAAAAGGAAATAACTCAGTGAAGTGTCTTTGGATACTCTAGATCTGGTTAATTTGCCATGTCCAAAATTTGCCGATCATGCCTTTTTGCGAATTTGCCAAATCTTAATTTACCGAACGAAATCAGACATGATCAGTAAATTAGAAAAAGCAATTAATTGTTATCATCCTGACATTATAAGAGTATCCCCCAGAGGAGAGAGCGGCATATCTACTTGGATTTTAACTATGTTATAATTATGTGATAAACAGGGCTTTGGAGGGTGGATTGAAATTGATACTGATAAATCATCAGAGTGGAATTAGCACAAGTTGTTGTCTGCTCTCAACTCGGCTTTTGGCGAGAGAAGTTTATTTAACAAAGACTCTCCCCTCTCAGCTGCAAGAATAGGACAGACACCCAGTTCGGCAATTGTTGTAAATTTGCTGATCTTAAATTTTCCAGAATTTTCTGAATCTTATCTCACCGATCACGTCTGATTGGCAAATTAAAAACAGCCCGAGAATGGTTAGAAGGAATAACAGGCGGATGGCACCACTAACCTATTTACATCTGAAGTTTGCGCATGTCCTGGCAACTTTGAACACATCTCATCAAATATAGACTTATCTTCAATGTATTTGAAGAGGGATATTTCCACATGTGTTTGGAATATAGAATTTCGTATTTCATCATATTTATGCCATATTGTGGATAATTCGTGACAAGCCAGTTGTAAGTAGTGGAGGAAATCGGAGTAACCAGTAAAAAAAACCGCCGCCTAACCCCAAATCACTGGCAACCTTCTCGCATGCCCTGGCCGGAATTCTAACCCAGGCAGTGGTGAGAGACAGCATGCAGTCAGTGGCGGCGCCTTAGACCACACGGCCATCAGAGCACGCCCTTTCATATGTTACAGATCATGAGTACGCTTTAGATGTAAAGGGGTTAATGTAAAACACTCTTTATGAGCAGTTTCAACGTCTTGATTGCTTCCCCATCTTATCATTCAAACCTCGACCTCATCCCAATATGTTGTTTCACGCATAGGTCGCATATTGGCAGTTTGTCGACAAAGGAAATTCCAAAGTGTCACCGCCTTTGTACATGCGCCATAATTGCATTGAAATGGAACAGTTTTGAAGCATCTTATTAGGCCCCCATTTGTACTACTGCCTTAGTATTGGTTTGTTGAAGTCCCAATTGCCATTTTGCCTGAGTATGTTTTTAATTGTTTTTTTCTTAAAATGCCATCGCAAGATAATGTAATGATAGCCAACAGAGTTCTATGCATAAGTGCTTACATAATTTCGTTGGCTCCAGAAAAAATTGGAATTTCATTTGAACTTTAGCTTTTTTATGATAACATGCAGAAACGTCAATGTTGCAGGACCTGCATACGAACCTAGCTCGACGCGTTTAAAAAGGTAGCCATTGGCTTGGGGTGACATTAGTCAGTTGTACTGCAGAATCCGCCACCATTTACAACCGACTATTCATGAATCATCTATTAGTGATGACTTAAACTAACTTTTAGGATTCTAAAACTTCTATTGAAGACTTCAATTCACAGATTACTCCATATTTTATTTTCCCGATCAAATCGATTAGCAGCCTTGTGACGGGTTTTCTGGTCACGATTTCTTTTAAAAGGAGCTTTACTAATATTTGATTTTATATTCATGTAGAAAGTTAATTCTGTGGACGACCAAATCAAATAATACATGTTTATATATCTTGCAACGAGAGCTGATCTAATACTGAAAGCAAGATTATCTCGTGTTGGTTCACTTTCAGCAATTAAGGTAAATTCGGATAGAAACACAGACTTCAGATACGACCTTATTTGGCATTGTGCATAAATCGTTGGGGTGACGCTATTTTCACAGATAATGGCAATCAAAAGATCTACTGCAGGACATACAGAATACCTACCCATACTTGACTTGATAAGTTATTCTTCTTGCTTTTTATAAAGCAATCTTGGTGTAATATTCACCGCGCAATCGGCCAAATTCTTTCTGATAGTCTCGATTAATGCAGCAGCTGTACACAATGCGTGCGAAATGGACTTCGTACACACTGAGAATTGCCTAGCAACACGACAACAATGGCCTACTGTCTTATCTTACAGCTATTATTATTGGTCCACGTGCCATTGTCGGCACATACATACATCAACCAATAGGAATCCATGATTCAAGACAGTCAACAATGAGAGTTCAACAATGGCTAAACTCTTAACAATGATTCAAGGACACGTTTATAGATAGATTTAAAAGACATTGAGTTATGTTGGTAAATAGTATACCTTAGAGAAATCCTCTAGAGAAGAATCCTAAACTAAATTAGTAAATAACTTCAATACACTTCACAAATTAAAAAGGCTGAAAGTGCAGCGTATTAAGGCAAGATTAAGTACTCAAACCATAGATGGCAGCATCAGATATTAATATAAACCCGAAATGATGCTTGCACCAGTTTTAATTTTTTATTCAAGATATACATTTTTTTCATTTTTGGATATGGTACACTTTAGGGGACAGATGTTACGTCTTCATTTTATCTCTAAATGAAGTAGTGTTGGTTAGAGTTTCAGTTTCTCATCACAGCAATAGATGGCGCCTCGATACCGGCTAATGCGATACCACTGTCGCGCATGAGGAAGCTTTGATGAAAGAACACTGGTGTGAACATTTATTGCGCCCTGCAACAGACGCATTCCAAAGCTTTACACCGATTTAACATTCTGAGGAAGATGATGCCGTGGGTCGCCTAACCTAAATCACCTATCTGTCATGTTATATCTTTAAGGATGCTCGCACCAGTTTTATTTTTGCCCATCGACTTTAAAACTGTTGGAAATGTTATGCCCTGCAGTACAAAACTAAAGAAAATGTAAAACGAAATGGGCTGTTTGGCCGATTAATTTTGCTTAAGAGACTAATTTATGATTATGCAGATGTGGCCATGTTAGAGAAAAGAGGCCATCACGTTGCGTATTCTTTTTGATTTTCCGCTCATTCCGGGTTGCTGTTACACACTTTTTAAATTGTCGATCTTTATCTATTTCAATTTGCACATAAGTAATGGAGTACTAGATTGTGCTAGCCTGACATGTCAAGTATGATTTCATACTTCAGAGATATTATTCCTCAAATAAAAAGTAGGTCCTCTTTCTGCTCGTACAAATCACATTTCAAAACATACCATATAATTTGCACAGGGTAAGATTTAATTGGTGGTGTTAAATTGAAAATGAACACTTTTTTTCTCAAAGATGAATGCGAATGAGGCGATTTATCATACGTAATGAATTGTAAAAAAGAATTAGTCCCGAGAATTCTAACTTCTTTTGATATGTTTTTGACCTGTAAATTTGGATTATATATGCAAAAACAATAGGAGTTACGAATTACTTTAGGATACATTTTTATTGCAAATGAAATAGAAAATGACGCTGCCTTTGTTGTTTCAATATTGTTGTAGAACAATAGGGGGAAAATCCCTTTGTTGGAGTCATTTTGTGCTCGCTAAGATGCGAATATAAGGCGATTATATCGCACATAATGAATTGTAAAAACATTACAATAGTCCATAGGATTTAAAACATTTTGATTTGTTCTTACTCTGCAAATTTGCATTTTATATACAACAAATAATGGGGATGTTCAGAGCTACTTTTTTGCTACAGAGTGATGAGTGAAGTGGTACATTATTTCTTGCTTTTTTCTAAATAAAATTGGCAATGTCCCGCAGCAACAATAAGATAATTCCCTTTGATGAGTAGCTGGCTAAGTACAGTACAGACATTTAAGTCCTGGTAGTGCCTGGTTGAACAAACACCCATGGATAACAAAAAAGTAATAATAAACCATGCACCCAAGTAGCTTGCAAATAAAAGGTACGTTCAGTTGTGATGACATGGACCTGTGGTCACATCCATGTCCAGAAAACCGGTTGGCAATCTGGCAGGCGGTTGTGTATTATGCCCGTGCTGCCCATGTATTTAGTGCAGAAATGAAATGCCGGCACTGTAGGACGGATCTTTTATCAAGACCCCTCAACCAGCTATTCTTTTCAACTTTACACACCCTCCCACTTTTCATTCCTGTCTGTTTAATGACCTATTATGTTCTTTATCAGTGATGTATCTGTTTGCCAAGCTTCTTGAATTATTGACATATAAGTTACATGTGGATAGCCTTAAGTGTGGGGTCGCAGGGATGTCTTGGTGCTCTAATATATTTTGCCATTAAAAAGAAATTCCATGGTAACCATGGTTACCATCCGCTGGCCTATTACCTTTCTAGTTAAGTATAGATTGGTAAAATAAGAGATGTGATCTTGCACTACCAACTTTGACGATCATTTTAATTACGGAGTCTGCCACTAGAGCAAAGTTTGCCACGCCCACACATAAAACGTTGCCTGAGGCATGCCAACTTCAAAGCACCACAAATTATGCCAAAAAGTATGCACCTGCAATCAGGCAAAGATATAGTCAGCATACATCGGTCACTCACACAAATGTACTATACTTGCTGCAAGAATAGATACTGCTCACTTTCAAATGTAATGCATTGTAAATTACAATCCATTGTAATTTATCTATTTCTCTTTGTTATTTATATAACACATGATTAATTTCATTACTCTCAATGCTACAACGGATTGACCTGAATGAATGGAGACAATAAAAACAGCTGTTTACAGCGAATGAAAAAATCAATGCATAGAAGCTAACATCATGATATTATCATGCCCCTTTTCATTGAGATAATTTCATTAAACTGGGTAAGTCAGCAAGACAAATAACCTACATTAGCAGTTAGTATTTATGATATGCAAATATTCACAATTCACTTTGGTATTCGCATATTCCTAAACATCTCTGAATACTCTTAATCTATTCATAAATAGTGGATGTATATATGTTGGTCTTATAGCAATGGTTTAGTTCAAAATTCATTTAGCAATATTCACAAATGGATTATTGAAATGATTTCGAACATTATTTGACCAATCCTGAATATTCATAATTCTGGCTGAATTAGTCGGTTTAGTCATTCTAGGATAATGTGTTCATGATGAACAGGCACTTTTAAACACTGTAACTGTAACTACAATTTTTTCATTGAAGTTCTCTTTAAAATTCATCAAATGTTTGAGGTTTTTGTTAATGACATACTCTATTTCATTTCCAGCTGAGACAAGGTGGAAGTTGGTGTTTAAAGCCAGCAGCGGATGTGACGTACCGGTGCATGATTTCTGGGTGTCCCCTCAGTACAACGAAAGTCAATCATCCATTCTCCTAAACAACCACTGCGCATGTCACTACAAGAGCCATCTAGTGGAGCAATGGAGCACTGCAGGAATACGTGAGGTATGTATGTATGTATGTATGTATGTATGTATGTATGTATGTATGTATGTATGTATGTATGTATGTATGAATGAACGTATGTATGTATGTATACAGTCACATGTATGTATGTATGTATGTATGTATGTATGTGTGTATGTATGTATGTCCATGCATATGTAGGCATTCATTCATGTGTCCGTCCATCCAGCCACCTATCCAACTACCTACCCGTCTAACCCCTCATGCCCGGGCACACCCTTTTGGCACACCCTCTTGTTGTACAATAAGAGTTCGCCTCCCCCGGGGAACACTAAGCTGATGTGGCACCCTGCTCGCAAAATAAATGAAAGGGAATCTGTTAATCTCTATGTGTATACCAAAGTTACGGAAATTAATTCAAGGTTTACAAAAATAGTCCCCTAAAGGTTTAAATTCACTTATAGTGGCTTATGGGGTTAATTTGTGAATATAGGGTCTTTTTGAGGTTTTTACATATAATGGAGTCTACACCCTTTCCTCATAAATAGATCATCTGACTGTCTAAGGCCATCGCTGAGCAGAGTAAGAGAGCAATTGTTACATATGTTCTCATAGGCTTGAAGACAAGTGGAAACGGGTTTTGGTCCCTTTCTCTATTTCAAATTTCATCAAAACATAGTCGCTTCAAACATGTATTTTCGGTATCAAACATTAACAGATATGCTTGAAATTCGGCGCCGAGTATTTCGGAGGGAAGGGTTTGTTTTTCTTATTTGGCTTGATTCAAAGCTGATGAAAATTGAGCCTTTTTCCTCATTTTCACCAAAAAAACCGAAAATATGGTTATAGAATTTGAACAGAGTAAAAATTAGAAAAGAGGGTGGTACACTTCCCAGGGTATTGATCTTTTCCTCACAGTTGTGATTTTATTTAGGTTCCCAGTTTATAATCGTGAATTTGGAGCCCCATTTAAAAAAACCCGAATATTTTTCTTAGTTGTTTCACCCCAGAGATAGTGTACTATGCCGGGAAGGTACTTCCGGTCCACACAGTTGTTTTCGTGTATTTGCCAACATAGGCCCACATAGTTCTTTTCGTCTAATTGCGGGACCTTATACTAATATCTGTTACAAGTTTTCTTTATAAGTTTCGTTATTTATGTATTGACTTTATCTTCTTTGCATCTGTTATAAATACTATATATAACTTTTGTAGCAAAACTACAGTCAATAAAGAATATATATATATATATATATATATATATATATATATATATATATATATATATATATATATATATATATATATATATATTTATATATGTAGTGGGAAAACTCTCAAAGTCAATGAAATTAACACCATAGGCTACCTTTGTTTTACATGGACTTCGAGTCAGCTTGCCATCAATACATTTCCCCCATCAATACATTTGCGACAACCCATCAACGCACTATCTATCTATCTATCTATCTATTTATTCATCCATCCATCTTTCTATCTGCTTATCCATTTTAACAAGATGCATATAAATCCTGTAAAATGCCCTTGTAATTGTTATTAGTGAATTCAATTATACATATTTTTGCAATAGGTCAAACTTGCGTTGTACACCAATGGAGTGGAACAGCTTTCTGTGACCTTTAATGGAACTGGTACGACCAAAACTTCATGGATGTCACAAGAAAAAATCCTGTCGAGTCCTTGGTCAGATATCAGCGAAGGTGGATCAGGCAAAGTTATTTCAGTCAATGGATAGTAGGTATCTTTTTAAATATTCATTCATTTTATGCATGATAATATGCTTTCTCAACGAACGGTGTTGGGGAATAAGGATGCATACTAGAAAATATAGTATTCTATAATCTGTGATAAATGAAACTCTCTTAGATCGAACACTCATAGAAAATGAATATAGACCGATATGCATAGGTGTCCAATGCATAGAAATTGGCTTATGTGTATAGGTGTTCAATGCATAGAAATTAGCTTATGTGTATAGGTGTTCAATGCATAGAAATTAGCTTATGTGTATAGGTGTTCAATGGATAAAAATATACCAATGTGCATAGGTGTTCAATGCATAGAAATATACCAATGTCCATAGTTGTTGAATGCATAGAAATTGACCAATGTACCTAGGTGTTTAATGCATAGAAATTGACCAATGTTCCTAGGTCTTCAATGCTTAGAAATAGACCAATGTGCATAGGTGTTCAATGCATAGAAATAGACCAATGTTGCTAGGTGTTCAATGCATAGAAATAGACCAATGTGCATAGGTGTTTAATGCATAAAATTGACCGATGTGCATAGGTGTATAATGCATAGAAATTGACCGATGTGCATAGGCATTCAATGCATAGATAGTCAACAATTAAAGAGACATTGCTGGTTTGCAGAAAGGGTTCAATGTGAATAAGGACTCATTGTAATGCGATTTTAAATCAATGCATGGAGATGTTCAATGTAATAAGGGTATGCGCGGTAGCCTAGTGGTTATGACACTTTGTTCCAAAGTGGGTCTTTGTCGACGCACAAGGTGTGGCTATGTATCAAGGTGTTAAATGTTATAAGTGTCCAAAGTATAGAGGTTGTAAGTGTCTCACACATGGCGAGGTAACTAATGTAAGAAGGTGTTGAAGCTCAACTCTGCTAATTCCAACTTCTATTCTCATCAATTAGTCACGAATATGCCTAAACAGGAATTTCCAAATATTTCACTCCCGTAGCACAGTCAATAAGTCCGAGAGCACATCAATCTTCGGTGACCGTGGTTCGATAATAGCTATGAATATTGTCACCTTGTGGCAATACTATATTGGCCCCTATTGCAATAGTTAAGACCAAGACCAATCGATACACAGTACATGTATTACCAAATGGATTTCAATGGGTTTTAAATGTAATAATGTATATATCAAAAAGATTCAGATGAAATGCCTGATAGGCTCAATTGGTCATGTTTTGCAAAAATCACCAAATTAAAAAGTACGATTTTGGTTTGTCGCATATTTTGAAGCCCCTGTTGCACGCTGACGATAATAGAAGGTGACAATAATTGGAGCTCTAATTTAAATTGCAGTACTAATCCGGACGGTAGAAGCGTGAGGAGGTTTTACATGGGGAACACCTCTACTCTGTGCGGAGAGGAGCGGGGCTGGTTCTCTGTTCTCGATAAGGTGGGGAGGTGTGGCTGGGAGAAGTGGAACACAGTACCAGCGTTCCTCTACAGCAAGCGAAACACTGCAGTCGAATGGACGAGTGAGTATAAAAGACTTAAGGCTGTGATGCTGGTGACACACTCAAAATAAGACAACTCCTATTTTAGCACTCCTGTCCCCTTTCTAACAATAGTTATCTAATCCCTGAGGTCTTGGTGTTTCAAATATAAGTTTTCTTCAACTTAGCTGCTTGAGCTGACATCGATATGAGCACAGTTTCTATTTTACAGTGTTTTACCTCAAATGAGGTTTTCTTGGTCAACAAAGGTACATTTGATTTGTAAATACCATGTGTTACGTGCCAAAAGTAACTAGAATGAGTTACTATAAACAAAAGTAACAAGAATGACAGAAACCAGCAGATTAACAATAGTAACAACTTAATAACACTAGAATAGTACACCAATACCAACAAAAGGATACACTGGTCAAGCCCTCTCCTAGTCAGACAGTCCTCACTATAATAAAGATGATCACTCACAGAGTTATGTCCAGTCCTTTCACTTGCCAATGTATGTCCTAGTAGTAGAGCACATTCAGTTAACAGCTGTTGTAGACGAGTAATCTCAAAAAGTCCATAAGCAACACACGACTGAAGTACCCCTGCCAGGCAGATGCCCTCAAATGAGACGTTCATTCTAGGTGTAATTCTCCCAAATCTGCACTCTGTTACTCAATCACCCCTTTATATAGGCAACTCAAAGCTCTAGAAGGCTCTAAAATTCCAGATTATTCCTAGCCCTATAATTCACCCAACTAAGGAAGAATGACCCAAACCCTTCCAGAACATTCACTCGAAATAGGTAAACAAGTTATCCCCTTCAGTACCAAAACTCCATGACCAAGACATGGTAATAACAAAATAAGACGATTGTCCCAAATAACAATATAAATGACGCAATCAATTGCCACTTGGGCGTAACACATGCATGTCTGCTAAATATACTCGGCTAGGGCAACTGGATGGAAAGTTTGTAGTTCCCGTAAGATAAAGCCTTACAGCACACGAATTTGGTGGACATTTTTACCTAAAAAAGAAGGTCACAATGGACATGCTGTCTCCACCTTGTCAACCTACTTTCGCAAGTAAAATGTCCATCAAAATCTCGTGCTGTAAGGCTTTATCTTGCAGAAACTCCAAAATTTCCATCCAGTTGCCCTAGCCTAGTATATTTATCAAACATGTTTGTCAAATCCGTTTTCTTAGGGTACAATCTTGATTTAGCTTTTCTTGATTTTAGAGTGCCCAAGTCCAGCGTTGCCTGGATCATCCAGGAGGAATGGTGGATGGGGCGGGATAACACAATCGACTTGTGACAATGAAATCGGAATGTGCTTTGACAGCACCTGCTCCCTATGTTCATGGTGTTATATTCCTCCTACTCGTGGTAAATATCCATTTATCTAGTTTTTCTGTATATGTATATGTATATCTATCTATCTATCTATCTATCTATTTATATATTTATATATATATATATATATATATATATATATATACATATATATATATATATATATTTATATATATATATATGTATATATATATATATATATATATATATATATATATATATATATATACTGTAGAATAGGTATATATCGCGCTACAAAAATTTCGCGAAAAGCCGATTTTTCGGTTTTTCGCGTGTACTTTATTTCGCGTGTGAGCATGTTCGTCAGCGCCATCTATTGAACCAAACAGTAATCTTAAACATGCAAACATTCGGCGGCCATCTTGCGGCTATAATCTGGCTGAAGTTTCAACAAAATTGGACTGGTAAACATGCCATTTATGATATGATACCTTGGTAACTTTTTCATAAGTTACCAATGTGACGAAAAACCGAAATTCCAAGTTCAATGTCCGTACAGTCGAGCGGATTTCCTACTCGCCGTGCCTCACCATCGCACAAAGTCTGACTCTAGCATGTGGACATGTTGTCGATGACGGGTGTATTCAGTTTATTTTTCCACCCACTGCATTTTCTTCTACCATGCATTATTGGCTGCGATTTCAACCTAAGTAGCCATTTTAATTGAATTGTCTTATTATGAAGGTGTGTCTTTTCTTCTTTTTCAGACGATGTTGGAGTAGCTGACACCATGGCAATATTTATCCACACCGTTTGATGCGCTCCCATGGTGATGCGTTTTCGCCTTGCGTTATCACGCGAGATTTAAACGAGATTTGATACCATCCAGCTGTGTGCGAGGCTGTTGAAACTGGAATCTCGAGAAATACGAATGGGATCGGCGGAGATTGCTCACACCAGGAATTGTTCACGTGTAATTACACTGTTTTACGAATGAATTGGACCATCTGGAGGCTTACACATACATGTACCATCGCACTCAAGTGGGAGCGGAAACCTCTACAGCAAGTCTTGTGCACTGTACAAAATCTCGCGAGATTTAATCTTAACCTCATAGATCTTAAGAGCCCTTGTGATCTATTCTCTACTAGATACTTTGAAATAACTGAGAAAAATGAAATTCCTGGATATATTTAAAAAGGGATTGCTATACACATCGGTAACAACAATTTTAAGTCGAACATTTAACAAACTATATCTTTTCATCAAGGTAGTTTCTGTGTGTTAAACTAGAGTAGTTACCATTTGTGAATGGGTTAATAGTTAATATAAAGCCTGAACCTTTTGTTTAAAAAGGCTCACCTGAATAATTACAGAGATAAACTGGGATAGTGGGGACTAAGTCAACACTTCTTGCTCTTGATTAATATTGTCATGTGAATCCTCCAGGAGGAATGGCATAGGTACTGTATCCTTACTACTACTACTACTACTACTACTACTACTACTACTACTACTACTACTACTAATAATAATAATTGATATTTGATATAGCGCCCTTTCCACCTATACTGTTCAAAAGCGCTTTAAAGAAAGTCAGTGGACAGTTGTCATGGTCCATATAGTCAAATAAACTCCTTTCGAAATTGCAATGTTTTCAGCTGTTTCTTGAAGTTTTGCACACTATCAGCAGCCTTGATGTTGTCAGGGAGCTCATTCCAAAGGCGAGGTACATAGGCACAGAATGCTCTGTCACCAAACCTTTTCAGATTAGTGTGTGTTATCTAGTGGGTTGGCCAGGTTGCAATACAGACGCCCGGCGTTGTGAAGCGTTGCCTTCCTACCATCGGCAACGACGTACCGTAAGATCTATGCACAAGGAGTCGAGGATTTCTCGGTTATGACTTACTACATGTAATGTTATCACACAAATAAACACACCCCTGCCAATGGTCGTGATCTCATTGTTATATCTTTAACTGAGACCCTCACTATTACTACTGCTGCTTTTGCTGCTGCTACTATTACTACTACTACTACATAGCTATGATGATGGTAAAAATAATGATAATGATGATGATGAAGGTTTTACTACTTCTATTACTTCTACTACTACTACTACTACTACTACTACTACTACTACTACTACTACTACTACTACTACTACTGCTACTACTACTACTACTACTACTACTACTACTACTACTACTACTACTAGTACTACTACTACTACTATCATTCTGTCATCAACGCAGTCTATCGGTGAAGACAAGGTCTCCACTGGAGCAATGTGGTCCATGAACAAATGTGCGGAGTTGTCAGAGCGAATGTCTGCATGCACTTTGACATAAGGAATAATGCAAGTCTCCGCCTAATAAGTCGTGCCTGATATTATACAAATATGATCCACAGGGGGCTCAAACGTTTAAGCTCCCTCGTTTGAGGAATTGAGTTCTACAACAGATTTGGGCCATCTCTCTAAACCAATCACAATACAGTACCTTCAAGTGAGGTATAATAAACTACTTATAAGCTAGAAGTAACGTCTTAAAGTCATCATTTCACGAGGTACTTCTCCGCTAAGTCTAACACTAACAAGCCACCATATCAGTTCTGTGTAATCGGTGTATATAACTTTCATTCAAATACATTTCGTTATTCATCAAAAGATTTCGCCACCAAATGTATTTGCCCTACTGTTTTCCATTAAAGATCTCAAATCTCACCAACCAAGCCATGAAAATCTCATTTTGGAAAAATCCTATCATTACAAGTATGATATAACATTTATAAAGAATAGGTTAGTCGATAGTCTAGCATGCGTTGATGAGAATTTTCCTTTCGTTGGTGTGAAGACCAATAGATGTCACGTGAGCTTAGTAACAAGATAACATATCGGATCTGGTTTTCAAATAGTTTCGATAAAATCTTTCAAGCAAAGATACAGTATGGAAATATTGTTATTTCGAAGACCATCAACAACTCTCTCTCAAATATTTTTTGAGCTTATTTTCGATTAAAAAGTAATTGTCGAAAGCAGTGTGGATCCAGAAGGCAATTCCTGGAAGAAATTTAGGGGGTAACAATTGAATATGTCTTGACCACTCAGCAGTTTCCACTTATAAAAGGCCAGTTTGCCACCCAAAATCTTTTTATGCCACGTACATTACATTGAATACACGACTACTTTGGGGTATGTCTATCACATGGCCATTGGGACAACAAAGAGGCAAACACTCGAGACAACTGGACGTGCTTCTACCCCAAATGACCGCAGCCCGTTTGAGCAAATATGATTGCCCTAAATGCATAAAACGTCATGCACAACGCATATCAACTTGACTAGCACAAAACACAAATGTGCGCCGGCAGGGATGATGAAAACCTCAAATTTCCAATTACACCCATGCTATCATATGTATCACATGTATATATATATATATATATATATATATATATATATATATATATATATATATATATATATATATATATATATATATATATATATATATATATATATATATATAGATATACTAGTGATGTAAAACAGGATAGACATTCATTTGGCCTGAGATAAGGGACAAGGGCCTAAAGTCGAGTGCTGGCGAGGGTCAAACGATGTGACGACGATCACCTTGATAGAAATCACATTCTCCTTTTGCATAGTACCACGTCGAATTCCCTTCCCTGATTATCGTCATCCACAAATATGATATCTACACTGAAATGTACATTGAAGTGTGCATTCTTCCTGCTCCTGATGAAATCAACACTAGGTGAGTGAACGTATTCGATTTATTTAAGCATACATCTACATCTATTCCTGTGAAGATGGACTTTTCTTAATTCCTGCAACTTGACAAACTCTATGTATCTGTGTGTCGTCCGTTATCACAGCCTCAACACTTCTGACAAGAATCCATACCCTACAATACATGGTTACAACGCAATGTCGCCAGTTGGTAGATGCAATAAGGCAATACAATAGTAGTCTTACGGCAGCAATTGGCTCGAATTACTACCTAATGTAAAAGCGAAGTTTACGGATTCGAATAAGTAAAAGTTGATTACGAGATATCCTATGGATACAGGATGCACAGAATGATATTAAATGTTATCTAAACCCACGACAACCGCAAGATTAGATATGCATAATAAACTAAGTTTTCTTTTCGTGGCAACGCAATGAGTTAGTGGTATTCAGCAAGAAGGATTTAAGGGTAAAGTCGACCCGTAAGCATATACAAATCCATTCATTCTTATATTCTGTATAAAACGTTAAATGGTTGCTGCGCCTTGATTTATGTAAATTGTCTTTTTATCAACACACTGGTGCTTGAACTTCGCTTATGATTAGCAAAGACTCATTCACCTTTGAACAAAGCTATCACAAGTGTCTGAAATACCTGCCTTTACTACATCTTCAATGCAGTTACGATTACATAATATATATGGTAGGATCACGAAGTCACTACACCAAGGATGTACTTAACACATCTTTTATCATTGCTGTTTGCTTGGTGTACGTATTGTGATTAAACAGTCATTAATTTGTTGTGCGACTAAGACAGTTGAAGATACGCCGACAACATGTTTTCCTAACAGGGATTAGAAATCTATGATTAATCATATTCATGCCATGATCATAGGTATGCTTGTGTATGTATATGTGTATGTAATGTATGTATATGTGTATATATTTATGTATACATGTATGTATGTATGTTTGTATGTATGTATATATTTATGTATGTATGTTTGTACGTACGTATGTATGTATATATATATATATATATATATATATATATATATATATATATATATATATATATATATATATATATATATATATATAAATATATATATATATATATGTGTGTGTGTATGCATGCATGCATGTATGTATGTATGTACATGTACGTATGTATGTATGCATGTATGTATGTACATGTACGTATGTATGTGATAGATAGACCCCAAGGAAGCTGTGGTGTATGGGATATACCCAAGGTGTTGCGAGGCGAAGCCGAGTAACCCCGAGGGTATCACATACACCACAGCGTCCGAGGAGTCTATGTGGCTTGTACCACAGTTGACTGCCTTCCACCAATCACATGCCGAGAAAAGTATACCCTTGGGTAACACCTTTGGGTTTAGGCAGCTTAGAGAACAAAGGCCTGAAAAGTGTGGGTTATGTAATAGAAAGAACACGAGGGGCCGTGGGTTATGGGGGAAAACCCAAGTTTCCGCACGAGTGCGCAGCACGAGTGGGGAACCGAGGGTGGTCCCCCATAAACCACACCCGAGTAGTTCTTTCTGACTTGTAGCATGGACAGCTCCCTTCAGGCAATCTCAGGCCGAGAGAAAGGTAGGCTCCAGAACACAGGAAGTACAGGAAAGGAATAGTGAAGGATAAGGGATGGGAAGGCATGCAGATTCCTCTCGATTATCTGATGTTAATAGGACACATAGTTTAGCGCTCTGGCAATGGAGAAGGTAGGATATTCGGGTGAGCAGTATGTGGGGGTACACATCATACCTCATGGTAGATTCATGTTTAGGTGTCTTTATTTCGGCTATTGTAAATATCCAACAGAATACCCTGCTCTACGGCCTTCCCTGAAGTGTTTTATCACATCAGAGACGCACGGATTAAAAATTATTTTGATTTTCAGTGCAGAATAATGGTATCTCTCTCTCTCTCTCTCTCTCTCTCTCTCTCTCTCTCTCTCTCTCTCTCTCTCTCTCTCTCTCTATATACATATATATATATATATATATATATATATATATATATATATATATATATATATATATACATATATATATATATATATATATATATATATACATATATATATATACATATATATATATATATACATACATATATGTATATACATATATATATATATATATATATATATATATATATATATATATATATATATATATATATATATACATACTAGTATATATATATATACATATATATATATATATATATATATATATATATATATATATATATATATATAAGGTATCTCCGCAAGTGTGCTTTCCCGAATGACCACGATTCATCTGCTTTTGTTTCACCCACAGGTAGGTGTCCACTGACCACAGGGGCTCCACTCCTACAGAGGGCAACGCCTCTGTGGTCAGTGAACATCTCTTTGTGGGTGAGACAAAGACAGCTAACCGTGTTCTTCAGGAAATAAGAACACACTTTTCGAGGCCTGTGATTGGCTGAAGGGAGCAGGCCATGCTACAAGTCCTATAACCCTACACTTTTCGAGGCCTCTGATTGGTGGAAGGCAAGCAACTGTGGTACAAGAATGTATGTACATGTATGTATGTATGTATGTATGTATGTATGTATGTATGTATGTATGTAAGTCGTCTACACCTGTAAGTACATCATTAGGAATACCATATCACACAACGCAAACCACTATCGAATAAAGCTAAAAATTTCAAAGGTGACGATAATCGAAATTCCAAATTTATGAACATATTACAACAACACCGGCAACAATTGCCTTTTGTCTAAAATACAGGTGTTCTGAGCTGACAGAAAAAGGTAGATACTACACCTGAATAACATATTATGGATTAAGTAATTCTAGGTGACATACATAATTCCCATTCCAAAGGTGAGTGTGATTGTCAGGAGGTCAGTCTTAGTTCTGATTATTTAACCAATTCATAGCCTTATGAAGGAGAAATGTGAATCAGAACACTGTCAATCTGTCATTGTAATTGTCAAATTTACATTGTCAATCTATCTGGCCAGTCAACACCAGCTTGATATGTATCACATATTGACCTTGAGGGATAAAACATGTATGTGGATGGATGCGTATTATCTCTAAAAACTAGACTGTTCCAGAAAAGATAATTTCTGCATTGTAAAGGCTAATGTTATACCGAGGACTAGGCATATGAATTCTGTAACAAAGATTAATCAATCAATTTTATTAATCTAGCAAGTAATTTCTCCTACCACAGCAGTTTCCTCAGTAGGAGCAGGTGCAATTGTATTACTGATTTTCCTTCTTTTAAATGGTGTCGGTATCCTTTTTACAGGTCCTCCTCCAATATCTATGGGGTTGAAATAGAGGTCAGCAGGAAATGGGTAATGATTCTCAAGGGTGGGACCCTCCCCATTTGTCCAGTGCTGTAATTGACGAGGATTTTGTGAGATATATTATTCCTTTTGGGCATAGGTTTATTTCCTAAAATCAATGAGAATCTGGAAACTAATTCGGTTTACTTTATTTATTGACTTAGCTTGGGGTGTTTTGTATGCATTGTTTGACAGACGGTTATAATATGTCGTTAAAGATAATGAATATTATTATATCTTACATCTAAAATGGGCCAATGGTATTCACGCCCCTATCCTATGGATTTATATGTGAAGCAATCAGTTATTTATATAAGAATCTGCCCTTTGTTAAGGGTACTGAAATCCATGCTCATTTCCTTTCAATATGTTCATTTTAACTGAGAAACTTTCAGATAATAAGATAATAATAGCTTACAATTATTGAAATAGTGAAATAACCTTACTTTTGAACAGACATATATGTACTTATTGATTTTCTCCAACTATTAAGGTGGTCTTCCACAGTCAGCTTCATACATTTCAAGCAATCCTCCAAATTGTTTTTAACTTGACACCAATCATGTGTGGTTTGTAATGATATTGGCTATTACTATTGCACTACCCCCATGCACAACTAATAACCACCATCTCAGCAAATTATTCTCTTAATAAAATTCACTAATGATCCTCTGAGAATGCTTAAAAACTATTCTTTAAGTGAGAGAAATTCTCATTTACTGCTGCCTCTAGTAGTATAGTAGCACTACTGACCATAAGTGTCTGAGGCTTTGTTTGTATTATGAGGGTAAATTCAGAGTCTACACTTACATGAGCTCAGCATTTAAATGAACTAAACTAAGAATTCGAAGGAAGATGTGGAAAACTTTTTCAGTTTATGCATATCAAAATTATGAATATCTTTAGCCTACAGGTACGAATGTTCCATAATGCCTTAATTGTGTTTTGTGCCATTAATATCGTTGACAGCGATAGCAGAAAGCCACCAAGTAGAAGATGTTCAAATCAGCTGACAAAGGTCGATAATGTCTACTTCAAATCAGTTGAATTGGGTTCACAAGTGATAAATGTTGTGCTATTTGTAAACATCAATCAAGTGTCACACAAATGTCTGTAAACGACTTTTCTGCTATCATTTTAATATATATATATATATATATATATATATATATATATATATATATATATATATATATATATATATATATATATATATATATATATACATATATATATATATACATATATATATATATATATATATATATATATATATATATATATATATATATATATATATATATATATATATATATATATATATATATATATATATATATATATATATATATATATATATATATATATATATATATATATGAATATATATATATATATATATATATATATATATATATATATATATATATATATATATATATATATATATATATATATATATGTATATATATACACACATATACATATATATATATATATATATATATATATATATATATATATATATATATATATATATATATATATATATATATATATATATATATATATATATATATATATATATATACATACGTGTGTGTGCGTAGGTCTTTTTCGGCGTTTGATAAAACTCTTTTGGATGTATTTGTGTAAATTCTAATCCGGTCAAAAGACACGGTCAAAGTTGCTTAGTTGTATATAACGACATGCTCAAATCAAAGAAACATATATTCTCATTATTTTGCACTGCAATACCCACTGAAGGTATCGGGTAAGCAAAAACCGGGTGGTAACCACTTTGGTGACGACAAGGACGCGCAGTGTGGCCATGCAGTGACACGAAACTAAGCACTCATTTGCCTGTCACAACATTCAGATAACGCTAAACAAGCAGTAAAAGTTACATGCCAGTGAAAAGATTTGAAGCAATTCTTATCATATTCTTATCCTAATTAATAGTTGATAAACATAGTGATATCTTAGTGTGTTTAGACATTGAGTAAATTATGGCTAGACAGGCGCCGTCCATTTATCTACCTCAACGTAAAATCACCAGAGTAGCGTTTTTCATTATCAACTTATTGTTTATCAGAGCACTTTATCTAATGGCAATTTATTTTTCGAAATTTAATCAAATTTTCTCCTAAATCAATTTTGAGTTTTTCCTCCCTTTTCGTTATCCTATCACACACTTCGTTAATATGGTTAAGTTCATTTTCTTATTTCACCATTTTGCATTATATTTACTGTTACCAGAACAATTATAACAAAGAATTTTTCTTCTACGGATGTATTCCTGCTTAAGGTGATGGGTACCATTGCAAGCCAGTTAAAAGCCCTGTCCCTTACACCTCAAAGCAGCATAATCCTATAACTAGGTGTATCTCCAGGTTCCTGAGTGTTATCAGGTAGAGAATATCATCGCCAGCTGTCATTATTCAATCCAGATTCTGTTTTATTTCAAAATTTACAACTTTTTTTTCAAATGACATATTCTCATGAATTACGCAGGTGATGGTTACTACAGGTTCAGAGTTACTTTAGGGATATCATTGACTATGCCCAATAAAAAGTATTTTTTTGATTTTTTACCCCTGAAGATTTTTACAGACCATAACGTTGAAAATTTTAGTTAGAAATCTCCACACCAACTTCACTTGGTGACCTCACGTACTCATAGCTAGCACCTATTTATAGCATCCTGACCACAACCCATTGTCTTGAGATCGTCGATGTGTATCTTTGTGCAACTCTCTTTTGTTTCGAGTGCTCAGGAGTGATCAGCGAGGTATGTCCATTACTACCAAAGGGGTTCCCATGCCTCCACACACGAGATTTCTCACTAGAATTTTCAATGTTATGGCCTGTAAAAATCTTCAGGGGTAAAAAATCAAAAAAATACTTTTTATTGGGCATAGTCAATGATATCCCTAAAGTAACTCTGAACCTGCAGTAACCATCACCTGCATAATTAATGAGAATATGTCATTTGAAAAAAAAGTTGTAAATTTTAAAAATAAAACAGAATCTGGATTGAATAATGACAGGTGGCGATGATATTCTCTACCTGATAACACTCAGGAACCTGGAGATACACCTAGTTATAGGATTATGCTGCTTTGAGGTGTGTTTTGGGACAGGGCTTTTAACTGGCTTGCAATGGTACCCATCACCTTAAGAGCAAGGAAAGAAACATAAGTAGAGCACGACAGATAGATGCAAGGCATGTCCTTGAACCACCAATCAACACCCTTATACGTTTGATGCTTTTCTACTTTTTTTGCAAAGCTTAGCATTGTCATTTAATAGGTTCAATCTGAAAGTATTGATTCATTCACTTACATGTATTTATCTATTCATTCATTTACTTTTAGTTTGTTCATTTGTTTGTTTGTTTGTTTGTTTGTTAGTTTGCTTTGACTTTTCTTCATTTAAATATTTAATTATTTATTTCTTCATCTATCTTTCTACTAGTATATATCTTTCTATTCGTTTATTATATATATATCTATTTATTAATTAAATAATTTTTCTTTTGATTCGTTTCTTCATTTATGTTTTCGTTTCTTCATTTATTCATTTGTATGTTTATGCTATGTGTATTTATTTATGATTTATTTATCTATTCATTTATCTATTAATCTATTCATCCATTTGTTCATATCCATTCATTTATTCATTTATTTATCTATTTATTTATTTATTTATTTATTTATTTATTTATTCGTTTATTTGTTTATTCATTTATTTATCTATTTATTTATGTATTCGTTCATTTATTTATTTATTTATTTATTTATTCGTTTCACTCTCAGGCAGCCCTGAAGAATGGAATAAGGTTGGCGAGAGCACTCTGCGCCACGCCCTGTGGACCTTCAATAACCCTAACACCAACACGGCCAAAAACATCATACTGTTCCTAGGCGACGGAATGGGCATCTCCACGGTAACCGCTGCTAGGATACGCAAAGGTCAACTCAACGGCAAACTCGGTGAAGAGGAAACCCTCACTTTTGATAGATTTCCGCACGCTTTCCAGGGTAAGATTAGCGTGATATATGTTTTTATCTCATGATTGGCAAAATTCTAGGCTTTTGATTGGTCAATTGGCATATGATATGAAGTTGTATTAACCTCTCAGAATCCTATATTAACCTGCCAGTATTTGTATGTATGTATGTATGTTCATTTTTAATACCTATGCATAGGTCGAGGAGGCTGCGCCTCGGGTGATACAGCCCTCTGATTGCGAGATATAAGTTGTATCATACTCCAAAACAGTTGATAACTAATAGTATTTTCCAGCTAAAATGCCAATGGCACATTAACTGTAGCCGCCAGAATATTCTTTTTCCATTTCCATCAGTGTATCGAAAAGATGTATTTTTAGGACGTCATAAGCAAATAAGAGTCCATATGCAAAGCTATATAAGGTATATTTGCTAGTAAATTATGGATGCGTACATGGACATATAGAATGCAACAAAATAAGGTTAATTTTGTTTCGTTCAGCGTCAATGGAATAAGTGTCGTTATTTGATATACGAATGTGTATTTCTTGTGTTTTATATCATTGTGCTTTCAATTTGATTATATGATGAAAATATAATTTATTTCTTGAAAATCTTCACCATTCTTCATTACTTTGCTTCTTTGTGAATTATTCTTGTAATATTTTTAAGCGTCGGTCTGTCACAATTTGGCATATAGAACACTATTATTTTAAGACGTTTGCACCATCGTACATCACAACATTTTTGTCACACTTGTGCATTCGTATACTGATTTGCATAGCAGAGGACTTCTTAGTATAGTACTTTCATAGTAAAATGCATTCACAGTATAGTACTTTCATTTCAGACGTACAGCAAAGATTCCCAGGTGCCTGATACAGCTGCCATAGCGACTGCGTACGTCTGGGGACTATTTTCATTGTCTTACAACGCAATAATTTGTCACACAGGCGCCATCGTACTTTTGTTTCAGAAGTACAGCAATGATTTTCAGGTCCTTGATTCCGCTGCCATGGCGACTGCGTACCTCTATCGGGCTAGTTTAATTGTTGCGCATCACACTTTGTATTGTATCGTATTGTGTGTTTATTGACTGCACACAAATCGTAACATATTTTGTCACACTTGCACCATCGTTCTTTCATTTCAGACGTACAGCAATGACTTCCGGGTTCGTGATTCCGCTGTCACGGCGACGGCGTACCTCTATCGGGCTATTTTCTTTGTCTTACAATTTTGTCACACTTGCGCCAACGTATTTTCGTTTCAGACGTACAGCAATGATTTCCAGGTTCCTGATTCGGCTGCCACTGCGACTGCGTACCTCTGCGGGGTCAAAGCCAACCATTTGACCTTGGGCCTGAACGACAAGGCGCGAGTCCTAGATTGCGGGTCCGAAAGGGGCAACGAAGTGAGTTCCATTGTCGACTGGGCGAGAGCAGAAGGTACCCAAATTTGAATTCCTAAATGCAATCATGATTATGATTTAACTCTAAAAGAACCTTCACACTCACTTCCACGATTTATCTAAATGGTATATAAGTGTCTTTAACTTTTCTTTCTTTCGCCTTTTCGATGACTACTCAAAGTGTTTCTAACTCACGTTTCAGGAATACATAGCTGTGCATACATTCTGTTATCATCTTTATCTTTGTGTGACTTGAAGAAAAGCAAAAGTGATTCACCTGTATCTACATATCTTCGGTATCTTACCTGATAACATCGCAATATCTTGAGAAATATTATATTGCAAGTGTTACTGTTGCCGTTTTACAATCCAATTATAGTATCTTTCCAATAATACTCTATACAGAAAGTTATTCCCAAAATTGCAGTACGCGTGTGCAGTGCCAATGCAAATACATATAGCAGTATCCCAGGGATGAATTTAATAGTTCACTAATGACGGAGATATAGGAACGAATTTTCAAACATTCGGTAGATGTATTGTATTGTATTGTATTGTATTGTATGTTTATTGACTGCGCAAAAACGCAAAATCACACATACGATTTTCAAACTTTAGGAGCTCACCTCAGCAAAAAATGATACTTCGGATGTCAAAAAGTTCGTTGCTATTGAATGATAAGAAAACGGTTGCGTTTTATAAGCATTGAGAGAGCGAGGCACGTGGTAAATAGATTGTTGGACAGGTCAAATATGGCGATTTTACCCATGCGTATGAAACCAAATATTCATTCTCGACGACTAAATTGGTAATGGTCATTTTCTCAATGTGTTTTTCTCGATTGGCATGTCTGTCTGATAAAATGGACGAACATCTATTTCTCAAAAAAATTATCCCATTCCCCTGCTGACAGGTAAATCCACTGGCATCGTCACCACCACTCGCATCACGCACGCCACGCCCGCGGCTGCGTACGCACACTCCGCCTACCGCAGCTGGGAGGCGGACGACGAACTTCCGGCGGAAGCCAAGGGGAAGTGCAAGGACATAGCGGTGCAGTTCTACGAGAATGCGCGAGACATGGACGTGGTTCTGTCTTCGGGGCGCAAGTACCTTACGCCCACAGACGTGCCGGACCCCGAAAACCCTGTGGAGAAAGGGCGGCGCGAGGATGGAAGGAATCTCATTGAGGTATGGAGAAAATAACGCTGGAGCTTATCTGCGATTCATCATAGTTATCCTAAACAAAATTTGATAAGTTTTTTGATCGTTATGATAATGAAGTTGTTATAGTAATGATGATAATAATAATAATAATAATAATAATATTAATAATAATAATAATAATAATAATAATAATAATAATAATAAAAATAATGATAATAATGTTGATAATAATGATAACGATAATGATGACAATGATGATGATAATACTAATATCAATTGTAATAATAAAATAATTATAACAATAATTAGAATAATGATGATTAGGACGATAATAATAAAGATAATAATAATGATAATAATAATAATAATAATGATGATAATAATAATATTAATAATAATGATAATAATATTGATACATCAATATACATATTGATTGAATATTTGTAATTTCTCCTCACACTTTTATCCCTCATATTTTAGGAATGGAAAACTCATCAATTGAATAAGGGATTGAACTTCAGTTACGTCTGGAATAAAACTGCTTTCGACAGAATTCATCCAGCGAAAACAGATCGACTATTAGGTAAGAAGACCACTGGCTGTGCTAAAGATTGGTTGCCCTTAATGATAATTATGAAAACAATGGCACTACTACTACTACTACTACTACTACTACTACTACTACTACTACTACTACTACTACTACTACTACTACTACTACTACTACTACTACTACGTCGTCGTCGTAGTAATAAAAATAGTGATGTTGATGATAATAATAATAATAATAATAATAATAATAATAATAATAATAATAATAATAATAATAATAATCATTATAATAATCATAATAGTGATAATGTTAATAATAATAATAGTAATAATGTTAATAACAATAATTATAATGGTGAGGATCGTGATGGTGATGATCTTGAACATTCAGCTGTTGTCATTTTGATGGTAATAACGATATTAATTGTTGATATTGGTGTTTTATTGTTGCCGCTATTGTTGAGCGGAGTGATCTTCATGATTAAGTGCTTCCCACACCTTACATCCTCTGTGATTCGTCAGTGCCGACTTAACCGCAATATGACAGAAAAAATGACGAATAACGAAATTCCCAAATCTGTGTTTGGCAGGTCTATTCGGGGCTGATCACATGCAGTATGAGGCGGACAGGGCAGAGGACGTGGCTGGTGAACCCTCAATAGCAGAAATGGTGGAGAAAGCCATCAAAATGGTGGAGCACAATGAGAATGGCTATTTCTTACTAGTTGAAGGTAAGAACTATCCTCGGATAAGGCATTGCAATCGAGAGATTAACGTTTTAAAAGAATGACATATGCAATCAAAACATTCTAGAAAAAGCACACAAAAGCACGACACATCGTTTAAAGCATGGTGTGCTCATGACTAGAATTGCATCTGATAAGATCATTATGGGAGAAGATGGTGAATTATCCACAGAGTAATATATGCACAGTGAGAGTTGTGCTAATAGACACACCCAATTGCCATACATCAATACCTAAATATCAAAAGCCACTGGGTGACTATAATTCGTAGTATGTATTCCAATTTTACTATGGGGATAACAAAGTTCAGACCAAAATACATTCTTTCAATAGTAAGGATATCATCTATTCAAAACATGCAAAACTGAGAATTTCAAAGGCTAGCAATTTCAATTGAATGGAAGCGTAGAACATGGTCTTAAGAAGTCACGTACAGAAAACATCGATGGATGAATTGCATAAATTGTATATCAATGATAGTATCAGCTAGCAGAATACTGTTCATGTTCTTGTTTATTCGTTTCATTCTACCCTTATTTGGCTTATTGGTCTAAACTTTGTTTTGAGGTTTATTTCTAAGATCACGTCGACGTTTCGAAAACATCAATCTGGAATAGAATAGTTTGGATATCAATGGTAGTCTTAGGTAGCACAAATGTCTATACTTCTTATGTATGCCATCCTTATTTGGCTTCTTATGCTAGTCTTAATGTTGCGATTCCTTAATAAACCCATTCAGGGCCGTTCACGTATATATTAAAATGGCTTAAACATTCTTGTGTCTAGCTCTGATATTACACGCCCAGATTCCTGATTTCCAGGGGGTCGTATTGACCATGGTCACCATCAAGGAAAACCATACAAGGCCATCACTGACGCGGTGGCCTTCGATCTGGCCGTGGAAAAAGCTGTGAACTTGACCAGTGAACGAGATACCCTCCTAGTAGTGACTGCTGACCACTCGCATGTGTTCGCAATAGGAGGCTACCCGACCAGAGGGAACCCTATATTTGGTAAGCTGAAAAGTAGTTAACTCCAATTATTATTTCTTCCTCTGGCTCGCCCAATCAGCACTCAGGATTTGTACCATGTGACCGGTTATTAAATCCCCATAATGCCCTCCACCGCAGGGCATTAAATCTCACTCCATAATGCCCTGCAAGGCTATCTAGGTCAGTCACTGACACGATTCGACCATTACTCATTTGTTGTTTAAAGAAAGCGGACAACTTATATAGGTACTTTCTTCTTGCATCTCACTCTCATGCTTAGTCAGTAAATTTGTGAAACAAAAATGCTTACATAAAGCACATTAAACTCAAATGATCACAACAGTGGAATCTAAAATATGTAACACATTTTTTGAAACATTTTCAAAGGCTTATTTAAGAAGAAAAAGTTTTGGAATAAAAAATATGCGAACTTTTGTGGTGAAACTTATAATATAAATAGTTCTTGGTGTGCCCACTAGATGGCTCTTTTTCAGCTGGTTCCCTTTCTCTCACTCCACATCCTACTGTATATGTTGCAGTGTGGTAAGTGTGAGACAGAGTACCAATAATACTCATAGAGCAAGGGACTAGTCTATCATGGGAGAAGCAAAAAGCTTTATACGATTCATGGATATTTCAGATTCAAAATTATTAAATGAGGTAATGCCATTTAGCATTATCTACACAAGTTCTCATAATAAATAAATAGCAGAAATTAAAAGAAAGAAAGTAGAAGAAAACATTGCCCTTTTTAGTTCTTATTGTGGGTGTGCATACCATATATCACAAGCTACTATAAATCAGATCACAAGAAATGTCTCATTCAGGGAAGCAATAATAAAAACCTTAATAACTGTTCACGAGGGCAGTATGTGTATTAAATGTGCGCCTTCAGGCAACCTGGCCAGACCTCGGGCCTTCGGCCCTCGGTCTGGCCAGGATGCCTTCAGGCGCACATTAAATACACATACTGCCCGTGTGAACAGTCATTAAGGCTTTAATGTTTAAAAAATAATGGGAACTGCTATCGGTGATTGGTGCCTACTGTCCTAATAGCCAAATGTCCTAAGGCTTTCATCTCGCTATGTCTCATCACCCTCTCTGTACAGAACAGACATGGGCATGTGAGAACATTTCCAGTGACTTTGATCATGCGGAGAGATTCTCCGAGACTATTCTGTTTCCCCTCAACATTAACAACTGTCACGTCAGCGTTATCTTTTTACTATTATTACAAGGGAGTGGGTGTAAACGAAATTCCAAATTCCAAGTGTTATGACTATAAGATAACATCATACTAACGATCTTGATATGGCTTCACAAATTTGTTGTCTGCAATACACCGACTTATACATGCAGCTAATACAAATAGGTTTAAACGCATGACGAATCCATTTCACCATCATAAAAGTGGTGGAGAAGATCTGTTAAGATATAAGTATGTACAACGAGTTTGATACCCACCTATTCACATCTGTAGCTTGTAAATGGTCTGACGCAAATGGCAAGAACTTCACAACCAAGAAATATTTCAAAACGAGATTAAACTTTCTTTTCCTTTTTGATTTCACAGTTCATTTTGAATGATACTCAGCAACGATTGTTTTGTTTAAAGTTGTCAGACTTTCCATTGAGGTTATGTCACCTTTGTTTAATGAACTAATTCTACAGTACTGCTAGTTAGTAATTTAATGAAATTGATCACCAAGTTGTGGTTATCGATTAAGTTCTATGTATCCAACAAAGGAAAATTCGCATTATTACCTGGTTTCATTATATTACATTACAGGTAAGGTGAATACAAACAGCCCGGAGGAAGGAGGAACAGGCGCCCTGGATAAGATGCTGTATACCACCTTAATGTACACCAATGGTCCTGGCTATACCTCGCCTCGTGGCAACATAGCTAGTGTAGACACAGGTAAGTAGTCTACTCGTGCTCTCTCTCTCTCTCTCTCTCTCTCTCTCTCTCTCTCTCTCTCTCTCTCTCTCTCTCTCTCTCTCTCTCTCTCTCTCTCTCTTGTCGTCATTTCATTATGCCGTATCTTCTTTTACAGAATCAACGCAGTCAAATAATGTACACCTGAACTGTTTCATTTTGTACAACTATTTCTCATGGCATAAAGTATTCCTCATTCCAATTTATCATATATTTTCAACCATCTTTTCAGCGCCATATATATATATATATATATATATATATATATATATATATATATATATATATATATATATATATATATATATATATATATATATATATATATATATATATATATATATATATATATATATTTAAACACACACACATACGTTATTGGCGGGGCCATCGGGCCCGCCTTATCTGGGAAGGTGTTTTGAGATGTACATGGGCAGACGTCACGTGATCTAAATCGTGAGGCCGGACTGAATATAATTCTCTATTCTGATTGGTTATAATATAAATGTTGCCTTTGCCGCGGAAAATCGTGCCTTCCTTATTTTAATTTAGCATTAAGTTTTCAAATATATAAAATATTTTAAGCGGACATAAAGTCTATTTTTCAGTATAGGAAGGAAAATTACTAAGAAAAAAGTACTCTGTGTATAGACTAGCGCCAGTCTCACAATCACGTCACGGATTAGGGACTGGTATCGCCCACCATCTATTGTTGGCGTGAAGCGGCTTATAGGACTGCCACTCGTCTACTATGTGTATAGAATGAAATCAGGAGACTTCGTAACCAAACTGATGCGTACCCTAGTAGCTTCGCACCCAAGAGATTTCGAAGTCTCCAGCTTGCGCCTAGAATTCCGATATTTGTTTTATTTCTACAAAAATGATACAAATCTAGTCATTATAAATTATTTTCCTCTATAATGTTAATGTTCTTTATACATCCGGTTCCCTCACAAGTTCATAAATAACTTGGCCCCGCCTTTTGACTATTGATGCTTTGCATCTACAACCGTACTTGTCCTTTATCTAATTTCAGAACAAAAAGACTACGTGTCACAGACTGCGGTACCTACCTTTTACGAAACGCACGGGGGAGAGGATGTCGGGATATATGCGCGTGGACCCATGGCGCATCTCTTTCATGGCGTACATGAGCAAAACTACATTGCGCATGCCATGGCCTTTGCTTCCTGTGTGGGAAAATACAAGGACACGTGCCCGAACCGTCATACGTCCCATAGACCGCCATCTACTGGTAGCTCCCTGCAACTATCATCTACATTAATAATAGTATCCTCATTATCAATCTTAAGATTTCTAACTCTTTAAATCATCATATTACAGGGTAGCCTAAATAATGCAGGATATAGTACATGTAGGGAACTGGTCATTCGAAATAATGATAGAAGAATTCAAACTTTTTATATCATCAAACTTCAGGGTAGCCTCAAAAACTTCATGATATAGTAGGAAATTGTTCATTCAAAATAATGATAGAGAAGTAACAGGGAGTTTATGAGTATAGGTAAGCCATCTATTTATCCCAACTATTGTTAAAAGCTCATTGCAGTGTCGTTATGTAATGATAATGACCATAGAACTAAGCATAATATTATAATAAGCTGTGGAGTAGTAAAGTCGACAGAAAAAAACGAGAAGCACTTGCTTATATGTAAAAAAAAAAGTTTATATAAATTGCAGAAACATGTTCGGGTGTGACTATTAGTGTTTGTACCCTTGTTTAGAATCAGTGATTGCCCACATTGCATAATATGAAGGAATTCCATTGAGTAGCGAAGTAGATATAATATAAGTGAACATTGGACTACAAGCAATGATTGCATAGATGGCACGCATTGTACTTATATTTAGGGTAAATGACAATCCTCATTGTATTAATGATACAGAACAATCGCGAAGGTATGACGTTTCAAAAGTGAGATTTTACAAGCAATATGTTGTTGCCCTAATTATACATAGTGTTATAAGCTTATTTTCAAATGTCTCTTTTTATGGAAATAAATGGTCGTTCCCATTGCATAATACAATAGATATCTATAGGAAGGGAATATACTACAGTACTCGATATCTTGCGAGGGGTACTTGTTTGTATAAGTTACATGATAATATATATTGTTCTATGATTATTGTCATATTACTTTGTACCACTCACTCAGTAATCCAAAATGCAGAACATGATAAAGTATCACCTGCGTTGACTTTTACAGGAGATTTATTTTTACAACTTAGGTTTATTTGCATAAAGTGCAGAAATGATTGTAATTTGATTAATTTGATATGTCTGTGTATGATACCAATGTAACAAAGTTCCACAATATTATCAGTTATTCTCTGTGTTAGAAAGGTTCAGCCAGCCACATCGCACTCGGCCTCTGGTAGTTACATTTCCACTAATATTTGAGGGTCCAAAACGAGACAGATGGTAGTATTGGTGTACTAACATTGACAACTAATGAAAAGTAATGTTAGAACCCTGATACTGTCCAGTACAACAAAGACATTGACCAACTGCTACTATCAGAGTGGAGCTGATGATAAAATAGAATGTCTCGACGGAGGAAATGTGACAGACAAGTGATAACGTTTCGTAAGCCAGCCTTTGTTGCATCATTGCACACTGTGATGTTGTCTCTCTATGGTATGGAATCAGTATTTGTTCAACGTGTTCGTATTGCATAATATGATAGAATGTATCTTTTTCAAATAAAGAAGTGACTGTATTGTGAGTAAATCTTTATTGTTTTTTGGCACTATTTGCTGTACTTAATTAGTTCACGTTATTCCTTGATATGATAGGTAATTTAGTGTCCGCCCATTTCCACGCAGGTGTCTGGCGAAGCATGTTCATTTGTGTACTGAAATTTACGAGTAATTTATTTTGAGCTACCGCATACTGTATACACAATTAGAAAGTATTGTATGCAGAGCCAGGGGGGATGAGTACCAATTACTTGGGCTTAGCCAGTGGTTTTCCCTGGGTATTACGTATGCCAACGCCGCTGCCAACGTGACAATTCGTGATGAAAGAAGGAACCGATTTTTACAGTGCTTTCTGCAGCTTAGGCCATATCACGACGAACTTGGAAATTATGAACTGGAAAGAAATTCCATTGGATGTACGAATGGTGTCAAAGGACCATTCAGTTGCAGAAGTACCATAGATAGCACTATACAAAGCCGCACATTTATATAGCAACCACCCCAACTCTCTTATCGGTATCCAGCAGAGATACGACCCTCCAACCTGTTATTTCAATTACACATACGGTTGTACTCAGAATGCTCATTCTATTTTGCCTATGTAGAAAGTAATAGCCTAAAAGTACCTCATCATAAATCACCCATTAAGAGTATATCCTCATCATTGCACTCTTTTGTAGGAAGTCAAGGAGTTGTCAGAAAAAAGGAACAATGCTCGGCGTGTAAATAGTGGTGGAGGTGCGCAAGTCGTTTCATACCAGTATACCTCTATTTTAGAACAAAGATATTAATCACTGCCTCACACGAGGAAAACGGTTCGTCGGTATACTAATATGGAGAATAATCCTGGCAAAACACCATAGTTTACTCAGAATTAGAAAGTAAATCATTAAAAACAGGATATATGCCTAAATATTCTATAGATGTTTTAACAAATGATTGTCGTCATTTGTAATTCTTTAAATAGAACAAATATACACATTCCCATTGCAAAATAGGCGGGACGTGTGTACTAAATTACCAATGAATTTTAAGCGACTATTCCTTACGTCATGTTTTTATTCACTACCGATTCTTTACACTTCGTATACTCACACCAAAGACCATGTCTCTTATCTTTTCCCTATTTCTACCACTATTGCATACTGCTCAGGTTCGAATCCTACTCGAGGCTTGTAAGAAAGTTACCAGTAACTGGCGGTTAGTCGGTCGCGTTGTCCAGTCATCCAGTTTCCCCCAACACTAACAACTGGTATCATTAAGTCGATAATACTGGTACGCACCAAAATTGTGGTAACAATTCTGAAATAAAACGTGTACTAGTATTGCATAGTAGTATTAAGACAATTCTGGTACCAGAATTGTCCAATTCGGGTAGTTCTAGAATTGCTACATATGATAAACAATTCTGGTACGTAACAGGATTGCACAAAAATAGCAATAATCAAAAGTTTATTAATTTCGAAAATTACACATATCCTGTTGTCTCTTCCATCTCCCAACCAAAACACTCTTGATTGTCTTGAGAACATGTACAAAAATTTTTTGTGGCACAAAGAAACACCTAAATTTAGGAAGGAGATTATGGAGAACTTTATCAAATTTAGGTGGCTTAAAAATGATGAATCTAAAAGTTTTTGATATGGCTCTAAAAGTATCTTGGTTGAGTAGAATTACTACACAGACAGACGGTTGGGCGGAATTCCCGACGAGCTTAATATACACAAAATAATCCAATATGGAGATGAATACCCTATAATAATAATAGAACATATCACGAATAAATTTCGGAGACACTGTAAATGGGACAATACAATTGATAGAAAAATTCAAAATCAAAAATGTAATACAATTGCATTGGATGCCACTCTGGTTTAATAGCAAACTTAATATTGATTATAGGAAAAAATGGGAAAAAGGGGTATCATCTAGTAGAAGACATACTAAACAAAGAAGGGGATCTACTGTCAATGGAAGAACTGAAGGACAGAGAATTAAGAATAAACTCTCTAGACTACATTAAAATCATTATCAATAGATTACATATTAGACTAGAAAAACAAGCACCGATACTAGTACCATATTTACCAAGAATTTTATTTGAAATAGGAATATCAGCGAAATGCTGCAGCAGTACATATAACAAGCTAATGACACACAGTACAAACACATTAAAAGATATCAACGAAAAATGGGAAAATGTTCTGAATGATGACTTGTCATATGATATTATTGAAAACGCTTTCAGAGAGATTACAATTGCAAACACTGGAGCATATCAAAAATAGTTTCAATTCAAGCTATTACATAGCCGTACCATTACTAATGAAAAACTTTTCAATATGGGGATTTTCAGATTCAAAATTATGCAAAATTTGCCAACATGACACTGACACAATTAAACATGCATTTTTGGATTGCCATCCAATATCAAAGTTATGGCTTCAGGTGCAAAACTGGGCAAAGTCGCAAATCTCCACATCTATAAAACTTTCAGATATTGATAAATTGTTTGGATACCAATGTAATAATAGGATAATCAACAAAACAATCCTGAATACGATATTAGTAATTTATAATAACAGAAAATCCGAAAGAAAATGCCACATTAAGATGGTAAAAAGACTACTTTACAACGAATTGTGTACAGAAGAATATGAGGCAAAAATAAATCAAAATGAACAAGAGTTCTGGGTAACGTGGGGAGAGATATATGATGACTTAACAGAAATATTCTCAAGATAATGTTTACAATGAACGACCGCTTGTATACTTTGAAAATAAACGGAAAATAAAAAACAGCATGTATTGCGAAATTAAAAAAAAAGGATTGCACAATTCTGGTTTCGTACCAGAATTGAGGTCATAAAATACATGACCTAAAATCCCTCCCATACCTACACCATGATGATATATATCTATTATCTACTGAGCTGCAGCATATTCCTGTGGCAACTACTACTACTACTACTACTACTACTACTACTACTACTACTACTACTACTACTACTACTACTACTACTACATTGAAACCATTGCTATTCAAAAGGTAGCTTAGTCGCGGTGATTCGTGTTGACTTCGTTTATTGTGTAAGACAGGCTTAAGCCTTAAGCTTTAGTGTGGCAGAAGACATGTTAATTGTTATAATACCACATCACCGTTAGCTCCAAGGTACCAAGAAGCAGGCAAATGGAATCATATATTATGTACAAACTACAATTAAAACAAAACCCTGAATAAACATAATAAGTGAACATACATCCAGAAAGAAGGAATTTAGCAGCACAATGGCACCACAACATTGGTACTGGATGGAGTGTCAGGAACTTCAAAGTTGCTTCATATTCAAAAGAGAATGTGAAGACCACTTTGAGGCATCCTGCTTCTTGGATGATATGCAGGCAAGACTAATGGGATATTAAGAAAAAAAGTTGAAAAGAGATGCAGTGCCAACAATTTTTGCATTCAAGCAGAATTTAGTGGATGAGAGCCATGCAAAAAGAGCAGAGAAACGCACACAGAATTATAAAAGAAGTCATTTCAATATATATGATTAAACCTACACAATGATTTAAGCCGCAGACAAACAATGTATGGTCAAAAATACACTCATTTGTTTGTACTCAAACACTACTAGCATTTGATCTACTACATAGATATGTTTTTTGTACAGTTAAAACTCAAATTGGATTATCATAGGGGTGTAGACAAACCGAGGGTATATGACAGCCAAATCAAACCATTTTCTAAAGGGTTTAGTATAAGCTCTCCCCGGCAATAACAGTTCTCCTTAACAAGGTTTATTAACAACAAACTAGTAAATTCCAGTCATATGTTCAGGCCACCCTTCTAAGGTGCATTTGCAGACTCTAAATCATCATCTTGGTGACAGGAAGTAAAATAATATACAGAGTAATCCGGCCCTGTCTAGACTCCCGGTGGGGGCACTGAGGTACAGAGGGGGGCCGCACCTTAGTTACGTATTTCACGGAAGAAGGGGTCTTTTTTTAAGACCTCCGCATGTCCGCGATTTTGTAAAAGAAGGGTACTTTTTTGTACCAAGGTACGAAGTATGGGGGTCAAAATCCCCTTACAATCCACGAAATATACGCGGCTCTGACGCCGAGTGACTCCCGAAGTGACTGGGCTTCCGAGTCTGCTGCTGCCCCTTGCTGCCGCTAAACACGCAGAGTATTATAACATTTTAAGATAAAATACGTGTTCCCGTTCATCCAATGTAGTTGTTTTGATAAAAGAAGGGGTGTTTATTTAGTGGGAAAAATCAGCGTTTTATTAAAATAAGGGTGCTTTTTTTGGCCAGAAATCAGTGCTTATGGGGTAATTTTTAACTTTGATAACGAACGTATGCGCCCCCCTAAATACCCAAGTAACCCCCCCGGGTCTAGACTCAATTCCCAAGAGGGCCAGCTAACTGACTCACGGGTGTTACCATTTCCTCTAAGTGATCAGCACATGTGTATTTCATAGCAATTAGGACATAATGGTTTCTATCCACCAACACATATCAAATGTAAGAGCGCTTTTCCTTTATCAGCTGATAATCCAAACATACATTTGCCTCGTCAAATCCATTTAGTAAAGGCATTTGTTTTGTTAGCGACAGTTCCACTTTTTCAGTCATTTTTGGATAGATTTACCCTAAAATCAGGCTTTATGGGTACATTTCATGACGGTCTTAGTATATCTTCAGTTTGGAGTCTTAGAGATCTGTCCAATATTCAATGGAAACATTTAGAAGACTTAAATATACCTTACTTCTACTCTGAGGTAATGACCCCTGTAGTGACTTCCTGCATGCCAGTGCTATCTCTTGACCGGTCAGAGGTTGGTGCTTAAAATGTGTAGCTCTGTCCTAATAATGAAAGCCTCCATGCCCAGCCTCGGGCATGGTTTTTACCCACTTTCATAACTGAGGAGTGCATAGGAGGACAGACATTTGGGTGATCTTATTTGAAAGGTGACATGTATACGCTCATTTTGAACCTAAATCATCTTGATGGTGCATTTGCCCTTTAAGTTGTTGCTTGTGTTGCTTCGTAGCAAAAACAAAGACAAAACAAAGAGGGAATATCACATTACAGAAAAAGGAGTAAGATAATGAAGACTTTCTATGACAAACTTAATTCCTGCAAAATGTATGCTGACATCATTTAAAACGAATTGTATTATTCTTAAGGTGATTGCATTTTCTGTATTGGCAATGTTCTTTCTTAATTCGCTGTATATTCTGTATTGTCAATGTTTAAAGAAAGAAAATACCACCATACTAATTCATCAGCAATTGCATAATAAGGTTAGCATTTAATATCAGTTAAAATGATACTGTTTTGTGTTTAGATGAATAAACTCACCAACTTAAATCTGAGAGATGTTTGTTGTGTTTTATAAAAGACTTGATCTTATGAATATCTAATGAATAAATCTGAGAGATGTTTGTTGTGTTTTATAAAAGACTGGATCTTATGAATATCTAATGAATAAATCTGAGAGATGTTTGTTGTGTTTTATAAAAGACTGGATCTTATGAATATCTAATGAATAAATCTGAGAGATGTTTGTTGTGTTTTATAAAAGACTGGATCTTATGAATATCTAATGAATAAATCTGAGAGATGTTTGTTGTGTTTTATAAAAGACTGGATCTTATGAATATCTAATGAATAAATCTGAGAGATGTTTGTTGTGTTTTATAAAAGACTGGATCTTATGAATATCTAATGAATCTATGATTGGGCAATACCTTCTACCTTATTAGAAAGTATCATCACATGCATCCTGAAGGCAGGAAAAGAAAGAAATAACTTTTAAAGATTGGAGACCACTTGTACTTTTCAATAGTATTTACAAAAGTACATGTCATCCATAGTTGCAAATAAAATTAAACCCAATCTCCCTAATGTCATAAATACTGACCAAACAGGATTCATAGCTGGTCCCTTTATTGGCGAGAATACCAGAAGTACCAATTATTTAATACACCACAATGCGATATGGAAAACAAAACAAAACAATCTCATTATAGTATATATGAACTTTGTTAAAACATTTTTTGATACCATAGAATGGGCTCTCTTATAAACTGTTAAAAAAATTCTAATCTTGGTGATAGTATCATACTATTTCACTATTACATAGTTGTCTACAAGGTTACCC
>OZ012697.1:17021656-17091656 GCA_963942565.1 Maea johnstoni | reverse complement strand
TACTACTTGGATGTGGACAATTAGTTGAATAACCTACATCTACCATACTATATACACATGTGCATTGTATTGGGTGTAAACATTTAAAAAAGAGAGCTTAGGCCTAAAAAAAAGTTGTTTGTTTCCTGTAACCCTACCCTAACAAGTTTTTATTCAAAAAAATCCCTACCCTAAAGTTTTTTCTGCCCTCCCAACTCCCAATCAACGTAAATCATGCATAAAACACACATTTTTGACCAAAAAAATGATGCAATTTTTTTTTTACAGACCTACCTACCCTATTTTTTCTGGACCGTTACAGGAAACAAACAATTTATTTTTTTAGGCCTTAGCATAACTTTTTTGCACTGAGAAAATCTTAAAAATTGCCTGTCTACTGATTCTTTTTTTTTTAGGGGTGAGGGGGGGGGGGGCTAGCCCCGGTGAGAAATAGTGTAAATGTAAAATTTCTATTTGCCTTTTGATAAATGTTGTGGAGGTTTTCCCCTATGAAATCGTTGTGCATACTCCTGAAAAGCTTATTACAAGCATCATCTTTAGGCCACTTCTGATGGCTCACTTATTAAGGCATGCATATCAGGTCCGGCCAAGAGGCAGGGTCTTAGCCAGGATTTAGAAACTGGGTGCCGAAAACTGCCTAAAGTTGGAAATCTTTTGGGTAAACATTTTTACGGAGTACCACAGTATATACTGAACACATCTATAAACATTTTATAAGTTATAAGCATTTATTCATTTATAAAAGTAAGGCATAATAACCTTGTATATAATATCAATCATGGGAATTATATTGAGATTCAACTCAATTATATTCTTAAATTTGACATCAAAAGAAATTACTCTCATAAAATTTGGCTGTCATGAGGGGTGGTTTTTGAGGGTTTGGGTGCAGGCTAGATAAGACTTTGCCAAGAGGCCCGTATAGTGACTAGAATGGGCTACTCAGGCTAGTAGCCATGAAGATTCAGCTAACGGTACTCAGATATCAAAATTAGCACTGCGTCAATTTAAGGATAGATGTAGTGAATAATTGAAAAACCAAATAGAGTGGTTGATATGTGAAGCAGGAACTTAGCCATGACCCGTCCTGCCTGGACAGGCAGTTTCAAGAAAACCTCCTTTTTGGACCGGCAAAAATTTCTATAACGAATTTTCAAATCTGAGATTTTGGGAGGCTATATAATGTAGTTGGTATAAGGATTTGAAGTAAATAAGTGGCTGAATCTAGACGGGCAGATATTTTGGAAGGGCTGTTTTGGACAGGCATTTTTCAAATCCTTGCTAAGACCCTGATGTGAAGTATCAAAAGACTCATCATTTGATAAACTTGTGTAGTTTGACATTCTTGTTTTGTATAATACATTCTCCATTTTGTCTTTCTGCGATCAGGCCTGCCCTAAGGCATTGCCACTGACTGCTTGGGTGTCATTGTTGGTGTGTGATTCATTTTCAGGGTATGGGGTATTCCAATTTCACCCAGCCGATACCCTAGGGTAGTCAGCCCTTAACCAGCCAAGCTATCCAGGGCCCAAATAATATGCAGATACATTCATTTGTCCAGTAGGCCTTTTGAGCCTCTAGCGTTTCCTTAAATCCTCCTTTTCAAAGTAGGCTTTTAAATGTAATTGATATAAGATCTGAAGTCCTAAATCTGGATGGGCAGGAAATTTGTGATTGGTGTTTTAGACATGTATTTATCAAATTATGCCTAAACCCAGCAACGAAAGAGTTTAAAACCATTAATGCCCACAGTGGCCAAAATCTGCATGATGATTTTGATGAACTCTTGCAGGTAAAAAGCACAGTTAGGAAAATATTTTATGTGGAAATGTAAATCAGGACATTAGAAATTTCTTTTCCTATAAAATTAATGATCTGAAAAGAATTGGTAGGCAGGAAAAAAAATATATTTGATTATTATTATTTTCAAATAATGCATATTTCCTGGCAGCAGAGCTGTAGCAGTGTTCTAATCATCCTACAGGAAACAAACAACTTTTTTATGACTGGCCACAATGTTTGGCGTGCAGGAAAATAAACAAAAATAATTAGAAATAAACAAAACTTTTTAGGCCTTACCAACAAATCTCCTTCACACAGTTAAGTACATTGGTTGTCATTTCCGAAGTTATTGTCATTATTAGTATCATAACGTATCTTATAATCAGACGACAGCTACAGCTACTGGTGGAACTCATCCGTATTTATTGGTTAACAGCCACCATTTAATGGCCATGTTTTCCTCCAAAGTGTATGTACATGAAATCATTATCTAAATGGTAGGTATGAAAATATTGATATTCTCCAGAGAAAGAAATGCAGCCTAAATGGCCATGTTATTCTCCTAAGTGTATGCCTTAAGTAGTTCTCCTAAGTGTATACTTTTAAAGTAGTTCTCCAAAGTGCATGCTTTTTAGAGGTTGTTGTACAACAACCTTTATTCATTTCGCTTTTGTTGTCTTACATTCCCGGGGGGGTCCTGGGAGCTGGTTGATGCATTTTCCCTATGTTGTCTTACATGGCTGTTTTGGAAAATTCTAGCCACATGATCTGGAGAGTGGGGTGTGGTGGGGTCGTTTTGTTTATTGTTTCTGTTAGAGTTGAGTGTGTAGTTTATAATGTTTGTTTCATTTTTTCTGTGGGTTGCCTAGTTTTTTTTTGGTGGATTTTTACGTGTTTATACTTTATGTTTTCTTCACTCTAATACGCTTCTGTAGCGCGTCTGGTGGGGCGGCCGTTGGATGCGCATGCGTGGGTTTTCTGCATATTTAATGCGATCGGCTAATCACGTGACGGTGCGTGTTGGGGTTTCCCAGCACCACGTGGTTTGTCTCTGGTGAATTATCCAATGAGCGGTCTCACTGCCTCACCGTCACACCACGTGGTACTCTTTCCCGCGGTTTATTAACCAATGAGCGGCTATTTGTATCCCTGTTTGTACTATTTTACTTACGTGTTCATTCACATATTTTTTACATTGGCGAGGTTACGGTCCGCCATTTTGAATATCGGGTTTGACGAAATTTGCACCCCGATTTCAAAGCTTTCGTTTGTGGCCATCTCTAACTCTAAAATTCTGAAACCAAAAGAATTAACAAGCCAAGTATCTATATTATTAAGATTAATTCTTTTGGTTTCGGAAAATCGAAAATATTTTGAGATATTTGTCAACACGCATCGATGGTGGCGTGTTGACCATGGCGATGAGTACATTCTCAATGGTACCTCGCCGATTCCTGTCAATTTCATCAAGCTATCACCCCCCGATCACAATATGACTACCTACCTGGATAGATGAGATCCTCATCTATCTGATTCAATCATTTTTTTAATTCCACTTCAGGTTGGAAGCGAAAAAATAGCTTTTCGCTACAACCGGAAGTTGATTTTTTTGACATTAGCGAGCAGCACCACGTGGTTTGTCTCTGGTGAATTATCCAATGAGCGGTCTCACTGCCTCACCGTCACACCACGTGGTACTCTTTCCCGCGGTTTATTAACCAATGAGCGGCTATTTGTATCCCTCTTTGTACTATTTTACTTACGTGTTCATTCACGTATTTTTTACATTGGCGAGTTACGGTCCGCCATTTTGAATATCGGGTTTGACGAAATTTGCACCCCGATTTCAAAGCTTTCGTTTGTGGCCATCTCTAACTCTAAAATTCTGAAACCAAAAGAATTAACAAGCCAAGTATCTATATTATTAAGATTAATTCTTTTGGTTTCGGAAAATCGAAAATATTTTGAGATATTTGTCAGCACGCATCGATGGTGGCGTGTTGACCATGGCGATGAGTACATTCTCAATGGTACCTCGCCGATTCCTGTCAATTTCATCAAGCTATCACCCCCCGATCACAATATGACTACCTACCTGGATAGATGAGATCCTCATCTATCTGATTCAATCATTTTTTTAATTCAACTTCAGGTTGGAAGCGAAAAAATAGCTTTTCGCTACAACCGGAAGTTGATTTTTTTGACATTAGCGAGATTAGGGCATTGATATGCATTGTGTGCATTTCACACAAAAAACATACTTTTTTCAATAAATTGTCACGTCGCCGTTTCTGGGTCAAAATTTACAAATGGCCCATCAAAGTGTTCGCAACAAATAGGGCTTTTACCCTATTATCATAACTTGTTGGTTATATTTGTAATTTTTGAAAAAAAATGGCGACTTCGGAAAAAAACGGCAAAAACGGCTTTTTGGAATGTTGATTTAGGAACCCTGGCGAAATTCTAAATTTACTTATTAATTTCGCCACTAAAACCGGAAAAAAAGTTTCAACTTCAAGAAAATAGACTCTAAATAATCCATCCTGCCCATTTGTGGATTTTTTTTGATCCCCACAATCGTAAGAAAACAACTTTGAAAAAAACGGAAGTAGTAAATATTTTTATCGCGATTTCAGCAGTCAGTATATATACCCTTCTCACCATGAGTGTAGTATGCAGTCCTGAAGTTAGCAGACCTTTAACCCTGCCATCCCTTCCGTTCTCACTGTTGTTGTATTTTAGATAAAGATATGATTTTAATTGTTTTGGGTGACAGGAAAAGTGTGTACTGTTATAATTTATTGGTCACAAACTTATAAGCCCAAAGAGCATGTAATGCGAATGCATGGGATGGCAGGGTTAATGGTCTGCATACTTCAGGATTGCATTTTCACTCATGGTGAGAAGGGTGTCAAGGGACATAACTGCAGGCAGCACTCATAGAAACTGGCTTCGACATCATACTGCATCTACACCAAAGAGCATCATAGGAACTTGATTCACCTGACAACCCAAAATAGTAAGCATACATTAAATTGAAATAAATACAAAAGTATCAATACAAAACTATCACTCAATATACAATTTTATAAAAACACATCCACAAAATATAGAAACCATGCAAATCTTCACTGTCCCTCAAACAAAACAATTACTGTTTAAAGAAGATATTGTGTCGGTGTGATAATATAAGATTGCATTTGGTGAGATATGTTTTGTGTTGATATTTTTGTGTTGCTTTGATGGTATGTATGATTATTTTTTCAGGTTGCATGGTGTATTGAATTTCTCTGATGTACCTTCAGTCTACCTGATGTTTAGTGCTGCCTGCAGTTCTGTCCCTAGAAACTCTTCTCAACATGAGTGAAGTAGCAGACCTGAAGTATGCAGGCTTCTACCCTATGATGCCGATGCCGGTCCCATACCCCTTCAACCCAGTGCTCGGGCCCAGGCAGCATCTCCCTGCATTTGTATCGCCCAAGATGCAAAACAAACGAAAATACTGATCAAAATAAAGGGAAAATTACAAAGTTTGTGTTTCTGATGTATTTTTTAACACTATTAGGTATGATAGAAAGATAAAGAAGTTCAAAGAATGGGAATTTTTTTTGAAATTGTTCTAGACTGATATTTAATGTACATTCACAAACTGGCTCTTATAGTTGTATTTCTTGGCACTATTAGGTGTGATAAAAAGATAAAGAAATTCAAAAATAGGGAAGTTTTTTTAAGTGCGGATTTAGATAGAAATCTTATGAAAAGTTTGGAAGATATGTGTTTCAGATGTATTTTTTGGCACTATTAGGTGTGATAAAAAGATAAAGAAGTTCAAATAAAAGGAAATTGTTTTAAATTGCTCCAAACTGATATTAATGTCTATTCACAAACTTGGCTTTTGATTAAAAAGTCTGTAAGTATCATCAGCAGCATTACAAGTGTGTATCAGTCTATTTTAGGTTTAAGTACAAAGTTATTGCATGCATATTGGGTTTCTGGTAGTGCTGGACCTGCTTTAGTGGCGGAAGATCATGGCCAGGGGCATATGTCCCTTAAGGGGCCATATGGTTGATATTTGTGCATGTTTGCATTCAGGCAGTGTTTGGCCATTTTCATGTAAAGGTAAGTCACGGACTAAAGTTCTTCAGGCAGCAGCATGTTAGTTGTGGCAAGCATGCTGCTGGTGGGGTTTTGTTGGCTGTCATTTGCAGTGCTGGTTGTAGGCTTTTCCCATTCATGTTTGGTGATCTACTGGATTAGTGGTGGTGAGTTTGCCATAGTTTCTTGGATAGCTAGGAGTGGGTTATAGTTTTCGAAAATATTTGAGGGAGGGTTTTAGATAGAATTCTTTTGAAAAAATTGAGGGATATGTGTTTCAGTTGTATTTTTTGGCACTATTAGGTATGATAAAAAGATAAAGAATTTCAGTGGAAGGGAAATGTTTTAACTGTCCAGGTTTGGGGGTTTTGGAGCATTTTTCCAGGGAAAAAATTGAATAGTTTGTGTTTCTGATGTATTTTTTGGCACTATTAGGTATGATAAAAAGATAAAGAAGTTCAAGAAAGTTGAATTTTTTAAAAAATGTTCTAAGCTGATATTTAATGTCCATTCACAAGCTTGGCTCTTATAGTTCATCATCAGGTAGCAAAATCACATAATCCAGGAACATATGCCCCTTAAGGGACCATAAGGTTGATCCTTGTGCATGTTTGCACTCAGGCAGTGTTTGGTCATTTTCATGTAAAGGTAAGTCACGGACTAATGTTCTTCAGGCAGCAGCAGGTAAGTTGTGGCAAGCATGCTATTGGTGGGGTTTTGTTGACTCTCATTTGCAGTGCAGGATGTGGGCTTTTCCCATTCATGTTTGGTGATCTACTGGATGAGTGATGGTGGGTTTGTCATAGTTTCTTGGATAGCTAGAAGTGGGTTATAATTTTGGGAAATATTTGGGGGAGGGTTTTAGATAGAATTCTTATGAAAAAATTGTAGGATATGTGTTTCAGATGTATTTTTTGGCACTATTAGGTATGATAGAAAGATAAAGAATTTAAGGAAAAAGGAAAATGTTTTAAAATGCTCCAAACATATATTTAATGTCCTTTCACAAAGTTGGCTCGTATATTTTTTCATCTGGTTGCAATATCACATGAACCAGGGGCATATGCCCCTAAAGGGTACATAAGGTTGATCCCTGTTCATGTTTGCTTTTAGGCAGTGTTTGGCCATCTTCATGTAAATGTTTTGTGTTACTTTGATGATATGTCAGATGTCAAATTTTTAACCCCGCCCCCCATCGCTCTCTTTTTCTGAAGTATGCGTGTTAAAATGTTCATGTTTATATTTGGCGGATAGGCTTAGTGATTAGTTTAGTTTGTCAAAAGTTGCATTTTATTTATGCGTGCTGAATTTTAGGTTATGATGAAATTTTTTATTCGCTGTTTAACTGTTGGTCTTTTTTAATATTTGAGAGCCGGCACTTATTTTAATGCATGGGCTTTGTTGTATATACTTAGCTTATGTGTTAACATTTTGTGTTGTGGGGGAGAGTCACAAGCCTCTGTTAAGGGGGAGTGGATTTTTGGCTGTTGGCAACATGTTTGATTTTGATGTGGTGTTATTTGCAGGCAGCCAGTCAGTTTGTTACATGCATCAGTGATTGACTTTAACATTTTCAGACAGGAGCAGATTTGGCTCCCAGGATTTTAAGTTTAGGGGCTATTAAATTCCTGTGCGGCCACCACGACGGTATGGTTTTGCCAGGGGTGCATTGTCCAGGTTTGGGGATCTTGGGGCATGCTCCCAGGGAAAAGTTTGAAAGGTTTGTGTTTCAGCTGTATTTTTTGGCACTATTAGGTATGATGAAAAGATAAAGAATTTCAAAAAAAGGAAAAGTTTTTAAAATGCTTTAAGCTGATATTTAATGTCCGTTCACAAACTTGGCTCCTATAATTCATCATCTGGTAGCAAAATCACATGGTTCAGGGGCATATGCCCTTTAAGGGACCATAAGGTTGATCCCTGTGCATGTTTGCATTCTGGCAGTGTTTGGCCATTTTCATGTAAGGGTAAGTCACGGACTAAAGTTCTTCAGGCAGCATTAAGTAAGTTGTGGCAAGCATGCCATTGGTGGGGTTTTGTTGACTGTCATTTGCAGTGCAGGATGTGGGCTTTTCCCGTTCATGTTTGGTGATCTACTGGATAGGTGATGGTGGGTGGTGAGTTTGTCAAAGTTTCTGGATAGCTAGAAGTGGGTTATAGTTTTGGAAAATATTTGAGGGAGGGTTTTAGATAGAAATCTTATGAAAAATTTGAAAGATATGTGTTTCAGATGTATTTTTTGGCACTATTAGGTATGATAAAAAGATAAAGAATTTCATAAAAAAGGAAAATGTTTTATAGTGCTCCAAACTGATATTAATGTCTATTCACAAACTTGGTTTTTGATTAAAAAGTCTGTAAGTATCATCAGCAGCATTACAAGTGTGTATCAGTCTGTAACCACTAACGAAAAAACACAAAAATCAGAAAAATTTCAAAATAGCAAAATATTAAAAAAACAAAAAATTGCAAATGATTAACTACAAAAAGACATACAAGGAATCAACCTCTTGACGCCACTGGCGTCTATCTTGTTAAGTAGTTCAAGTGCAAAATGATAGATTGGGAAAAACATCAATATTCTCCAGGGAAGGAATAGTAAGCGTAGATGAGTTAGTTATTGAATAAAATAGTCCTGAGGCACTCGCCTGTCAACCAAAATTAGATGCACTTCACCAATGTCACAAATTATCTCATCCCGGAAGAATCCAAAAATGTTGTTACCATGGCGATAATTGTCTGATCAGTGATAACTGCCGACACTGCAAATATGACCCATTTTAACAAAGTTCTCATTATAAGTGTTGTAATTTAGGCCAAATAGAAGGAACTATTGATTATTCCTTCTAATTTTGCTTTTGTTTTATCAAATGAACAGCAGGCATTTTCATTTTACCAATAGAATAACAAGCAGCAGGGTCTTAGCCAGGATATAGAAATTGGGTGCCTGAAATTGCCATTTTAAAACTTTTGGGGCATCCTAATTTTCAAGGGTGAAGATAATAAACTCGGATTACACCCATAAACATGTATTTACTTACTGAAATCAAGCTTAATGTATATAGGCCAGCTATGGTAATTGTATGGAGGTGCAAAAAATCAATTATAGGCTTGAAATTGACAGTTAAAGAATTTTATCTCCAAGAATTTTGGGTGTCCTGAAGGGTGATTTTATGAGGGTATGGGTGTCCAAATGACACCCAGACGCCCTACTGGCTAAGACTATGCCAAGCGGTTAATTTCAGGGGAGTATACACTACTTGAAATTGGTCATAATTAGAGTCATAATCAAGATTTCGAAGCTGAGTGTCCAGAATTGGCAATTGTAAAATTTTGGGCATCTCAGCCTTTCTCAATGACAAGTGTCAACTGGACCTGCAAACATTTTAGAATAGCTTGGAAGACTATTTCAAGGGATTTAATGGGTATTTGCTTATCAACCTCTCCTTCATGAGTTCATATATTTTATAAGATTTACATGTATGTTGCAGAGACATCACTAAAATGGCCAAGCGGTTATAACCCCAAACATTTTACTCCTTTAGAATATAAATGATACACCCCTATGCAGTGGAATAAATATTTCATTGAGATAAGATATTCAATGGTTTGCTTGAAGTTGACATTTTAGAAATTTCTCAAAATTTTTTGGTATCCTTAGGTGTGATTTTTATGGGTTTCCAGAAGACACTTAGACACCCTGCTGGGTAAAAGCCTATTTGCTTATCAAGCTCCTGTACATGCATACAGGACCACCTTTATTTAACCCATCCATGCTTTCAAGCGAGTTCCTACAGTTATTGTTGTCTGGATCTAACATACTTTTGACAATAACCTTGAAATTAAGAATGATTTTACAAAATATTTGAAGGAAAGTTGTTGATAATGTCCTGATTAACATTTCTCAAACAAACGTTTTTCTATTCATGCCTTTGCCTACAGGATTCCATCAATAATGTCAGCAGGGTCTTAGCCAGGATTTTCATTACAGGGTGTCCAAAATGGGTTTCAAGAAAACAGGGTGTCCAAACCACCATCATTGAACAAAAATTAGTCATCATACTGACCATATACATTGACAAATCAAGTAATTAAATGCTTTATTTCTTTAATAAATGTTTTAGTTATCATTTAAGAATTAAGCTTTTTGAAATATCTACTTGTAATTAATATTTTCAAAAAATTCTGACCAAAATGGGTATTTTTCGTGGAACAGGACACCCTGACATCCTGCTGGCTAAGACCCTGAGGCTGTCAGGCTGCTTCTGGCTGCTGTGGGTGTTAATGAGTTAAACTGTGCACTGCTTTTTGGCAAAGTGACAAGCTACTCTAGAACTAATCCTTCGCATACATTCCTGCATGACAACTTGTTTTGGCAAATGTACGTATCAAATGTGCTTGTGTAATACTAGCTTGCCTCCTCTACCTGTGTCGGCTGGGGTCGTAGGGGTTCACTCCCACACTCACAATCACACCTCATTGATCATTTTTAGTATGGCGTAGAAATTCAAGGTCAATTAAGTTCATATTAAGAGTTTAGGATAATAAATAGCTAGCGTTTTAATTTTCTTTCAAATCTCAGTAACTTAAATTCACTTTTGATACTTTGTTACCTGTGTGTTATTTGATCGATATTTGTAAGTTTTTTAGTTTGTTTAAATTGCTAATTGACACACTCTAGAAACACAGTAAGAATGTCAGATTTCTATATAGAAAATTTCATTGTGCACAGAGCCAAGAACGACCAAAATGTTGAATGTATTGTTATCAATTATTGCATCGTTATACCATAAGTCTCTCATGAAAGAATTTTTTTTTCCTTTGGATTGTATTTTGTAAGTTACAAATTCATCCCTTAGTTATCTTTGATTCAGGCAACACTCTCCAAGAAGAAATCCAGGCATATGGTGGGTTAAAAATACCCAGGTACCATAGGTATGGTAAATGGTTAAAAGGTATCCAGCACTCTAGGCTTGAATGGGTTAACGGGACTACCCAGGTCTTATAGGCATTATTTGGTTAAAGGGTACCTAGGTACTCTTACAAGGCATTGATGGGTTAAAGCCTTAAAGGGTATCCAGATACTATAGGCATGATTTGTATTCAAGGCAGGGTCTGACACTTATATTTCAGGCTAGGAGCCCGAAGAGGTCTTATGATAAAAATTAGTTACCAAAAACAGGATTTCTGGTTATTATTATCGATACTATTTTGGGCCCCTAGTTTGAAAAATCTAGGGGCGCACAGCAAAATCTTGGGGCATAAGACCCTGGGCCCCTGGGAAAGTCGAAACCTGGTTAAGGTATCCAGCACTCTAGGTGTGAATGGGTTAAAGGGACTACCCAGGTACCATAGACATGAACACTTTGAGAATACCCGTGATATTGTCACCTGTAATTAGCATTGGATGATTAACCCCTTTATGCTCAGGTCGCACAGATAGGTGCACATGAATATACATTTATTTTGTAATGAGGATTACTTGAGTAAAAAATATTTAACCCTTTCATGCCGGTAGTTCCCAAGTGTGTTCATCAATTGAAACAGTTTCATCAGTTTTTACCTGTGTGCTCAGGTGTGTGACAACTGACAATAGGTCAAGTCAACAATCAAGGAAAATATCTTAAGTACCAGTACAGGAATCCTTAAGTTAGTAAACGGATGTATTTAGATTTAAGTCCACATGAACCTTATCAACCTATTATGATAGACATAGGGTAGACATTTTTAGGTAATCCTGGATAATACCCCCAGCTCTAAATGATGCAGATTATTTGTAATTAAAGCCATATTTTGAAAAAAATATTCAAATTTGAGGATTTTTTTATGAAAGCATTCATGTTTGGAGATCTTTAATGGCTATAAGTGGAGTCTGAATCAGTCATACTTTTGAAAATAACTTAAGAATGAATCAAACTATTTGGAGGAACTACAACTTGTGTTGTAGATAAAGTTTTAGTGAACTACTCTCTCTCCTTCATGTATTTTCCAACTAATGCTTTTCTCAGAGAGATATCACCAAAATAGTCAGGCAGTTCTGGCTGTTACAGGCTAAAATTGACCAGTAATTTAGTCTGGAAATATTGGTACCTACCCTTTCTGGCAGCCCTTCAGACTAGCACTTGTAAAAAGAGGCTAGATCTGGTTAAGTAAAATTTTATATTTTGACAGATGTAGGGCAGAGTTCTTCACTGGGATAGTATTACCACAAACTTCTATTCACTCATTGGGTGTCACACAGGCAGGGTTCTAGACAGGTTTTAAGATATGCCTGTTCAAAACAGCAATCCCAAATTTCTGCCCCTCCAGGCTTAGCGACTCAGCTTCTTCAAATCCTCACACCAGCTATATTTTGTAGATTACTGTATCGAAAAGGGCAGTTTAAACTTCAGCCATGTCTTAGAGGGTGCTTTGTAAGAAAAAAATTGGACATTATACCCACAAAAAATCAAAGTTGAAAATTCTTTCTTTAAATTTCCGCCTGTCTAAAAAGCTGCTTTTCAAGAAATTGCCTGGCGAAAAGAGAGGCTTAATATTGACTGGTTGTGGCTAAGTACCTGCACAGAGGTCTTCCAAGCATTACATTTGTGATTGTTGCCCCAAGAATTACCAATGAAATACACTAAATGCAACAGCTGGCCATTTTCCAATATTGCAAGAACTGGATGCAGTGAGAGCATTTCTATAGGGAGGTTGGGAATGTACATGGATTTCCTATATATACAAGAGTTTGCATTGAAGGATTCCATCAGGCTTGTAAACAGCAACTAAGAGCAGGGTTCTGTGAGGCATGAAGATGGAGAGAATTCATCACACACTTGCCCAATTGCCCCAGGATAGTAAAAATAAACCAGGCATGTAGGTGGGGTTGGATACCGTTAAGAAGTACCAGTATTGGTACCGGTATCGTTTCAAAAAGGTCCGCATCGTACCGTTACATTCCTTGAAGGTACTCTTAACCATACTTACCACTGTGAAGTTATCGTTCATTAGGGATAGTCCAGAATCCTAAACATGACTATTCACAACAACATTTATAAGGTAATAAATCCAATAATGCAATAAAGGAGCATTAACATTTGTTGATTCCGATACCTTTACTGTACCATTTCATTCTTAATGGTATTCAAGCCTATGTATATGCAATTTAACCTCCATATTATCTGACTCGAACACCCAGGCAAGTTATTCCATTGCTTGCCTTTAAATTTAAAGCTCATATAAATGGCTATTTACAATATGTTCTTTTGCTAAGATTTCACACTGAAAATGCAGGAAAATGCATCTTGGACCATCAACATTTCAGAGATTTCCTTGCATGCCCCCACCCAAGCCCTGACTGTTTATTGCTTAGATATACTATGGGGGCCCAAATGCTGAAATAAACTTCACCCCAGCTGAGCTGCCAAACCTAGTCTAAAGTGCACTACCTATGAGGCATTAATACATGTAGAGAGTTTGGATAACTTTGCATATTACAACATGCATTTATGCATGTCCAGACAAGTGTGGATCACATTTTATCAGCATTCTATCACTAAATTATACAAAATATTCAGTCAAACCTGTTGGTCCATTTGCATATATAGGTTTTTGGGGCGCACACATGGTTCACAGCTATGCACATAAAAGTATTAAATTTAGAAAACAAATTTGAAATACATGTATGTATACACAGCACTGCAGACAACTAATTTATATATTTCGTGGCTTGTAATGTCTATCAATCACACTGAAGTCTATGAAAAAACAAATTTGAGTAAGTGGGGATCGGAAAATGTTCAAGGTAGGGCTATGATGACCCTTTTTCTTTTGTTCCAATTTTAACACTACAGGTGATCGAACTTGGATATGACGGACCACTGTACGACAGATTTTTGCATATGACGGACAATATGCTTGGTCCCTGGGTCCGATGCATATCAAGTATTCCTCATATGTATACGACGGATTTTGCATATGACAGACCAATTTTCTTGGTCCCATTGGGTCCGTCATATCCAAGTTCACCTGTATTGCTTTTGATTTCAGTAATTTCTGTTTGATTTTCGAGGATGGTACTAAGCATGAAATATTTATCATTTCCACATACATCACTCTATTTTTTGTTAACATGATGATCCTAAGTCTCCTAAGATACAAAAACAATTAAAGTTTTCTCATAATTTTTTGAGTGAAAACTTAGTTTTAAAATTAACATTCATTTATAACAATTGACCTGACATTTTTCAGAATAATCAGAAAATTTATTTCGATCAAACAAATGATTCTTCTCATAGTAATTACTACCCTGCATGTTCTTTACCGTAACACTAGTACACAATCGGCGTCTCAGTGTGCAAGAGAGGTTAGTGTTACTAACTCTCAGATATTGGTGAAGTGACCATTTCACGGTCAACAGGTCATATTCGTAGTAAAGGATTTGAAAATCCATTAAGGCTAGTAAATAATGTAAGGCGGCCTAGGCCTACAATTCTCTGTCTTGGAGGCGCGCCAATGATAAGCTCATGGGATTGACGGGCCCTGAGGGTGGTCACAGAAATAAAGCTCAGTATGGCAGCCAGCGCCCAGGCCCACAGCCAACTGGGTGTCTGCCTGTGTTTGTTGGTGTCATTTGGACACCCAGTCCTTCAAAAATCACACATCAGGACACCCAAATATTTTTGAGAGAAATTTATAAAAATGTCACCTTTTAAGAAATGATTGAAAGTTTTCACCTCATGTAACTGCTATGTTATTAGATAAAGCCATTTTCGCAAATGCTGGCTATGATGACTGACTGTATGATTTGCATAGTTGAAATCCATTTATATGTTTTACCACGACGTTTAAAGACATGGTATATGAATGAAAGTGTACCTGAATACATTGTTAAATATTAGTGTACTGGAGCAGATTTGATTGCTTACAAGGTTAGGTACTAGTATGTAAGTATCTACATGCCCATCATGGCAAGCCAATCCCAAAACCTTTGGCTGTGCCTGAGTTTGGACTGCAGAAAATGAGCCATCATATACTAGTTGTGACAAAAATCTAGGTATTTTATCAAAAGACATTAGATGGAAATATGATTGTAAATTCTGCATGCTTATAAACTCACTGCATGATCCCCAAAATATTCATCCATCTAATAAATGCATTTTTTAGAAAGCGTAAGTTATATATAGTTACATCTCTCATAGGGGGTTGCTATATGATATAATATATGTGGCTAAAATATGAGTAAAAGCTATAGCCCCCAGGGCCATTGCTGAAAAAGTGAGTTTAGGTGAAACAGTTGTCCAAAAAAGGCCCAATTCTATTCATCTCAAATAAGGATGTGGCTACACTTCCTATGCTATTTTGACCCTGTCACAGAAACTCAGGGCAGATCTGCTTTAACCCATTAATTCTTTAGAGTTAGTCTTGACATTGTCTTCAGGATCTTTGATACTTTGGACAATGGCTTTGAAATTAAGAATGATTTTGAAAAATACTTGAAAGAGAGTTGTTGGCAATCTTATGATTAATATTTCCCCTTCACATATTTTGGCAAATATGCTTTAGACTGAAAGATTTCACTAATATCAACAAACTCTTTTGGCCTTGGCAAGCATTAATATGTTAAGATGAATTTTCTCACAAAGAACTTCCTCAAATTATAACCACATGCCATTATGTTCTGCGTTAATCTCCAGACTTGCTACTTCACTGAGAGCCTGCACGGGACCCTGGACGAGCCCCTCCAAAGGGCAAATGACACCATATGTTTTAGAGCTGAGGGCTTTTCCGAGTCACATGTGTGAGTGAGTCAGAGAATGACCTTTAAAAACTTCTTGCTAAGAAACAAATGTAACGATTCTTTACCAGTTCAGTAGTGGTTTGGACATAGCCGAGTAACTGCCTTACTAATGTCACAAAAATCACAGATTCAGGTGATAACCACCACCTATCAGTCCTAGACCCAGAGTCACTGGTACATTTCTCACATCCCTTGAGCAGGATTTAACGTCATGTACCTCTGGACTCAATGGTACAGTGGCAACATTGCCGGCCTGAGTGCTGGGAGGCATGGGGTCCAGAGTTCAATCCCAGGCCGGGGCGAGTAGGGGTTCGATTCCTCTATAAACTGGGGCAACCACCGAAAACCTTCATTTCTTACTCGTTATTGTCTGTTGCCTAATCATTGGGAGAGATTACTTTGAAGAGTTTCACATTCATTTCATATCATCGTTCATGCTATCTGTGTCGTCTGCATATACAAAAAAGCTCTCCTTCTTACATGTCTGCGCCACCCTTCAAAAAAGGGTGGCGAAACCTTAAAAAAAAAAAAAAAATGTACCTCTGGTATATAACCTGATCATATAAAATACAACATTTTCCCCATTTTAAATTGTATTTTAAAATAAGTATCATTTACCAAGTGCTGATTCAATTCCCTGCATGTGAAGCTGATTTAGGCCCTCCAAAATTATGCTGACAAGTTTGCAGGACAAAGTTACGGACAAACCTTCCAGGGCTGGGACATTTGATCACAACCACAGACTCGGGTCTTTAGTTGTTGTTGTAAACACTCACAGGAAGTGCCGTGCCATGTCCCAATCTAGTCCCTCTCGTGATGGTCACATGATCCTCCGTCGCTAACACGATCGGGAAAATAATCCCCTTTGTGTTTACGCTGGATAGAGGAAGGAGGAAACTCTACCTTCGTCAATTCTAAGTGTCGAACCGGGCCCGATATCAGGGTTGAAGCACGGTCCCGCAATAATGATAACCCAACTTGATCTCAGAATAACAGCAAAATGCATAAATCACCTGTTAGGCTGGAGAGTAGCTTAAGTGAGCAGTCGCTCTCTTCTGAGCAGTGAGCAGTGGCAAAAAGATACATGTGTGTGGGGGGGGGGGGGGGGGGGGGGGCGGGGGGAGTAGCTGGCAGCGGACCATTGCCGTTAGACCCAGTGCATGAGCGTTCATCTATGGCTGGGAAAATAATGCCTGCCAAACTATAGAACTTGTCCATAATATGCCATGAGAGGGTTAACCTATTGACAACTGGAGCGTACAAATGCCTGACATTTACGGAAACATCTTTCGAATAAAGTTAATAATTTCAAAGATATTTGACTGAAATTTGCAGTCCCTGTTGAGTTCATTGATACCACTTGAAACTGCTATAAGTTATTTTCAAACTTGGCAGACACTGTACACATTCCAGAAACTAAAGGGTTAAGCTTTCCCCATGGCTGCCATGGTGACATGATGACGATGGCTGCTGAGGCAGTGGGGGGCAGTCAGTAACGCTGACCCCTAACACTGCAGCCTGCTCCTTAAGTCCCAGTTGTTTCTCCCAGTATTAGGTGACTCTGCCTGATCTGCCCATGCATACTGGATTCTCTAGGTACTCATTGAGCATTTCATTTAGTGTCAATTTCTGCCACATTGATGTAACATGGTGACTGGTCATTTTTTGATGATGGAGATAACTGGAGTACCCAGCAAAACCACTGACTAACCCAAAGTCATTGACAGCTTAAATCTAAATCTTTTATAAGTCTACATTTTGGGTATATTAACCCATTAATGCTTAAGAGTTCCGCCATAAATTGTCGTCTGGATCTACAATACCTTTGACGATAACTTCAAAATTAGGAATGAATTAACAAAATTTTTGAAGGAGAATTGTAGGTAATGTTCCTATTGACATTCCTCCATCAAATATTTTCCTAACTTAGCCTTTGCCTCAAAGATCTTGTCAAAATTGTGAGGCTGCTCAGATCATCAATGGGATATGTATTCTTTCTAAATCCTGTGGCAGGCCCTGTCAAGAGGCTGTTCATTATGTAATACTTACCAGTCCAGGCCTCAGGGTCTTAGCGAGAATTTGGAAGCTGGGAGGCCCGAGCTGGCCATTGTTAAAATTCTGGGTGTCCTATTTTTCAAGGGAGACCATAATATACTCAGATTACAATCATAAACATGTATTCACTCATTGGAATAAGGCATAATATCCTTATAAAATGTCATGGCATTATACTGAGGTGGTAAAAAATTAATATCCTTTTTTCAAGGAAGACCCCTATGTATTCATATAAGAACCATGAATATTCATATTTACACATTTCAAGAAAAGGCATGGGTGCCGAGTGGGATACCGAAGACAGGGTAATGATAGCAGACTGTACCTCAAAGGTAATAGCTAGCTTAACCCTTATGCTGCTAGTTGCTAATTTGGGCAATATCTACAAAATGTTGCAAAAAACCTAGAAGAAATTGATTGAAACCTGGCACATGGGTAGAGTACAAAAACCTTTGCGTCCTTTTATTTTGGACAAAAGTAGCCCCAGCATCGGAAGGGTTAACTTGGTCAACAACCGGCTGTATATATATGCTGGTTCAACAATGGTATATGTCCCATGTGTAGATTATCAATCCTGTCCCATTTATAAATTATGAATCCTGTATTCCCCATGTTATGTGAACTGGTGCCTGATCCTGCACATAATTAATGCAAGATAGGGGCACATCCCATTGTTAATTAATTGGGTCCATTACGATAGGCTGCCACATGTGTTATATACTAGACAGAGTGGTGGTATCAATATCTACAGCTGCATGTCTGACATTTAGTGACCAATCAGCATTGAGAATCACAAAAGTGCAGGTGATGATATGTAGGGTTAGTACAGAGATGAGTAGGTCTTGTGAATTTGGAGGGCTACTTTTGCACCATACAATAATACATCTACTGTGGTGTAATTGTCACACACTGCTGACCCTACAGGTGATGCTTAGGTCTAAAAAGAAGTTGTTTGCTTCCTGTAACCCTACCCTAACAAGTTTTTATTCAAAAAAATCCCTACCCTAAATTTTTTCCGCCCCCCCCCCCCCCCCCCAAACTCCAAATCAACGTAAAACATGCATAAAACACACATTTTTGACCAAAAAAATAATGCAAAATTATTTTTTTTACCAACCACCTACCCTATTTTTTTTCAGACCGTTACAGGAAACAAAGAATATTTTTTTCTTGGTCTTACACAAGTCCATTTGTGAAGCTCATTTCCAAAATCCTTTTGAAAGCTGCCTGTGAGCATGCTTGCTTCACAGTGCTTGCCTTACAGCCCAGTGGTCTAAGGCACTGACTGATTGCTCTCTCTGTCACCTCTGCCCAGGTGCAAAGCCCTCTCAGGGCATGTGGAAATGTTGCTAGTAACTTGGAATTAGGTGGTTTTCTCCAGGTTTTTCACCTAAAAATTACAATTAGCTATACATGATTTCTACTACACATGGCCTTGAAAACCCAATCAGTGGTGAGACACAACAAGCAGCCAGTGACAATGCCTTAGACCACAAGGCTATCAGGGCTGGCCCTCAATGGTGAGAGACAGCAAGCAGTCAGTGGGAACACCTTTAACCGTTCAGCTATCAGGCAACGTCTTAGCTCAGCTATCAGGGCAGGCCCCTATTAGTCATGAGAGACAGCGAGCAGTCAGTGACAATGCCTTAGACCAGTCGGCTATCAGGGCAGGCCCTCAGTGGTGATAGACAGCGAGCAGTCAGTGGGAACACCTTTAACCGTTCAGCTATCAGGCAGGCCCTTAGTGGTGAGAGGCTGCTGAGTGAGCAGTCAGTGGCAACACCTTAGACAGCTTAGCTATCAGGGCAGGCCCACCTCACCAGAAAATATGAACACCCCTGATACTAATAGATTGTCCTCCATGGCAAGCCCTCTTGTAGGAATGTTTGCACAAGCATTGCAAATGTTTGCTTTGAAATGTTCCATTATTTTCTCCAGCTCAGGAGTGAATGTGAATGTGTTCATGCGTGTGAAATGCGCACATTTAGGATGCATGTGCAACATGTGATTAGGCATTGCTTACAAAAGTGCACCCTACTGTCTTAACCCTTATGCTGCTGCACTGTGGCGAATTTGGCCATTATAAAATGACATTTAAAACTTTTAATATGACTGAAACCCTGGCACATGGATACTCACCTGAGAGTACTCAGGAAGAGCTATCCAATGAATACCATCATGACAGGGTTTAGATGGTTTTAAAAAATATTTGCATCCTTGTTCTCTGGATGAAAGTAGACTTGGCATTGGAAGGGTTAACCTAGTCATACCCAACTGTCTGAAGAATTATGGAACATTTTTTCTTTTGAAATAAGCACATTTAGAATGTTTATGCACAGCAGTATATGATTAAGCATAAGTTACAGCAGTACTGCCTGATAATCTATTCATATCCACCTTTTTTTTTTACCCATGCATGGTTTTGGGCGATATTGTCAAATAAGATATGGATCTATGATACTTCTGAAACTATCTTTGGTATTACTCATAAGTTTTGTAATGTCGAATACACATACTATTTGAAGGGTAGGTGTTCGTTTAGTTGTAATCAGCATTTGTCCATCAATATTTCTCTGAAATGTTCTGCCCCCCAAAATATTACTATTAATATAATAATAGTCTCATATTTCTTTGGAGAAGTATTTGGTTTTCCTTCAAAAGTAGTCAGGTAAATAATGGATTTTGAACCCTGATCCATCCCAACATTGAGCTAAGATTATCTGATTATTTTGATGATAATATCTTTACTAAGTATATTTAAAAAAATCAATTGGAAAAAATGTTAATAGGATACAAAGCAACACCTCAACATCAACTATGTCTTGTAACTTCATGTTTTAACCCATTAATACTCAAAATGACCAAAAGCAGCCAGACAATTTTAATGAAATCATACATGCGTCTAAGCATTGTTTGTAATATATTTGAAAGAGAAATGTTAATCAGAACACTATACAAACAACTCTTCACTTCTCGTAAAAGTTATTCTTTAGTACGAAGTTATTGTCATAATTGTCACTGGTCAGGACAACAATTAGTGGAGGATATCAAAGCATTAACTCTTATGCTGCTGGTAGCTAATTTGTCCATCACAAAATTAGGCAAACAACCTGAAAAATGTTTGAAACACTGGCACATGGGTACACATCTGAGAGTACTCAGTGAGAGCTATCCAATGAATACCAACATGCCAGGGTTTAGATAGTTTTCAAAAATCTTTGCGTCCCTGTGCTTTGGACCAAAGTAGCCTTAGCATTGGAAGAGTTAATAAGACAATAATCACCAAGGTACGTTGATATGCTCAGAAAAAAAAATTGTTTGTTTCCTGTAATAGTCCGAAAAAATAGGGTAGGTAGGTCGGTAAAAAACATTTTTGGGGAATATTTCTTTGGTCAAAAATGGGTGTTTTATGCATGTATTACGTTAATTGGGAGTTGGCAGGGCTGAAAAAACTTTAGGGTTGGGATTTATTTGAATAAAAACTTCTTAGGGTAGGGTTACAGGAAACGAACAACTTTCTTTTAGGCCTAAGTCCCATAGCATCTGATATGGACAGCATGCACTTACAAGGGGAATTCCCGCATGATATTTTCTCATCAAGCCATATTTACTTGGCAGTACGCTGCACTGGGATGTATCCTGATTTTCTCTGCCATGCGCCAGTGATCGAGCTAGAGCTGCAGCTTTTGGCCGGGCACACATCCTGTTTTGACAGTGTTCCGTATGCCTGGATAATGCATTGTACTGGATCATTCATTATTAGTTAACCCTTTCATGTCTGAGCATCTCTTTGACAAATGCCGTCTGCATCTATGATTTAAAATAATATAACTTGGAATCATGATTTCACAAATATTTGGAGAGGAATGGTGGGTTCGGTTCTCACCGTCATTTATCCTTCAAATATTTTATAAAATCTACTCGAGTCACAATCATATCATCAAACTATAGTCAAGGCGTTTTTGGGTTTTTTTCATGGTGAGGGTAATATATATATATATATATATATATATATATATATATATATATATATATATATATATATATATATATATATATATATATATATATATATATATATATATACATATAATATATATATATATATATAATTATATATATTTATATATATATATGTACATATATATATATATATATATATATATATATATATATATATATATATATATACATATATATATACATATATATATACATATATATATATATATATATATATATATATATATATATATATATATATATATATATATATATATATATATATATATATATATATATATATATTTATATATATATATATACACATACACACACACACTGCTATTCTCACTGTGCACATATGCATAATGCAGCAGTGCAGGAGATTCCACAAGGTTCTTACTAATCATAAATTCCTGGCTATAATGTTTGTATTGTTGTTGTGTGTTTCAGAGGGTGGCGAACATGGCGCCGGCTGCGGCGCTACTGGATCTCTGGGGCGCAGACGAGTCTGACCCACACATAGACGTGGACTGTCTACTACCTACTGGGGTGCTCGTACCCTTAAGGGTGCTAAAAGACAACAGCCTCATAGAAATAAAAGAGGTAGGGTTAAGTTATATGTCAACATCAAGTCAAGTGCTACTAGTCTAGTTGTAAACAATAATCCACTTCATTCTTGGCAGGTGGTGCATGCATTTCTCTCTCTCTTGTTCTCTCTCTCTCAATCTCTTTCATTCATTATCTCTCATTCTCTCTCCCACATCCTCTCTCTCTTTCTCCCTCTCTCATTCTCTCTCTCTCTCTCTCTCTCTCTCTCTCTCTCTCTCTCTCTCTCTCTCTCTCTCTCTCTCTCTCGCTCTCTCTCTCGCTCACTCTCTCTCTCTCTCTCTCTCTCTCTCTCTCTCTCTCTCTCTCTCTCTCTCTCTCTCCTCTCTCTCTCTCTCTCTCTCTCTCTCTCTCTCTCTCTCTCTCTCTCTCTCTCTCTCTCTCTCTCTCTCTCTCTCTCTCTCTCTCTCTCTCTCACTCTCAACCAATAGCAACATTCTGAGTCACAACCTAGGTGCAGTATGGCAGAAAAAATGACTATAAATGAAATTCCTAGTCCAGGGACGGTCATTGGCATATGAGTGGGATTTATATGCACGGCAGATGGCTGGAGGGAATAACACAGGCCGACAACCAACCACCTCAAGCATACTCTTAAGCAGGAGTTAAATACCCACATGAATCGCAGGAATTCAACACATTTCACTCATTTGCTGGGTCGCCTTGACCGGTTGCTTGGCAACCCTGTTGCTGTGCAACCCTTTCCTCCACAAAGCGCCTATTTGGCAACGTGGAACAAAATAGAATGTTAAATCAAATTATTTTAGCATAATTTTGCACAGTGTCCAACTATTACAAAAGAGGTGTAGGTTGGCCTATTAAAGGGCTAGTAGCCCTAAAATCTCTTAATCCTACTCAGATTTCTACTAGCCTTTTTGTCATATTTCATATAAGGTAAGTGAATAACTAAATGAAGTTGTTTAACAGTTGAAATACCAAAATGTGCATGGTTATTTGTGTATTTTGTCAGTTGTGTTTTGATCATGATTATAATTGTGTTTTTGGTAACTGTATAATTGTGGTAGGGATAAAAGGGGTAACATTTCATTATAAGTTGGAATGCTGGGTTTGTAGTCAAAGATTACAAAGTTGTAAGACCTGGGGCATGTGTAAATAAGAAATGAAATTACTACAAAACAAAAATATGATGAAATATGAAAGTATCAAAATAAATACAAAAATAAAAAATAAAACCTTATGTATTGCTTTAAGTTTAATAGATGCTTCAACCTGCAGTTTAATTTCTTTGTCAGGAGTTTATGAAGAAGTGACAAGCCTTATTTGAGTTCATTAAGTACTTTATTATATACCACAATCAGGATACATGTGATCTAGCTGTCTACATACCCATTGCACTTTTGCATTCCTTCTATAGCAATTGTGACAGTAGAGGTGTAAGTACTAAACTTAGCAAAATCCTTTAACAAGAATAAAAGCAGCATTTTGGAGTTGGTGTGCAATAATTGGAGTCAAAAGTCAGATGTGAATTTTACCATTGATGAAATTGGTAATGCCTTTATTGTGAACCATAGGTTAAGGTGGGTCCAGCACTTAGGACATTAGCTAGCATTTCCGTCATTTATAGCTTTTAGGGGATTGTAACACCCAGTAAACTATATATTTTCTAAAAGAAGAGCTTTCTAGCTACCTCTTAATGCTATTTTGATTTATCTATTCTTATATGTCAGAGTTTTATTGAGAAAAATGTAAAATGTTGTTTTTCCAATTAAATCACTTTCAGCCCGCATCAGCGGGACAGAACGCCAATTTAACTTGGATGGATTACACGTTCATACATGTACCTAGAAAACGGTGTCTTGGATTTATTTTATTTGCATTATTGTGGCAGATATTTAATGTCAAAGCCATGTGGGGGTGGTCTTTCCAGAGAAATGAGTTAATTTCCCTCATATCTTGCGAAGTGGGCGTCCTATTGAAAATCCAAGACACCCTTTTCTAGGTTCATAAATGAACTTATAATCCATCCAAGTTAAGTTGGCGTTCTGACCCGCTGCTGTGGGCGGAAAGTGATTTAATTGAAAAAATAACATATTACATTTTTTATAATAAAACTCTGACATTTAAGAAAAGCTAAATCAAAGTAGCATTAAGAGGTAGCATAAAAGGTCTTCTTTCAGAAAATATATAGTTTTCTGGGTGTTACAATCCCCTACAAGCTGTAAATGAAGAAAATGCTAGCTAATGTCGGAAATGTCCTAAGTGCTGGACCCACCTTAAATGTTAACATGTACATGTATCTAGGCGTTATATATCCATATCAAAAATGTGAAATATGTGCTAAGGGATTTGTTTTTAATAGAGAAATATTGGGCTGAACCAATGATCTTCCTAGGACTGGCATTCAATATATTATGAAATGACAAATCTGAAATAGAACAATATCATTCAAAGATCACTATTATTTCAGTATATTTGTCTATTAATAATTGTTGTTAGTTCCTATCTATCACTGTCGTTTCTCTTTATTTTCTCCTTATGAATTTATACATGTTATATAGTATACTTGCATGTAGACAAACATTGTGTGATGTATGACATAATATGTTGCTATGTAACCCCATTTTAGATGGGTTTAGATGGCTTTCAAGAATCTTTGCATCCTTGTACTTTGGGCAAAATTAGCCTTAGCATTGGATGGATGGGTTAAGGCTCGATCCAGAGTGAAGTCCCTGAATTAACCTCATTCAGACTAGACAATGGGTTACAGAAATTGTTTATCATTGTGACTAACCTTTTGTAAGTGATGGAGGAAATTGGAGAACCCAGAGAAAATCAAGGCCTGACTGCAATTCACTGGCAACTTCCATACATGCCCAGTCTGGGATTGAAAACCAGGCAGTTGTGAGAGACAATACAAGGCAACAAGGGAAGTTTTCACCATTGTTGAATTGTGCTGAATAACAGCCGACTTCTTACAAAAAAAAATAATTGGAACATTTTGTGCCACACATTTGGCAGAAACTATATAGGTTGTATTGTGGTATAAGTGTGTCTTTTGGTTTGTCTATAACCTAGGGTCCACCATGTAATTACCACATCTACCGTAAATTCTCGCAAATCTCGGACACTTTTTATTAATTACGATTTTTGTTGGCTGATGGTGGCCGAAATTTACTGAAAATAGCGATCAAATGTCAGACACAGTGGCCGAGATTCGTCGATATCATCAATTGAAACGAAAGCTACATGTACTATGATGTAGATGGAACTGAAAATTGATCGCTAACTTCGTACACAAGAATATAATTTTCCCCCACAAAACCCCCACCTACCTGACTTGTCATTCCTCTGCTATATATATTAATAAAGTAACTTGCCTCCCTTGTATGTTGTTTACTTGTTTATTCTGACTGCTGCACGTCAATTACGCATAAAATTATATACTTGTTTAAGTTGTTGACAAGTCTTATTTCGAAATGGTGCCGCCCAAGCTGTATTCCACTCTACACGCAGAAATGCGATACCTACTTCCGGTTTCGCACCGATCGTCTTTTGGCAGATATGGGTACTAGAAACGATCGTTAATAATCTAAAATCAATCGCAAACTTTGGAAATCTAAATGTTTTTTTCTTATATCAATGAAATTTACTTGGTGGCCGACTTTTGGTGAAATGTGTCCTTGGATGAATCGGGGGTGGGCGAATTTCCCCAGTAATTATTTGGTAGATTAATTATAGTGGCCGAGTTTCCTAGGGCGGCCGAGATTTCCGAGAATTTACGGTAACCACAAAACCTACGCAGTGCCACATGACTACCATATTCTAAACCACACATCATGGTATAGACACATGGCAGACCCATATGGCAGAATGGTGGTAATGGTCAACCAGAGGTCTACCGCTGGCCCATGGTCAGACCCTGGAAATTGAAACATCAACACGTTTCTGCTGCAGGTCTAGTGGTAGATCAGTGGCAGACCTAAAAAAAAAGTAGGATTTTTTTTGTAAAGGAGTGGCACTTTGATTAAGAACTGGGTCTTAATTAAATCTGATTGACTATGGTATTTGCAATTCATGGCCCTCAACCTAATTTAGCTTATGTCATCTGGATTATATCAACAGTAGTGATTATATCAGCAATGCAAAAATCTCAATCTTGAAATAGATGTTTTGTATAGATGACGTTCCTATATATGTTAGTTTGTCAAAGGTGGGTATTTCATTGATGCCCTTGGTATGACTCAACTCATTGAACATGAATATTTGATGCTGCCAGAGTGTGCCCCCTCCATTAATTGTTACATAATGGTGAAATGGAGTACATTCCCCAAGTAGCAGGAATTCTGCACTTAAGTGTTTACTCACGCCTGATTGGCTGAAAATACCTCGGGTCAGTGGAAGCGAACTAGCTACAACAAGGATGCAGCAGTAATGTATTTCAGGTCTGCAGGAAATTAACCATTCACTTCTGATTGGTTAAAATTGATTACAAATTAACTTAATTATCTAGAATTAGCCTTTATTTTGACATGCAAATGTAAATTTGATAAAACTGTGAGGATATGCATGGTACATGAGATTAAATGTGTCTCCTAGGACTGATAACTTCAATTTTATCAGCAAAACCACCACTGCAAATAAGTAACTTTTTATGCATGTAGCAGCAAAAACTGTCTGACAATGTTGGTGATATCTCTCTAAACAAAAGCAATATTGAGAAAATACTTGGAGGAGAATTGGTTGTCAGAAAAAAATCTATCTACTACTCAAACATTTGGGAATTCATGCTTCATTCCAAAGTTATTTTCCAAAGTCTAAAAGGTCCAGATGACACTGGTCAAGTAGATCTCCAGGTATGAATGGAATAGTGACCCACATAATATACTCTTGAGACCATTATTGTGATATCATTCTTAATTACACTATTTAGGGTTTTGTGAATGTTTTTTCCCATCTAATAGACACATTTTTTATAAAAAGTGAATTTGATTGGAGTTTTTTTTGGCATATTTAAAGATTCCTTAATTGTGAAGGTGTAGTCAGGATCTACTATACTTTTGAAAATATCTTAGAAATAAAGCATAATATTTCTGAATATTTAAAGAAGGGTTTTACATAGAGATCTGATTTACATTTCTCCTGGAGATTTTTCAAGTGATGCTTAGGCCAGAAAGATAACATTTAATATTCTGGCTGTTTTAGGCCTCAACAGGCACAATGAATGGTTTAACCCAATGATGCTCGCAGCAGCTGAAAGCAGCTGTACAATTTAGGCAAAGTCTTCCTGACAAAAGCATAGATTGGAAAATAATTGAAGGAGAAATGTTTTATAAGATCACTACCAACAACTCCCCGTCAAACATTTTGTAATTTTGTTCTTTATTCCCAAGTTATTGTCAAAAGTGTAAAAGATCCAGACGATTTTTTCTAGTATGTTTCTATGGGAACACTTCAGCATGAATGGGTTAATTTGTTTAGTATTCACTTCTACAACCTCCCAGACATATGTTGCATATGGTTCAACGGGCTAGCAGTAATGCTACGAACTGTTGCCAACATCTGTAGACCAGTTACATAAATCTTGGTAGTAATGGCAATGAAATATTCATATCCAGCCAAATAAAATGCACGTTCAAACGGATGTTTGGATTTTGAAGGTGTGACTTATATGGAGCCATGTGTGGATCTGAATCGATGCCTATTCACTATTCATGCCAATGAACAACTCTCATGGAAATTCCTTTTAATCCTTCATTTTGTTTGTGAGATAAAACCAAAATAGTGAGGCGTTTTTTGCTGCTACTCGCATAAATTGGTTAAGGACATTAACTTTATGTGTGCTAAAATGTATTCATTTTTGAAAATAGCACATGCATTGTGTGAACCATTAATGCCATTATTCACTTCTAATTCTGTAGTAAATAAGACATGAACCTAATGCTAAATAGCACAAGTATATAGTCAGGACCATTTTGGCTGATGTTGGTACAATTTGTTATTATAAGCAAATGAGGTATGTGATAAGATGTAGGTTTACATTCAACTGTTGTTTTTGGCTGGGAAGGTGAAACATTTGAAATAGACCTGGTACCAATTATTGTCTTGGCCCGCTGAGCATCTGGGCATTATTTAGGGCACACACAGCCTATAAAATCACACCTCAGGGCACCCAAATCTTTTGTGAGTAATTTCTTAAAATGTTATTTTCAAGGATATTTTGCCCTATTTCGACAAGTAAATATGCTTCTGGTTGTAATATGAGTATATTGTGGTCTCTCTTAAAAAATAGGATGCACCAAAAGTTTTAAAAAGTGGTAACTTTAGACACCCAGTTGCTAAATCCTGGCTAAGACCCTGTCTGGTAAAATTGGTTCAGGTAGCAGGGAGTCATATTAAACCATTTGTGCTGAAATTTGCTATCCTGGTGGAAACTGCTGTCTTGGTAATATTAGACTTTTGGGCATTACGTGGTATAAATAAGGTATAACATTACAAAGTATTTGAAGGAGAGCTATTGATTACAATTTGATTCACATTTCTCCCACATAAATTTTGCAAAGGTTCTATTCGTCAAAACAAAATCATCAAAATCCTCAGGCCTACTTTGACCATTTGAGATACTGTGCAAATGGCATGTTAAGACTAATGTAATCTTATTCAACACGTTTCGTTGACGGGGAAGCGGAAAAAGGGTGCTTAAAGCGCAAAAGCGAAACAAAATGCGGAGGATGTACATGCATAATTAACTAGATGAGCAGGTCTGAGCGCTGCATCTTGTGTGAATGCCAAATGGCATAACTAACTGCTATTGGAACAACAACCATTTCTTGTCTGAGCAGTGACCTGGAGTTTCCTTAAGCCATGAATCATAGTCTAAGCCATTAGGCCGCAGCAGGGTGTCTTGGCGCCTTTTGGACACCCAAACCCTCAAGAATCACCCTTCAGGACACCCAAAAATATTTGTGAGGAATTTCAAGCATATAATTGAACTTTGTCTTCCCCTTCAAGATTTCACTAAAATTGTCAAGCTGCTTTTGGCTGCTAAAATAAGCATAAATGGGTTAAGTTTTTATAAGGATCTGAAGTAGATTAGTAGCTGAATCTGGAGGGTCAGAAATTTTGGAATTGCTATTTTGGACAGGCATTTTTGGAATCCTGGCTGCGACCCTGCTTCATTGACCATAGTTTTGTAGACTTGGGTGTCATTTATAGACAGTTAATTCAAGCCATGAAAATAAATGCATTTGAATATGTTTTGTCTCAATTATAAATACTTCATGACTAAGTTCATGACTGTTGATCCTTTGATGTATTATTTATATTCAGTTTAAAAAATGACAAACAGCATAACAATTTAGTGTTTTAGTCTTTATTTCTTTTATTATATATTTTTTGTATTAATACAACATGAAAACGTACTTATATGAGCACATTTGCTCAAGAAACAAAAATGAAACTGAGTTGGGCAGGGGGAAAAAAAGAAAAGGAAAATAGTGAGCCCCCAACAGACCCCTTTTGTAGGCCAAGTGATCCCCAAACAGAACATAAATTTTTTGGGCCTAAACATTCAGATCCTGTTTTAGATGGAGCTGACTTTGCACAACACTTGGTCAATCTATTTACGGACCCTTAATTCTTATGGTCATGCAACGAAATCAGAATTATTATTTTGTGGTCTAACTTTCAATTTTGATTTATTCTCTTCTCTTGTTGTTTTCAGAAACTATGGGAGGAGGCCAGGAACTACCCCCTCCACCAGAAACTGGAGGACATCACCAGCTACACATTCCTCTGTATCAACCAGATGGCAGAAAGGGTAAGTTAGCTGGGGGTTTTCCCTGGGTACTCCAGTTTCCTCCTCCTTCTGCCTGGGTTTGAATTCCACCTGGGGCATGTGAGAAAGTTGCCAGTGACTTGGGGTTAGGTGGTGGTTTTCGCCGGGTAATCTGTTTTCCTCCAGTTTTAACTAACTATAGTCACGACTTAGCCGCAATATGGCAGAAAATGTGGCGAAAACCTGAAAATCCAAATTCAAATTCCTCCTCCATCTAGGATTGGCTGGTCAGAACTTGGCCTCAATATGGCAGAGAAACGAGGATAAACTAAATTTCAAAATCTAATTTTCGGAATTAACCCATTAATGCTCACAGCAACCAAAGGCAGCCTGAGATTTTTGATGAAATCTTGTAGGAAAACAAAAATTCGGAAAATATTTGGTACAGATATCTTAACCAGAGTATTACCAACAACTCTCCATCAAAGATTTTGTACAACCATTTTCAATTCTGAAGTTATTGTCAAAAGTAATATATATCCAGACCATTATTTTTATTGGGATTTTTAAGCACTAATGGGTTAACCCCTGTGAGGCCAAATTGTGATTTTGCCCGCAAATCCCCGATGCCAAATTATAATGGGAAATTTACCAAAATCAAGTACCAGGTTGTTTATGTTTGACTATTTCTCTAAAGATATAAATTAGTTTACCATAGTCTTGTCACATAGCAAGATGAAACTCAAATTGGGATAACATTCTGATGACAGCCAATTTGCTAATCTATCAAGCTTTTTGGGTGGTCTCTTACTTTTAAATTTTGTGAAATGAACTTAATCATCTTGCATGCATATATGCATGCAATGCTTCCTATGCACTCACATATATGCATATGTGGCATTAAAAGGGTTAATGTTGTTTGTGTGTAAGTGAGGTTCCTGGTGTCCTTAGACACCCTCTGTTTAATGCGACAGGTGTTTAAAACTGAATTACAAGTGGTTGAACATATGTGTTTTGACACAACAGTGAACAGTGTGTAAATATATGAATCATCAGCCATAAACACATGCTATTTGCCAATGCTCGATTGATCACAACAACTATGAGTGTACCATCTGGATCTATGAAACTTAAGCCTCTTGCTGCTGGTGGATAATCTGGACAAACAAAATTATTTGGAAAAGGTTGAAAAAAGACCAGAATCCTGTTCACATTTGCTAATACTCAGCAGGGGCTTTCCAATGAATACCACCATGACAGCTGGCTCCTAGGTAATTGTCAAATACCTTTGCAATATTGTGCCTTGGACAAAAGTAGTCAGCTTCACGAGTGTTATGAAAACAACATGTTGATGAAGCCAAAACCATGAAAACATGATGCAACATTTATTTGTCTGTTATCACACTAACAAAAATATTTGGAGTTTTTTTTTATGTGTTTTGATTATTTTAGTTCTGATTAAGAAATCTTATCCTTTACAGTCAATTAGGGCTGTCATCACTAAGATTTTTTAGCGATTCGATAATCGAAAAGATTTTTACCGATACGGCACTTCGATTCGATTCGCTATCGATTCACACTAGAAATTGCCTCACGCTTATTTTTTGGCTAATATATATGCAATTAACTTTTCACGCATTAAATTTTCATTCCCAAGCAATCCTCGCCTCTAACAATAACTAAAATCTACCTACAATTTGCTATCTCGCCATTAGCGCCGATATGTCTTCGCCCGTCATCGTCTCGACGGGACCCCACACTGCATTGCGGTGACCTGCGCAGTAGTGCGCCAGAGATCGTCCGTCCTCAATTCAACTTCCGTTTTTGAATTGAGGTAAGTTCTCGCTTATTTGGACTTTTAAAAAAAAGATTTCTGGTTGGTTACGGCAGTTTTCGCGAGTTGCAACGTATCCAACCAGTTTTTTATTATTTTTTATAGCGAATCGATACCCCAGCATTTCTGGCGTATCGATTATCGCTAGGGCTTCGCCAGGGATCCATCGATACTGCCGGTATCGATGACAGCCCTACAGTCAATGGCCCTTCATTCATTGGCCACTTGAATGCTTAGACGCCTTGTCTATTGGAAAGGGCACAATTAAATGATGAAATAATCAATTTAAAGAAAATATAATTTCTGAGGGTCCTCAATTAATCCTGGAGTTCAACTTTTATTTTCCTAAATTCTTTAATCTTGAAATATTATTATTCTTAAGAGGCCACCTCTTTAAGAGACCACTTTTGACATTTCCCTTGAGTGGTCGCTTAATTGAGGTTTGACTGTATATATATATATATATATAAATATATATATATATATATATATATATATATATATATATATATATATATATATATATATATATATATATATATATATATATATATAATATATATATATACATATATATATATATATATATATATATTATATTTTAAGTTTTATTTTCCCACCACTAGGAGGAGCTGCTAGACGAGGGCCGTACTCTGTGCGAGGTGCGACCGTTCCAACCATTCCTGAAGGTTATCGAGATCAAAGGCAATTCCAAGGAGAAGATGCTCAGGTCACAGATAGGACTCCTCATAGGAAAAAGTAGGTATCACCCTTACAGAAAACACCAAAAAAAGACACCATCAATTAAAAAAGTATTTGAAGGAGGGTTGTTGTTTGAGTCATTCCTCCTCCATTACTCCTTCAGATATTTTTTCCAAAAATCCAAAAATGACTTTTTTTGAAATATTTCATCTAAAAAGGCATTTGTGAGCAGCTACATAAAACCCTACATTATATAATCATTATTTACTTTTCTAGTCATGTTTTTATCATATACCAATGAAAGAAGGAAGTAAAGGCAATTTAATTCTCATTTGTAATCTGTACACATGTTTCTGACATGTGGTAGATATTTACCACTGTTGTCTACTTGTCTTGTACGATTCCATGCTGGTTTTCATAAACATGTCTAGACCAATAAAGATCTCTCATTTCCTATATTTCCAGGTCTGCGCGAGTTTGACGGGATGCACAATTCGGAGGTGAATGAATTCCGCAGCAGCATGCGAAGAATGTGTGAGGCTATAGCGAAGGAGCGGTGCTCAAAGGTAGCCACTTTAGACCTGGATACCATATTCACTAATTACATTTGTGCTTTCAGATTTTATAAACTTTTTCTATGACCAAAAGTGTAACTTCTATGAAAGTCCTATTCCGTATGTATGTTTATTATTTATTTTATTCATGCATGCAAGTTTAAATAAAAAACATACAATGTTTGTAGAAATAAAAAGATTTTACTTACGCTTTCTGCCTATTTTCTGCCATATCCAATGGTGCAAATGACAAGGTGTCACTGCAAGCTTGTTTCGATATAGAATTTTCATGTTTCGTCACCTTTTCTGACTATAATCTAGGAACCTAGCTTACAGAAGGAAAACCCCTCTATGTCTATCGTGATTACATATAATTCTGATTTATTTTCTCGTACAGAATTGGCTGGACCAGTTGAGGTACCGCTTCCCTCCTGATCTCGACTCCTCGCCCGAGCTCCCGAAGCATGTGAGCGAAAAACTGCGAGGCGGAAAGTTTCTGGTGAAGATCACATACGAAGCATCAGGGGTAAGTACTCTGTCTTTGCTCTCTGTCCAGGTCCCGGCATTATTAAGGCCACTCTAATTTAATTATTTGTCTTACAAGTTTTATTTTGAAAAAAAAAAAAAGTCGACTTTGTTGTCTTACAGATGAAAGTGGTTTAGAAATTTTCTGTCAGACTCCAAAAAAAAAAAGTGCAAGTTTTAAGAATATTCATTGTAAGGGTGATTCAATCAACTACAGGAATTTATCAATGCTGTAGTAGAGCCTCAGATTTGAGGATGTATATCTCCCACCCTTCAGGTTACAGGGATCAATTGATTGATTGATTTTATTTAGTTGAGAATAGGCTGTTAGAAATATCTTGCTACCAGTCCTAGTCGGCAGACTCTAAAAAAATAAAATAAATAAATACCCCACATTTTTCAACTGTTTTTTTTATTCCAAAATGGCTCATTTCCTGCCTCCGTAGCTTGTTAGTCAAGTAATTGAATTGGAGTGGGAAAAGATATGTATAATCATAGTGAATTACCAAGTTATTGTAAAAATCATCATAGACACAGATGGCAAATTCTGGAGGACCCCTAAATCATGGGTTAATCCATTTCAGCCTGTAGCATGGGGCTCTCATCTCTATCTGATTTTTTTTCGATTGGATACTATTTGCATCCTTGTCCTTTGCATGAAAATAGCTTGCATGGGAAGGGTTAAAATCCTTGTAATGCTTATCTCTGTTCTTTACAGGGTGCAAATGCATTTAATACAATGTCATTACAAGTGGCAGCCAGTGCAAAGCCCAGCAACCTGCTTGACACTGTTTTACGGAAAAAACGGGTGACAAACTCCGACCAGGTGACGGAGAGTAAAGAATTGTACATACTGAAAATCTGCGGCAGAGAGGAGTATCTAATAGGAGAGGAACCCCTCGGGCAATACAAGGTACGTATTCCTAGCTAAATCATACAGGCAGATATGTCCATACGGAAAGCCTTCTTTGATCCATAGGTATACTGTAAATTTGGAAAAGATTGCATTAGTTAAATTTTTGCATATTTAGCAAAAGATCCCCAAAATTATACATACTATTTGTGGCCCCTAGCCAGAAAAATCTAGGGGCCCACAACAAAATCTAGGGGCATATGCCCTAGTACCCATAGAAGGTCGAGCCCAGAGACCCGTGGTAGACCTGCAGTTGACATCTTCCACCATTAACAGAAAAAATATTCACTTTTTCCTGAGAACCTGCTTTACTGAGTCTGAAAGCAGAAATGAAGGAATTTGACCAATAGAGCAATGTGAACGGTTTCCTTGGGTAGTTGTCATAATCTGGGCATAAAATGTCTTATGCTTAATGCTTGTCTGATTTATGCTTAAAACAATGGGGGAAGGAGGGTACCTCTTAACCTCTTGGAAATAAACTTTTTAATATATGTATATATATATATATATATATATATATATATATATATATATATATATATATATATATATATATATATATATATATATATATTCCTTTCATTAGTTTGGGTCATATTTCTCCAATTTGCCGGTCCAGGAAACTAAAACTCTAATTAAGGATCCCCTTACTATCTAACAAATTCCACCAAAATGCTAGCAATGTCACTACATCAACGTCACCTGTTTTAGTGGCGACATCTATCAATAGATGGCGCCACTATCATCTTTTGCATAGGATCTTTGCTGCGAGTACTTTAGGGTGAATAACAGTCTGGATTTTCTACCTCATTGATCATTCATGTTTCTTGTATCTGGCGGGATGGAAACTATGTGAATAAAGAATTAAGCGTTAATATGCTGTAGTGTTGTTGATGTTAGTGACGTTGATTTGCTAAAATTGTTGCTTTAAGTTGCAGCAGGCTCTCCTGTTTGTAATTGAGTGCAGCTTTTCTTGACCATGTGTTAATTTCTGTTTCAGTACATTAGGTCCATGATAGGAAATGTACGATACCCACAGCTCATCCTTATACCAAAGAAAAATGTAGCAAAATCTGGTGAGTGCATTATGATTTAGAAATAGTGGAAACATCTCAATACTATTATTTATATACTATTACTTATATACTACTTCGCACGTTTATCACTTCTGCTGCTGCTGCTGCTGTTACTTCTATACTCACTGTGTATTTTCTTGTGAGAAAGAAAATACTTCCATAAATAGAAGTCATCTTCAGTGATATAACATTTCAAATTTCACCTGTCAGAAACTATTTAAGCAGCCTTTAGAGTTTATGATAGTTATATGTATATTTTGATTTCTTTTAAAGCCGAATCATGAATGAATCAATTTTCACATTTATCATCAGGAAGCATTGGTTGGCTACTTATATCTTTGGTATTGTTTTATGAACAGAAAATGGACCTCCAGAGCTACCAGTCCGACCCAACAAAGACAGAACCAAAATAACACCACAGAAACAAGAAAGAACATCTGTATCAGTATATGATGTAACAGATAAATACTGCCTCACCATTGAGAGGGTCAAAAATGTACAATGCCCGCCAAATGTAAAGGTAAGATATAACTCAGGCCATATATATATATATATATATATATATATATATATATATATATATATATATATATATATATATATATATATATATATATATATATATATATATATATATACTTTTATTGGGATCATAACAATGCTGTTCACAGCGTTCATTGTTAGGACGCCAAAAAGAATATTTGTCTGCATTCAGCAGGATGGCCTCTGGCTGGCTCTTCTGATACCAGTTAGCTTTGTGCAGACTTCTCCATCTTCACAACAAGGATAACTATATATTTCTATGTATATATACACATGTATGGATGTAGATTTATAAAATATCCTTTAGAATTTATGCAATTTACAGTATTTTCCCAATTAAGTGAGGAGGTTTTCTAAACATGTCCATAATCAATACTTGGTAGGTTGAACATTGAGAAATCTATATGGTGAGAACATATATAAATCTTTGTGTGTATATATATATATTATATATATATATTTATATATATATATATATATATATATATATATATATATATATATATATATATATATATATATATATATATATATATATATATATATATATATATATATATATATATATATTCGTATTTATTTATATATATATATATATAAATATATATGTATATATATATATATATATATATATATATATATATATATATATATATATATATATATATATATATATTTAGATATAAATATAATTATATAAATGTAAACTCGTTCTATGGTGCTGTCTTTTCAGTTGTGCATGCGAGTTGGTATATTCCATGGTGCCACAGAGATATGTAACATCATAGACACCAGAGCAGCCATCGAAGGCCCCGATGGAAGCGCGATATTTGACCAGAAGTTGACCTTTGACCTAATGGTGCAGGACCTCCCCCGCATGGCCCGTCTCTGTTTCACGCTCTATATGGTTTATGACAGGAATGTCGCCAAGATGGGCACTGTGACAAAAAGAGTCAAGCAGGGGAAAATGGTAAGTGCAAGATCAGGTTAAGAATAAATTTAATTAATTTTCATGAAATGGAGGTGGAGAGATTGCAAATTATTTTCTACTAGCGAAATCATGCAACATACAACAAAGAGATTTCTAAAAACTTGTATTACATCATAGATACTGATATAAGTGTAGCGAGCAAAATTATATTTATTCGACCTACTATAGATATCAGGTGACCCAAAATGCTAATACATGTAAGTTGAAATATTGAACTTATATCAGTTACCTCGAAGTATAAAGAAGAAAATAGAAACTTATTTCCCTTTTGCAAGGATAAGACTATCGCCGTAAAGAATGTTTTCTGCACACATGACTGGAAGTATCCATTAATGACAGCTATTGATATCAACATTTACAGTTCCCATGATGCAATCTGTTTCTTTCTGTGTCTATACAGGAAGTAGTTCCTCTGGCATGGCTGAATATTACCGTCTTTGATTACCGGGACCGGTTACGGGTCGACCAGCACACAAGGCACATGTGGGCGTATAAAGAAGACTCCTATCAAGAAGATATACTTAATTCCATAGGTAAGACCTTAGTTAAATAAAAACAAGTGGATATGAATGCTCTGGGACGAGATAGAAATATTTGCACCATCCAATGCCTACCATTGTAAACAAAATGGCTTCCTTAGCAATCTCCAAATTGTTATTTTCAACAAAATGGCTCCCTCAGCAATCATCAAGTAGCAAGTCATTGTAAACGAAATGGCCACTTTAGCAACCATCTGATCCGCGAAGTTGCCTAACCCCACAACATTTTTGCGTGTTGCATTTGACCTTTCGCAAATTTTTGCAAACTCGATTTGGGACCTGGGCCTGAGCAACCATTGAATAGCCAGACATCGTAAACCAAATATCCAACATAGCAACCCTCAAAATAACTCGTCTCTGTAAAAGATGGTCATCTTAGCCAGCAGGTACTGAATGTATGATTGTGGTATGTTTTTCAGGTACGGTTGAGAGCAACCCACATACACATGAAGTAGCACTCACCTTCAAATTCCACAACTTCAGACACGGTGTGCCGATTCTTTACCCTCCGTTTGCAACTGTGAGTATAACTTCATTGAGGAAAATAGCATTTACTTATCATTTTTCATTTTTTATGCGATATTTGATTGGACCTTACCAAACATGTCTCCTTTTCAAGGAATCATATCTCTTGATATATTGGTGCAAGATAATTGATTAGATATTTGAAAAATAAAAAAAAATAGAAAATGAAATGAAATTTTTGCTTCATGCCTAAGTTATTATCCATAGTATAATATATCCAGATACTACCAAATTGAAGTTTCTCTTTCAAATATTTTGTGAGTTGATGCTTTATTACTAATTTTTTTTTCTTGAAAAGCAACATCGCTCCAGACTTTCGTATGTTTAGTTATTTGTAATATGTTTCTCATGGTGCGTAATTTTCTTTTTGAGGTTCTTGAATGTGCTGCCCAGAACACCAAAAAGGGAAATGACAACATGCCAAGTCCACACATAATGGTAGGTCTGCAACAATGGGATCTGGGGCCATTGTTGCATAAGTAACAGAAAGACCATGTTTGCAAGTAGTTGATGCCATATAACCATGAGTCTTTTGTTCGAGGTGTTAGCTGAGAACAAAGATGAATGCCTAGGTGGCATCAACTTAGAGCAAACTCTCTTGTCTATGTGATAGATAGACTACAAGGAAGCTGAGGCGTATGCAATATTTCTGAGGGGAAGCCAAGTTACCCCCAAGGAATACTGTATACAGCACAGCTTCTACGGGTTCTATGCAGTCTGTAGCTTCTACAGTGAAGGAAGCTGTTGTGCAATGAACATTGTACCAAAGCTGACTGCATCCCACTAAGCAAAGGTCAAGAAACACTTGGCTGAGCACTAAAACCAATACCTTTGGGTAACACCTATCTGGTTTAGGCAACTTTGAGAACAAAGGCTCCAAAAGTGTGGTATGTCCTATGCTCCACACTTTTCAAGGCCTGTGATTGGTGGAAGGCTGCAACTTAGGTACACATATAGTGATGCACTATACATAAGAATTTATCCTCTATAACAAATTGTGGATTTAGAGCGTTTAACTCATATGCATTTGGATCGTTGATTATGAAAAGAGATTTAATGATAACTTTATAATAAAAGATTATCTGAAAAAGACTCATAGTTTTTTGTACAACCCTTTCATTTAATGTTTAACAAACTAAGAAAAATTTCACTTGATAAAATGATACCTCCCAAATAGATGGGTCTTTTTTGGCCGCCACAAAAATAAATGTATTAACCCTAAAGTTAACAAAGGTTTTACTTCATTAAATGATACCTCCCACTAGATGGATCTTTTTTGGCCGTTACAAAAATGAAAGGAATAGAGGTGATTTATTGATATTAGATGTGAACCATAATTTTTTTTATTTCAAAATCTGGTAATTAGTCGCAACTTCTGTAAAACCCTTTATTACCACCCACATTTTTATTCACACAACTGCCATCTGAATTTGATCGCTGCCATTTATATACATGCATCAACTGTATCACTGCTTGATGGGGCATTGTTATGCTATTCTGAACGTACATCAGTGCCAGTAATATACGCGTTATTAAGCCTAGCACAAAATGCGTGAAATTAAAAGGAGCACAATAATAATTGGGTTTTACAGTACCTATTTAAGGACACTATTTTGTTGATTTCAGATGGGAAACCCTGACAATCTGGAGCAGCTGCGTAGCATGATCGAGCAAGACCCGCTGGCGCAGCGGGACATGCACGTCAACGAGAAGGTCATGGTGTGGAACCTCCGCGAGGAATGCCGTGAGAACTTCAGCCACTCGCTCGCAATACTGTTAAGCTGCGTCAACTGGAATAATCACATAGAGGTTGCTATGGTGAGTATCAATAAGCCAATACGTATATCCCCCCACCAAAAATACTTCACCTCTTCACTCCCCCCTGTCTAGATAGAGGTCATGTTTAAAAATCATGCAGCATTAATATGTTGTTTGTAAGGAATAACCAAACAACTTGTACAAATTACCAAAACTGACAAAAAAATATACTGATATACAAAGAAAAGTAGAGGGCTAGTAGAAATATGAGAGTTCAGTTCCTTGTGTAACATTCAGTAATATATTATCAAGGGCTAGTAGAGGAGGAGAGTTTGGTTCCTAATATGTATATCATTCAGTTACTGAATTTCAGTATTTATAAAGGGCTAGTAGAGATATGAGGGAGGCAAGTATATTAAAGGGGCTAGTAGTCCTAAGAGGATATGTTACTGCTTAAGTTGATTTCTTTCTCGATGTGTGTTGTAAAATGCTTCCTTTTTTGTGTTACAGATGCAAGCATTGCTACAAATCTGGCCACCACTGCCACCAGAACTTGCCCTGAAGCTCTTAGATTTTGGCTATGCCGACAAAGCTGTGCGGAAGTTTGCCGTCAAATGTCTGAAGGATATGAGGTATGCAGATATGTTAAGTAATGGTGCCAGCTCTAAAAGCTGATTGCTCTATGGTATTGCCACTGACTGCTCGCTGTCCCTCATTACTGTCCGGGAGCAAATCCTTGTGATTTGAAAAAGGAATTGTCAATCATAACATAATCAGGAATTCATAGAGCTCCTCATAGAATCCATGCTGTCTACCAGCTTTATTTGATCATTGATCAAAACGATACTTTTCTAATGAAACTCTTATCGTGAAATTAACATGAAATTTATATTGCTTTTATTGCTCTCTCTCTCTCTCTCTCTCTCTCTCTCTCTCTCTCTCTCTCTCTCTCTCTCTCTCTCTCTCTCTCTCTCTCTCTCTCTCTCTCTCTCTCTCTCTCTCTCTCTCTCTCTCTCTCTCTCTCTCTCTCTCTCTCTCTCTCTCTCTCTCTCTCTCTCTCTCTCTCTCTCTCTCTCTCTCTGTATATGTATATATGTAGTTATGAATACACAATATGATATCATAATCATTTTGTGTTGTTTTTTCAGTGATGATATGTTGTGTCAGTATTTACTGCAGCTCGTGCAGACTTTGAAATACGAGTCATACCTTAACTGTGACCTTGTGGAATTTCTACTACGGCGGGCGCTGACCAATCAGAAAATAGGACACTACCTCTTCTGGCTCATAAGGTGATTGCCTCATTTCACTTTTTTACATCATTTTAACCCCAAAAAGTCAATGATAATATTACTGAACAGAATTTCTCATTTTTGAACCATGAGGACTGGAGTGTTTTATCTTGGCTCTTGAGTATATCTCGCTATTCAAGTACTGGGCTGCTCGTAGGAGCGAAAAGCAAGATAAATGTTTGCTCTTACTATTAAGATTTTCGTTATCAAAACCGTGTGAAAATCCAAAAGGTTTTTCACCGGTTATTGATGATTGCTTCACCGGTGATAAAGTTTACCAGTGTGCAGCCTTGACCCTTATCCTGCTGTGAAACCTATGAGCACTGCTGCACACCACGACAATTGTAGTGGTGATCAGGATAAGGGTTAATCAGAAGACAGTCTTACTTACAAGGCTTGTACCTTTAATGTCATGAATGAATCGTTCAAACCAGGAAAGATTGACTAGTTTACCTCAGCTGATGTTACACATTGGCACTTAACCATGATGTGTTAGCCAACCTATAATCCACCAGCTCTATACAACACTGCGATTGTTTTCCAAAATGTTTTTTTTTCTGATAAGATTTATGGGAGCAACTGCAACAAATAAATAATTGGACTTGAAATAGTTATTTCGTTCATTCGATGATTCAAACAATATAGTCAAATCCCAAGTATAATAATAATAATAATAATAATAATAATAATAGTAATACTACTAATAATAAGAATGAATAATAAGAATGAATAATAATATTAGAATAAGCCCAAAGATGGGATGCTGGCTACAGTACTAATATAGAAATATTCTGATAATTCCATTTTCTCTCACCAGGTCTGAGATGCACGTGGCGTCGGTGTCGGTGCGGTTTGGGTTGATTCTCGAGGCGTACTGCTGGGGAAGTCGAGAACACATGTGCGGCCTCTCGCGCGAGCTGGAGGCGCTGAACAAACTCAACTCCGTCAACCAACTCGTCAAGCAGGAACAGTATACGGTACTCCCTCAATTTATTCACATAGAATTCATCATCTTCATTATCATCTTCATTATCATCATCATCTTAACCATCATCATCATCATCGTTATCATCATCTTAACCATCATCATCCTCATCATCATTGTTATCATCGTCATCATCTTAACCATCATCATGATCATCATCAATTTTTTAAATCATCATTATCATCATCATCATCTTTATCATTGTCATCATCATCTGCAGCAGTAGCAGCACCAACATCATCATCGTTATCATTGTCATCATCATCAGCAGCAGTAGCAGCACCAACATCATTATCATCATCATCATCATCGTTATCATTGTCATCATCATCAGCAGCAGTAGCAGCACCAACATCATTATCATCATCATCATCATTGTTATCATTGTCATCATCATCAGCAGCAGTAGCAGCACCAACATCATCATCATCATCATCGTTATCATCATCATAATCAATTTTTTGTTGTCATCATCAGCACCATCGTTATCATTATAATCATCATCATTCTTATGATTGTCATCATCATCATCAAACATCATCATCACATTATACATCATCATCAAACATCATCATCAACATCATCACCACTACCAGCATCAACATCGATGGTAACAACAGCCTAAAGTGGCCTGACTTTTTTGGGTGATCTCCTTCTGATCGGAGCATTTCTCGAAAAATATTTGGAAAGGAAATTTTAATTAGAACAAAGTGAAATTTCTTACAAAAATCTCGCTAGTCTTTAATCCTAAGATACTTTCCAAGCACTATTTTTCAAGGTGAACTCAAGGCATGGGCTTGACCTTCGTTAAGGGTCATAGCAAGGATCGTCTGATATACTCTGCTCGCAGTTAATTATGCTCTATTCTTTGCAGCTTAGTCCTTAACCCTTATGCTGCTGGTGGCTAATTTGGCCAAGACAAAAATGATGCAAAAAACCTGAAAAATGTCTGAAACCCTGGCACATGGGTACTCATCTGAGAGTACCCAGCGAGAGCTATCCAATGAATACCAACATGCCAAGGTAAAGATGATTTTTAAAAAGATTTGCGGCCTTGTGCTTTGAACTTAAGTAGCCCCAGCATTGAAAGGGTCACTGACCAGAGTGCAGCACTAATTACACTGTAAGTGCTGAACAACAGACGTAACACTCGCGCTGTGCACCTGGCCATATGCTATTGCATGGTTATTGGCCAGTCGCTTCATTTCCCCCGTATCTGCCTCTCAGTTTGATGCCTACTTCGTTATTTCATTACTTCTTGCTTATCTCTGTGCATGCCTCGCGCTGACGTTTCATCTTTCTGGACGTTTGTTTTTTGCAGCAGGATAAGGAAAAGGGAATCCAGGATATGCGGAGCATCCTCTCCAATCGCCAGATCAAGGAGTCCCTCAACAATCTACAGAGCCCGCTAAACCCTTCCATGATACTCAAGAAATTAAAGTAAGTGCCAAATATACATTGCCACCTTAACCGTTCAAAGATACTCAAGAAATTAAAGTGAGTGTCAAATCTACATCGCACCCTTAACCCTTAAAAGATACTCTAGAGAGCATATAAGTAAGTTTTTAAACAGCTTTAATAGCCCTTCTAGCCGTAGAGAGATACTTAAGAAATAGTCTTATTGGCAAAGTAGAAAATAGCAGAACCAGCCTGCCCTTGCAAAGGGACTCAGGAAATTAGGGTTTTTATTATCGGCGCATATGGTAGATTCTAGCCCAATCACCTGGGGCATTCTAGATTAATTTTAGGCAAACTGTGATTTAAGCACAGGGGCATAATGTTGTGCAATCCTGGTAGGTATACTCTATTCCATAAGCTCACTTTGAAGCTAAAATATTCTGAAGGTTGATTTGCCCTTAAACTTTTTCCCTTGAAGTCATTATCTGTATCTATGATAATTTTAGAAATAACTAAGTTATTAAGTGTGATTTAACAAAATATTTGAAAGAGAGTTGATTTATTGCTCTGAATAACATTTCCCCTTCTGATAGTTTTCCATCTCTGCTTTTGCATTTAAGCTTTCATCAAAGTTGTGAAGCTGCTTAACCATCCAATGCTGAGGCTACTTTCGCCCAGAGCACAAGGATGCAAATATTTTTGGGAAACATCTAAACCCTGTCATCATGGTACTCATTGAAAAGCTCTTTCTAAGTCCTTTCAGATGAGTACCCATTTGCCAGGGTTTCAGTCATTTTCAGCTTTTTTCGCATCATTTTCTATTGACCAAATTAGCCACCAGCAGCATAAGGGTTAAATTGGCCCCTGCCAGAATTTATTGGCTAAAACAATAGTTTATTGGCCTTTTTTTTTTACGAATAACTGTTGTATTATTGTGTTTGTGTTTATTTAGGGTGGAGGAATGCAGCTTCAAGGACTCTAAGATGAGGCCACTCTGGCTGGTCTGGGAGAACCAAGATAACTGGGGAGAAGATATCTACGTCATCTTTAAGAACGGAGATGGTAGGTCACTCTCTATCCTGACAAGTGTCGTCTGGACCTATGATACTTTTGACAATGACTTTAAAAACGAGCATAACTTAACAGGCTATTTGAAGGCTTTATTGACAAGTAAAATCTTTTACCTGAATAGTTATCAATTTTGACTTTTAGCGGGTAATAACCAAATATTTTCTAGGACGCGGCTGAAGTGTAAATTGTCCCATTTAAACACAATCGGCTAATGTAAAATGTACTTGATCAATATAAAGATTTAAAGCAGATCCGGAGCTAATTCGGGATGGGAAGAAAAGTCTCTTTTGGACAGGCATTTTTCAAATCCTGGCTAAGACTCTGCTGGGGACTAGCATGTAAATACCACACACTAACCAACTAACCTAGTGACTGTCATGTTACTACTACATACATATTAGGCCTGAGGCTCACTCTTGATGGACTGGTGGTAAATGTTATCCCTAGATCTGCTACTGGTTTACCACTGACCAGTGTTCAGATAGTGGACATAGAAAGGTTATCATGTCCCTGCCTCGGGTAGAGTGGTGGAAAAGGGGCATACCCCTGGTGAAAAGAGGTTCTTTATTGTAAGTTGAAACTGGGGACAGGATTCAGTACTGGATAGATACCAAACACTGATATGGAATGAGAAAAAGTACAAGTAAAGCACAGTATCATTTCATTTAGGATTTAAAATATTTGTACAAGATTGACTTCATTGTTTCTTGGAAATCTCTCCACGAAGGCAGTTAAGCTAGTTCATTAGCAACAATTCTTTAAGCTAACAGTGCTAAATTTGATTGAATTAGGTCCCTGGGAGTTGAGACAGTATTGTTTAAAATATTGCTGAGTTATCGTATTATTCAGGTAATATCAATATCATATTGTATAGTGAAAATTTTAAAGGTCCCGGTCCCTAGGGGAAATCTTTATTAACTCATTAATGCTTAAGACTTCCCATAGAAATTGTTGTCTTGATCTATGATACTTTTGATTATAACTTTGGTATCAAGACTGATTCTGAAAAATATTTGGAGTATTGTCGGTAATGTTCTGAACAACATTTTCTCCTCAAATATTTTTCCAGATGTGCTTTTGCCTGCAATATTTAATCAAAATTGTCAGGCTGTTTTTGGCTGCTGTGAGCATATATGGATGAAAGAAATCCAACCACTTTTTCAGATCTGCGCCAGGACATGCTGACCCTGCAGATGTTACGCATCATGGACCATATTTGGAAAGAGGAAGACCTTGACCTCAGGTGAGACAGAGACCCCTGGTGGTGACCTCCTGATACTATTCAAAAGTTTCAAAAATAAAAACAAAAAACTTTTTTTTTGTTCATTTTTTTTTCTTTGTTTATTCTGTTACATGTCAATAACTAGTGAATGGTTACATAAAGATAAAGTCTAAAATCATAAGAGATTTGCATTTACCTTCAACTTTAACTTTCTGTTTTGTCAAACCTGATCAAGTGCGCACCATGTCCAGTGTAGTTAAATTGGTAAAGTTTGGTGTCTTAGTTTTTTCAATTGCCACTAGGGCAATATGTCAATATGCTTATGTGTCATATAGCACAATTTCGGAGGATGTCCGTTTGGATGGTCTTAAGAACTGAAGTGAAGGATAGCGTCTCTTCAATTTTTCTTTTAAATAGGATGTCCTGACCTCCACGCTCTCCTCAAGATTTTCTACTTCCCTGATAGTCTTCCTGAACAAATCTTGCAGTGTTGTTAAGCGCAGTATCTCCTGTTTTCCTATGATGCGCTCCTCTATGATTGTCAGGCAGAATTTGTCAAACGCCTTCTTGCGTGAAACATGAAGTGATTGAGATTCCCCTTCATTATCAGCCCTTGACAAAAAGTTTGTATAGTTTTTGTAGCATGACCTGTGATAGCCAACTCCTATGGTCACAAGATCTTTATCTCGGATATCCACCAGCACAGCTTCATCATTGAGAACTTCGGCTGCTTTCAAAAGTAAACCACCTGAAATGAAAATAAAATTTTCAGGCAACAGCAGTTTGAAAATAAAATATTGACATCTTTATTATATCCCATAAGAGATATAGATTAGATAAAACTCCCTGATTCCATTCATATAATGAGAGCCAAAGGTTGTCAATAATTACTGAACATTTTTTTATTAAAGTTCATAGGTAAGCGAGGCAAAATCTTAATGAATTGATAAACAAATAAAAAAATGAAGTGAAAAACAAATGAAGAAATAAACAATTTTAAAAGTAAAAAGATGAACAAAAGTTCATAGGTTCATAATACAGTAAAACAGAAAGTCAGCATTAGCACTCACCTGTAGGTTGCTCACAGAGTGAGAGATTTTCACGCCTTCTTGTCCTTTTACGGGGGTCTTTGATGTATCTTTCACCTTTACAAATGACGCATTGATCAGGTGAAATGGACATGCTCCTTCTTGAGAGCTGAGTGCATCCTGCATTCTCAGTATAGGAGACTTGTGAGCTTTTTCTAGGTGGAGGTGTAAGAGCCCTTGAGTCCCCCGGAGTAGAATTGTTTAGTTTAGCACAGCGTTTTTTAGCTCTTTCTATCTTGGTCTTGTCTGTAAATCTTTTATAACACTGTGAATGGTAGCCAAAAGCATCAAAATTGTCCAACTGTTCACTACCAACAGTGAATTTTTCAGCTTTCTCCCTTTCAGCACCATCCAGATATCTCCATTCCTCTATGCATTCTTTTATTTTCCTCAAACTTTTGTCTGAAACTGGCAAAATAGCACTATTTTCCTCACATGTTATTGGAAGACAGCAGCACATGGAGGCTGCCATCGTTCGTTCGTTCGTTGTAGAATTCTCCCGCCCTTTTTCTTAGAGCCTCTTGTACATTTCAATATTACAATCAATTACTATATCAACTATTATTAGTATTAACTATTACTAGTATTAACTACTACTATTAATTATTACTATATCTACGTCAACACGCTTGCACAAGACTCCTTGCCGCGACTTCTCGCAACAAGGCGCCATCTACTGGTGGACTATACAACTACTGAATTACATAAGGAGCTTGCTTATCCCGCCGCTCACTGGGAGGAGCTTGCTTTATTTATCACTCCAGCCGCTCACTAGGAGTTGTATATTTTACGACGAACGTGCATGTACACACTTGCCCACGACTCCCAGCTGCGACTTCTCGCAACCAGAGGCCATGGTGGTGACTAGTTCGAAGGGAGGTGATATTTTTACTCCACCTCCGGGAGTAGAGAGGCAATCTTTACCCTCCCGCCATCTCAAGGAGTTGGGGGCTGAAGAAGGAGAGGATCTCTGCACTGCCAATTAGTTTGATAATATCTCTAATATTAGAATTACACAGTTTTCTTTCAATGAATAAACACTTATTGTAAAGGTAAAAGGTATATTTATCCCACCAGGGGCAAGGCAATCATGTTTATGTTTCATTGTAAATTTACGAACTATCGTCATGTTGCCTTCAGACTAATCATCTATCGACCAAATATATACTAGATATAAGTAGTTTGTTGTCTTAGTTCCTATAACAGCCACCAGGGGCAAGTCAAGTATGTTTATCCTTCATTGTATCAAGTTCCAATCTCTCATCTTGTCACCTTTAAACTGATCAACTATTGCTGTGTATCCACCACTTAGAGGGGCAAGTCAACCATGTTTATGTTTCATTGCAAATATACAAACTCTTATCATGTTGTCTTCAGCCTTGTCAGCTATTGCTGTGTATCAACCAAATATATAGTAGATATACGTAGATTATGCTGTCTTGGTTCCTACAATAACCACCAGGGGCGAGTCAAACATGTTACTGGTTCATTAATAATTTCCAAACTCTCATCCTGTCATCTTCAAACTGTTCTGCTATTGCTGTGTTTCTACCACATTTATGATAGTTGTTTAGTTGCTACTGCAGCCACCAGGAGCACGTCAAATATGTTTATGTTTCATTGCAAATTTACAAACTCTTATCATGTTTTCTTCAGCCTCGTCAGCTATTGCTGTGTAACAACCAAATATAAAGTAGATATAAGTGAAGTTGCTGTTTTAATTCCAACACTACCCACCAGGGACAAGTCAAACATGTTACTGGTTCATTAATAATTTCCAAACTCTCATCCTGTTGTCTTCAAACTGTTCTCCTATTGCTGTGTTTCTACCACATTCATGATCGATATACCGTAAGTGGAGTTAGCTGTTTAGTTGCTACTGCAGCCACCAGGGGCAAGTTGACCATGTTAATCCTTGTCAATTTACAAACTCTTTATCGTGTTGCCTTCAGACTGATTCCCTACGGCGTTGTGTCGACGTCCAACAATGCGGGTATGATTGAAGTGGTGATGCATTCCCAGACCATCGCCAACATCCAGAAGAGCTACACGTCCGGGCTGCGCAGCGTCTTCAAGAAACAGCTGGTCTACACCTGGCTGAAAGAGCACAATCCCGACGGCATCAGGTAGGGGGCGGGGCTTATGAAATATAACAAATATTACTTGGGATCAGGGTCTTCGCCAGGATTTTAAACCTTATGCTGCTGGTGGCTTATTTAGCCTGTTCAAAATAATGCAAAATACCTGTAAAATGACTGAAACCCTGGCACGGCACATGGGTACTCATGTGAGAGGACTCAGTGAGAGCTATCCAATGAATACAAACATGACACGGTTCAGATGTTTTTCAAAAATCTTTACTTTAAAAAAAATCTTTATACCAACAGCAACTTATGGTCTACTGTATTAAAAAGGGCAATTTACAATTCAGCCATGTCTTGGAAGATGGGAATCAACCAAAATATGTCATAATTGAAAATTCCACATCAAATATTTTGTCTATCCAAAAAGGATGTTTTCATGAAACTGCCCGTCCAAAAGACAGGCTGGTCTGATAACTGGTATAGGCATCAATTTCATCTGTTTACTTGTTTAGAATATTAAGATGAATAACCCTACCAACAACATTTTACTGTACTTTTAATGTGGATTTTCTTCATTTTTGGGAAATAGCATGAGAATCACATTTCTACCGAAAGTTTCGCAGCATTGTTGTGTTAAGGCCTAGTAAATTCTACATGTGAATAGCGCAAAGGGACTAGATGTTATCAGAATACCACCAACTCAAGAAGTGTGAAGCCCTCTGGTCCTATATCTGGAAGATATTAAAAATCAATTCAACACAATACACTGCATTTATTTATTGTTCATGTTATCAATGGAAGCTAGGGGCACGTCACTATTTGAGTTTTTTTTATAATGTAGAAACAAAAATTGTTAGCATATCTTGAACATTTTATGTGATCCATTTTCAGGGCTAGCAAAAGTACTTCAGGGTTAATGATTTTTTTCTTTAGGTTGAGCTCTGCTCAGTGTTAAGCCTCTGCTATCGTTTTATTCAACTCTACAATGGAGGGGAAACTATTTCAAATTTCTGCAAAGCATTTGTTTATTGGTAGAATGTAACAGCTCACTAATACTTTTTACGATCATCTGTGTGTGATACCAAATCATTTCTTTTTTCTAGTCTCAGGAAAGCTGTCGAGGATTTCACAATGTCCTGCGCTGGCTACTGTGTCGCCACCTATGTGCTTGGAATCGGTGATCGCCATAGTGATAATATTATGGTCAAAAAGACAGGCCAGGTAAGTCAACAGAAATCTGTCCAGAGTATCATTTCAAGCTTCCCTTACAAAAAAACTGACAACAGCTAGGCACCAACATAAGTTTTGTAACTATCTTACCATGCTGGGTAAGTACTTCATGATTTTACTTGCCTGACATAATTTTTGGCCTTCCTCGAAATAGGTTACAACATATGCTAGAATGGCATTTATTACTTATCCCAGATTTTGTGCTGCACAATAAAAACTTCCCACTTGCCCTCTCTTTAATGACCCATCCATGCTTAGGATTTCATCTAGAAATTGTTGTCTCATACTTTTGTCAATAACTTTGGAATTTAGAGTACGTAATTTTACAAAATATTTGAAGAAGAGTTGTTTGTAGTGTTCTGATTATCATTTCCCTTTTAAGTGTTTTCCAATTATGCTTTAGCCAAAAAGATTATGCCAAAATTGTCAGGCTCCTTTTGGCCAATGTGAGCATCAACAGGTTAACCCTTGCAATGCTGAGGCTACTTTTGTCCAAAGCACCAGGATGCAAATATTATTGAAAGTCATCTAAACCCTGTCATGTTGAGTACTCTCAGATGAGTACCCATATGCCAGGGTCTCAGTCATTTCTCAGGTTTTTTGCATCATTTTGTATTGGCCAAATTAGGCACCAGTGGCATAAGGATTTAACCACCAGTGTGCCAGCCTTTCACCACAGGACCTCTTGCAGCTAGCAAAGGGTTAATTTCTATTGTCTGTCCACTAGTCAGTGATAGACACAAGGCAGGTCCATCAGTTGTCCTTTATTTTAGGACAGTTCAAAAATAAAATATAACAGTGAAAAGATAGTTACAACTTCAAAATTGTTTTAGGGAAAGTTTTTAACCAAAGTTTGACCCTGGGTAGGGGATATAACATGCTATGTGGCATTTTTCAAGTTCAAAGACTTTACTTTTAAAAACTAGAGGAAAAAATGCTAATCCAAACCACACCTCTTTCAAATATTTTGTTTGTTTATATTTCATTCCTAAGTTTTTCTCTCAAGCACAATAGAATCAGCCAATTTATCTCAATGCAAAATCCAAGAACAAATAATTCAGTCTATGTAGACATATCACACATACTTCTTTATTCAATTAATATTTACTCCTACCAGAATTGAAACCTGTTATTTTTTGGAATTTCAGTTATTTCATATTGATTTTGGTCATATACTTGGCAATTTATATAGACCTTTCACACATACTTTTTAATTCAATTAATATTTACTCCCACCAGAATGTAATCATGATATTGTTTTGGAATTTCAGTTGTTTCATATTGATTTTGGTCATATACTTGGCAATTTATATAGACCTTTCACACATACTTTTTAATTCAATTAATATTTACTCCCACCAGAATGTAATCATGATATTGTTTTGGAATTTCAGTTATTTCATATTGATTTTGGTCATATACTTGGCAATTTCAAGAGCAAGTTTGGGGTGAAGCGGGAGCGCGTCCCGTTCGTCCTGGTAAATGAGTTTGTATCTGTGATCACCAGCGGGGACACCTCCCCCCAGGAATTCGAAAGGTAGGTTTCGCTACTATGGTTTTTAATTGGTTCTTTTCTTCATTTTCCTCTTCTTCCTTGTTTTCTTTGTTTTCTTTTCTTTGTCTTCTCTCTTCTTCTTTGTCTTCATTTTCTTTTTCTTCTTCTTTTTCTTATATTTTCTTCCTCATCAACTATTACTTCGATTACTACTACTACTACTACTACTACTACTACTACTACTACTACTACTACTACTACTACTACTACTACTACTGCTAATGCTACTACTACTACTACTACTACTACTACTACTGCTACTACTACTACTACTACTACTACTACTGCTACTGCTACTGCTACTGCTACTGCTACTACTACTACTACTACTACTGCTACTGCTACTGCTACTGCTACTGCTACTGCTACTGCTACTACTACTACTACTACTACTACTACTACTACAACTACAGCTACTACTATTACTTCTACTACAACTATCACCACCACCACCACCACCACCACCACCACCACCACCACCACCACTACTACTACTACTACTACTACTACTACTACTACTACTTCCACAGTACCACTACTGCTGTTACAGTTCTGTTTTCCATTGTTCTAGATTCACCCACATATGTGAGCGAGCATTTTTAGTCCTGCGCCACAAGACCAACCTGCTCATCACCCTCTTCATGATGATGCTCTCCACGGGAATTCCAGAACTCTCGTCCGTTGACGATATTCGCTACTTACAACAGACTTTACAACCCGACCTCTCGGAGGAAGAGGCACTGAAACATTTCCAGGCCAAGTTCAAGGACGCTCTCAAGTCAAACTGGACGACGAGTGTGAACTGGTGGGCACATAACGTATCACGCGATAACAGGTGATGTGAAACTGGTCATCTGTTATGTGTGATTGGTTTGGCGGGTTGGGAAGAGAAGTGAAGTCGAATTGGACTACAAGTGTAAACTGGTGGGCACATAACGTATGACGTGATAACAGGTGATGTGAAACTGGTCATCTGTTATGTGTGATTGGTTTGGCGGGTTGGGAAGAGAAGTGAAGTCGAATTGGACGACAAGTGTAAACTGGTGGGCACATAACGTATGACGTGATAACAGATGATGTGAAGCTGGGGATCTATTATCTGTGATCGGGGAGAAGAAATTTAAAAAAAAGTTCCCCTTCTTCCTCCAATCAGCCCTTAGGTAAATAATTGATTGCGATGCGATGATGTGGTATCTGTGAATGTAGAGTGCAAGCAGTGATTTAACCCATCCATGCCTAAAGCGGCCAAAACTGTCCTGATGATTTTGATGGTATCTCTCTAACATAAGAATGCTTCTGAAAATATTTAAAGGGGAAATGTTATTCATAACTCAATGAACAACTCTTCTTCAAATATGTTTAGAATTCATGCTATATTACTAAGATATTTTCAAGAGTATGATAGATGCAGACGATATTTGTCAGGGAGCACTTCAGGCGTAAATGGGTTCTATCTTCATGTTCCTATCCTCGCTCAAAGTACCTTATTGCGCTAAAACTTGTGTTGGGACTTGGCAAATATTTGTAAACTCAAGAGCCCATGTTATTTTACAACCAAATGCTCAAGACCTTTGTACTTGTAATACACAACAAACATGTGGGTTACGTAGCTGAGTCAGTCAACATCGCTGTCACAGTATCCCATATCTATGTGATGAATTTCTTTTTAACCCTTCCAATGCTATAGCTACTTTTGTCCAAAGCACAAGAACGCAAAGATTTTTGAAAACCATCTAAACCCTGTCATGTTGGTACTCATTGCTCTCAGATGAGTACCCATTTGCCAGGGTTTCAGGTATTTTCCAGGTTTTCTGGATCATTTTGTATTGGCCAAATTAGCCTGCAGCAGCATAAGGGTTAGAAGTGTGACAGCTTAAGCCAGGGTAAGGACAAGGTGGTGGGGGATCCAGTGGCCAGTAAATAGGTTTCAAGTCACTCGGGCAGTGATTTGTTCACAATCTCAAATATGCCTGATCTTGTAAATTTTGTGCTGCGTCTTTTCTGACTAGACGCTCAGAAGTGTACCAGAGTGAGTTGATGAATCCTCCCACCAAAAAATCTAAGATATAAAGAAAACACTGGGACATTGATTCTCATCCAATAGAGTTTGGTTTATTTTGAACATTTTTGTAGTTGTCTGATAAGACAGAAATAGCCTCAGAATGGAAATGGTTAATTCCATCTTTATCTTTTTAAACATTTCTCCAATTGATGACATTTTTTTTGGAATTTGTGGAATTTGACAGATTGTGTGTTCATTCCAGGTGGAGGTTGATCATTGTTTATTACTGATATGGCTTTGTTTATACATTACACGGGGGAAAAGTAAGGCTAGGTGGTATAGAATATGTATTCTAGTTCCATTATGTGGCAGGGAATGAGCCCCTTTTCTTAACCCTTATGCGGGTGGTGGCCAATTTTGCCCTTCAAAGTATGTGAAAAACCTATAAAATGACTGGAACTCTTGCAAATGGGTACCCATCTGAGAGTACTTCGCGATATCTATTCAATGAAAACCAAACATGTCCAGGTTTAGATATTCTTCAAAAATCTTTACGTCCTTGTGCTTTGGACAAAAGTAGCCTCAGCATAAGAAGGGTTAAGTTCAACTTAATTCAAATTTTGTTTCATATCTTTTGACTTCCAACTTTTTAGATTTAGAAGTAGGACTTTAGAACCTTATCATATTAAGAGCTTGAATCAATTGAATTTGTTGATGGATGGATATTTTAACCCATTGATGCCTATAAAACAAATTGATGCTTAAATCTTGGCTAATTTTGGTGTATTTTTCTCATGAAATTGTCTTTGGATAGATATTTTGGGGAGAATGTGAGCTTAATGGAATCGATACCTCCCCTTCTAAAAGATAATGAATTTGCACTTGTTTTTAAGTAATTGTTGAAATTATTGTTATAATAATAATAATAATAATAATATTGTCATTAGATATTGCGCCCTTTCCATATAAACATGCTCAAAGGCGCATTACAATCATTGTCAAAGGATAGATGTTGATATCCATATAGTTATTTGATAAATACATCTTTGAACAGATGTGATTTCAATTGTCGTTTGAAAATTGCCACACTCCCAGCTGCCCGAATGTTATTTGGGAGCTGATTCCATAGTTTTGGGGCACAGGCACTAAATGATCTGTCACCGTAGGTTATACCTAATGACAAATGAAATAGGATCTCTTGGGTGTGAAGCAGTTATATTCAGTTATCTCGAAGATCTTGTGTCAAATTAGTCAATTAGGAAATATTATGTACTGACAGGACTAGAGAAGACACATTTTACTGAAATTCATGATGAATTAGTGAATATGACTGTGGTTGGAATACATTCGAATATGGATATTTCAATGCCCTACCATAGATATAAATGTATAAAAATGATTACAAATATTTGAATGCAAGGGCCTGGTAACTGTTTAGCTTCACCCTGAAAAGCAAAGTGTGAAATTGATTTTTATAAAAGCAGTGCAAGCACATTAGTAGCAAGAGCGTATGCAATTATTCCATCTTGAATCGGTTCTTGCACTTAATTTACCTGGAAGGTGTAGGATTCTTTGTCCATTTTTCATTATCGATTGTTGTACTTTTTTGTCTATTTTGTTATACTTCATTTGAGATGTGTTTGTATAGTAAATTAATTATTTATAGCTGCTCACCTTACATTTGTGAATATTCTCATATTCACTGTAGTGTATACTTTCCAAATAGGATAACTTTCCTTAGCATTTATCAAGCTCAACTAGCACTTGGCTGTGAATTTTTTATATTATTTCCCTCTTTTCTATTACCTGTATAGACAATATGAGCTATATGGAATCATTAGGAAAAATATGTGTAATATCACTCAAAATATTTGGCATTACACTCATTTACATTAAAAAACCATGGAGATGTGAACACCTTGGTTCGGAAATAAGATCATTTGGGAATAAATAAGATATTATAAAATGATCTATATCTCATAATGAATACAGTGACACCTTGTACATGTGAAGACTCGTGACTCATGAACTTGTGCAACAGTGTTCATATTCAATGTTTACATAGTTGACATTTTCCTCATTGTGTGTGACTTTAAATGGGACCAGGAACTTTGTTCACAATATGAGGAAGGAATATATCTCAGAGATGTTCACATTTGAAATATGTTCACGTAATACATATTTACATGTTCGATATGTCCAAAATAGGTGTTCACATGTAAGCGATGTTTATATGTTAGACATGATCATATTATTCCAGTGAGCATATATCTCAGATGTGTTCTCATTTGATACATGTCATGTAACTCATGTTCACATGTTAGATATGTTCAACACAGGTGTTCACATGTAGGTGTTCATATGTTAGAAGTGACCATATTACTCCTGTGGTCATATATCTCAGATGTGTTCACATTTGATACATGTTCATGTTACACAGGTTCACATGTTAGATATGTTCAACACAGGTGTTCGCATATAGTAGGTGTTCATATGTTAGACATGATCATAACTTCACTGATCATGTGTAAAGTGTTTGCATTTTATGTTTCTTTGAAGTGCAGTTGTTCACTTCTAGATGTTTACATGTCAAAACTGTTCTCATGACAGAAGTATTAGAAAAGTTGTTCACATGTCAGATGTGTTCATGTGACAGGTATTTACATGTGAGTCATCTTTACATACTCAGTTGTTCACATGCTGGAGGCCTTAATATGGCTGATGTTAAAATGTCACATGTGTGCATGTGACATACGTTTTTTCTACGACACATATGTTTACATGTAAAACAGGTTCATGACACAGGTAGTCGCCTTTAAACACATTCATATGTCATAAGTGTTCACATATAGGAGGTGTTCATGTGTCAAATGTGTGAACCTGGCATAGACTTTCACATGTAGGTGAATATATGACAAACACATGTACACGGCACATATGTTAACACATATAGGAGGTGCTTATATAACACATGTCATGTATATATGCAACAGGTCATCCTATGGAGTAGCTGTTTATATAAAGAATGCCTGAAAAATAATACAGGTGTTTGTATGAAGGTGTTTATATGCCAAATCTGTTTACATGATACACATGTTCTCATGAAGGAAGTGTTTATGTGTCGAGTGTGTATATTACAAGGTGTCACTGTTAAAATCTATGCAAACCTAGATTCCTGATTCATGAGTTCTATCTGTTTAGAGAGGTTGTTTAGTCTACAGATATATATTATGAAATTTAATTGTTATGTTAAAGAAGCAGCATTTTTATGAAATCATGAAAATATTTGAATTGTTGAAAGAGTTGTTATGGTTAGTGGCCAAAAATCTATTTGATATGTTTAAAGATTGAGCATTATTAATGATCATACATTTGTTTGAATAATTTAAATATGCAGCAGTACTGATAGAGGTATATTTATTTGACATATTGGTTGATGCTGAATGAATGACGGACAATCAATTTCCAGGAAATTCTTGATCCAGTGTTGTCTTAACTTTTTGTAGATCAATATTTGAAAAAGGGTGTACACTTACTTGAATAAATTAAAGATGAAACATTAATGTGTATTCTTATTTACTTGAATTGTTAGGAGGTGCAAAGTTGGTAGTAGATAAATCATTATTTGAATATTTTGAGAAGAATCATTAATTTCAGGAATAGTATTATTTGAAGCAGATGCCAAATTAGTATTATTGTTTCCTGTCCACATATATAAGCAGAAACTTACAGTGCTATTAATTCGATGGGAGAAGTTCCAAGCTAGTACAGGAACTTCAAATCACTCAAACTTGCACTATTTCTTATGAAAATAAGAATGATAAACCCCAAAGCCTTTTTGCCTTTTATATAAGTACAAAGTAGCCACCTTAAGAGACTTGACATTCCCCCAAAACGTGAAATAGTGAGAGGTATATGTCACGATCAGAAACGGACCAATGGCGTCATGAGTCTGACACATCATCACACACTAACCGATGACATCATCACTCTGTGTGTCACACAACGTCAGAAAACACCACATATACTAAAATAAACTTATATGTGCAACTTCAGAAACCTCATAATCACTTACGAGTTTGTTTTTCTCTTTCCACTTGTTCTTTAAATCCTCTTTAGTCCAGAGGTTAAGGACTTTTTAATTCTTCATCCAGAGATTTAAGCCACCTTGTAAAATTGCCCTATATCTACTAATACAAAATGATTGGTTCACCCATACTCTAATTCATATTGCTATATTTACCAATATATCCGCAAAAGGTTGAAAATTCTAAGCCTTATCTCAATAGAAAGTGCCAAACTTGTCCATACCTAAAAGAAATAGTGGAACCATTTAAGATGGGTCCAGCACTTATTTCAGTATCAGATATGCAAAATGGATTTTTGGCATCTCTTATCTCTGATATAAGTTTGCCACAATTAAGTTGGCTACACTGAAATTATTCAAATTCATTCCCAAATGCCATTCTGGAAGAATAAACACATGTACTAAGCCATCCTAATGTAGTAGAAGCACATAGCAAGTTCCAACACCCACGTGGGTTTATTTACTTACATCCTAGCAGGGGTTTCAGCTAATTACCCCCTCAGCATTGGGAGTCTGAATATATAATGAGTGAGCTTCCCCTTCCTCTTCTCTGGTGAACTCACTTCCTATTTGACTCTACTTGTAGAAACTCGCTCTTTGAATAGGCATCTAGTTAGATCCTTGACAGTATATCCTAGAGTAGCTGGATTATGCTTTTCAAGCTACACTGGGAAAATATTCCTTCACCAGAAGTAAAGAAACATCCTGTTAGATGTCCAGTCTCTGTTGATGAATGGCCATTCATCAAGATTCCTGGTGTGTGGCCTCTCGAGTCCCTTATCACTCATGCATGAATAGTGGTAGGGTATATTGCCAGGCAACACACTACGTCACTTAGCTGGAAAGTGCAGCATCAAGCTACATAAGACATTCTTTTTGAGTATCTGGGATAAAAACCAATCAAATCTCAGGAATGATGAAAAGAAGTTCATGATTTATGATGCTGGTGTCATTTCAACATCATAAAGATGTCAACTACGGTGTCAGAGTCTGATTAACCCCTCCCCTTTCTCTATTATTGGACCATTTCCAAGTGGGGATGGAAAATTGACTTTTCTGACAAATTGATTTATTGCTAAAGTAGTTATTTGAAGTTTCCCCTTTCCATTGGAATAGCAGACAATGACACTTAAACCCCTGTGGTCATCATCATCATCACTAGTAGAGCAACTAAACGGTGTCTGAGATAATGGGGGAATTACCTCATTCCAGTGGAAAGACTACCCCCACTTGACTTTGAAACTGAACTACTCCCAAAGGAATGCAAGTAATGATAATCTCAGACACCATTTACTAGTTACCTGAATGAACTTGTAATCCATGAAAGTAGATTGGAAGTTCAGCACCTATGCTGTGAGCTGAAAGTGATTTTATCAAAGAAAGTAAGCTTTTACATTTCTTTTCAATAAAGCACTTAAATCAAATAAAGAAATAACCAGAGTTATACTGTTAAGTAGCTGTTAAGGTCCTCTTCCAGAAAATATATGGTTTAATGGTAATTCTTACTTTTTTTAAATTTTTTCTCAAAACCTCCCCTACTCCGGATCAATTTTTCTTTCACATTCGTGAAATTTCATTGACCTCAATCGCAATTGTAGATAGAACACTTTATCTTTGTTTCAGTCTGTACCCCTCATATCTTGCACCCTGCTGGAAACGTATTTTTGTGATTCATGCTTGATCTACTTCTCATCATAAGATCTTCAAGGCATCATATAGTTTGAAAATGCCAACGGCAGACGTATCTGATAAAAAAGGTTGTCGGGGCAATATGATATGTGGCCAACAAAAGACACCCAGTGGCTGACTTCAAGTACGGTGTTCCATTTAACATGCATGGTAACACTAGCAGGTTGCTGAACTATCCTCCAAACACAGAGCACGCCATGTTAGCAACTAGGCCAACACAGATGTTTGCACTGGTCTGGTGTTACATCTCCTTTTAAGATGTGTGTTTTGACCGTTAAAATAATAACTTTCTTTGCTAAGAACGTGATGTGATAGTGGTTTTTAATTATTAGTCTCTTTCAAGTTACATCTGCGTTTCCAACAACTTTTTTTATTGGACTGTCACAAACTTGAAACAAACATCTTTACTATCATCTTTCTCTTTCTCGTCATAAGTATTATCATTATAATTATTATTATTACTTTTATTATTATTGAAACTTTTATTATTATTATCATTATTATTATTATTTTATTTATTATTATTATTAATATTATTATTATTATTATTATTATTATTATTATTGATCTATTTCTCATCATAAGATCTTCAAGGCATCATATAGTTTGCAAAGGCCAACGGCAGTTATTATCATAACTGTTACTATTATTACTAGTATTATTACTAGAATTATTATTACTATTATTATTATTATTATCATTATTTATTTATTTATTTATTTTTTATTATTATTATACTGTTGAAATGAATAAATCACCCAGAAATCCTTTTTGACTAGCTGCCATGTGTTGTTAGTAGTTGAATATGTTACGCATCACTAACATGGGTGTTAACACCTAAGCTGTTACTGTTAATGTTTTCAGAAAGCATATGGAAATCATGATCTTTGAAACACTTTTCACTGATCGACACTACCATTTTCTGTGACACTTTGTGTTGACACACATATTATGCGATAGATATATGTTACATGTAGTATTTGGACATTACTGCAAGTAGTTACTAACTCTGGTAACACTAACAGCGGTGTTAACATCTATGTTAACACCTTACTTAAAGCATGAGAGAGTAACATTTAGAGATTGATCATTACCAGACCCAGTTTGTGAGGTCTATCCAGGCCAACGTTTCATTAACCATGTAGCCATCGCCTAGAAGTGAAAAAAAGAGAATTGCAGTTTAAAACCATGACAACGTCTCTTGTTGTCTGTAATAGGATAATAAATTGTATTCTTCTACCACAGACGACAAGCGCCGTTTTTATGGTTTTAAAGTGTTCTATTTTTGCATTTCTTCATTTTGTGTCACTTCTAGGCGTTGGCTACTATCCATAATTCAACTGGCGTGTTCTTTTCTGTGCTGAACTGTTAGGCCGTAACAGAAACATCAGTGAAATGAAGACCAGCATGGGTAGACAACCCAAACGGATGTGATAGTGCTCAGTGACCCCCACGGCCACTGGCAGCTCGAGGTGAGTGACCCGGGTTATCAGCAACTAGCTGTCAGGGACCCGGGTCATCCATAACTAGTGCTGGGAGTACTTTTGAGGACACTGGCAGCTGGATATCAGAGTACAAGCAGTAGTGAAGTGACCCCTGGGTCACTGGCAACTAGTTACCTGCGACCCCTCTTCTGGCTGTTGATGTCCTATTCGGGTGTCCCATTTCAGTATATATATACAATGTATATATATATATATATATATATATATATATATATATATATATATATATATATATATATATATATATATATATATATATATATATATATATATATATACATATATATATATATATATATATATATATATATATATATATATATATATATATATATATACATATATATATATATACATATATATATATATACATATATATAATTGTATATATATATATATATATATAAATATATATATATATATATATATATATATATATATATATATATATATATATATATATATATATATATATATATATATATATATATATATATATATATATATATATATATATATATACACAGTCAAACCTGACTGGGAGACAACCTCCGAACAAGGACCCCCTGCGAACAAAGACCGCTCAAGACTTGGAAGTGGTCGTATCGTGCACAAGGTGTCCTCCTGCAAAGTAGCACATGTATTTCCATTATAAGATGCTTAACGTATATATTTGGCAGTACTAAATGTGTTTAGCAGTTTGTTTGTAGTATTCAATATAATAGATTAGTGTAATCCAATGGATCGTAATACTGAATAATTGGTGTGTAACTGTATTATTCATTTGTAAATTTAAAGTAGTTTTCATAAGGATCCTCAAAACCTACTATGCTGATTAGATGTAAGATTAGTACCATTGATGAGCTTCAAACACCTTTCTAGGACTTTAGAGCGAATAGATGGTAATCTGTTCCAGATGTTTTGGATTGCTAAGTGTAAGCACTATTTACTGGAAAGGTGTCATCCATAATGGAAATATGCCACTGTCAGAATATTATAGAAATATAGAAAATTCAAACATATAATCAAAAAGAAGTATCGGTTACCATACAAATACAACCATGCTACATATTTTTTATTTTATTATAACTCAATAGCCAGTGTTTATGAATGGATGGTTTGAATTGTAAATTGTAAGGTTGATAATGGAAAACCACAGTTTGTCAAGCTGTCAGCTAGGATAACAATATGGTTGGACTGTTTCAAGATCACCCGAGCACAAAGCAGTGAACAATGTTTGGCTTTTTAACATTCTGGTATTAAAATGCAGGGCTACATGATTAGGATTGTAATGTTTAAGCCTGGTGATAGAAATCACTCTCTGATGAGGAGTTAACGTATGCTAAATCTGTTTGCAGATCACTCCAGCGCTGTAGTGGGCACGTTCGCAAATATGCTTTTCTGATCCTGAAATATTAAATTTTCAGTGACATATTTAAAGGAAAAGTCATTAGATAATATAAAGAAATACACCCTCCTCATAAAATGATACTTCTTGTATTACAATGGTCAGTGTCTAGAGCTAGATGGTTTGGATTGTAATCAGTAAATTTGTATATGATAAACTCTTTCAGATAGCAGTTAGAATGAAAATGTGTTGAGTCTGTTTGCAGGTCAGTCAGTATATAGCAGTGGACACATTTGCCTATGTAATTGTTGATATTAAACTCTGAGTTGTTTTATATTGACATATCTAAGACAATTATTAGATGATATACACTCTAGTTTCTGTATCACAATGACCAATATCCATGGCTAGATGTTTGGAAGATTGGTAATGGGAAACCCTCTCAGGTGACAGTTAAATAGAAATATGCTGAGTCAGTTTGCAGAACACTCCAGCACATAGCATTGATTAGTGTTTGCATAAATAACTTTTTTATATTGGCAAGGAATCAACATTATATTCCAACAATAGGTATTGGAGCATTTACAAATGTTCACATCCTACACAATTGGGCAGTGGGGTAATTCATAATATGCATAATATAACAAAATAATACAAATGTGTTAAAAAAGAAAAAAAATGCTCACAACATAAAAAGATGGAAAACAGTCCGATTCCACCCCTTTATCCATTCAAGCTACAAATGAGGTTGGAGGAATCCAGTCCTTAGCAAGCAATAGTGGAAAAAGCGATGGGAAATACATCAGCTGATAGAAATGCTTAGCGACTTAAGAAAGGAATAGATTTGACATACAATACGTGCTTGTTGCGAGTGCTTTACCAATGTGGCCACCATGATCGAGCTCCAGCCAATAATTTTTTTACAATGGTAAAGAATATTTAGCCAATTTACAACTGGGGGGTCACCTGCCACTGTTGCTCGTGCAACAGTTGTGAGAGACTCCAGTTGAAAGATGGCAGAATGGGTGTATAATATGTTAACCATTAGAAATGGCCATCTTTGAAGAAATACATATCTAGGTAGAGAAATATAGGGGGTTATTAGCAACTAGGGAGGACACCCACAACGGACACTGAGCACTGTTACACCAGGTCTAGACCATCCGTCGCGCTGCGGTGGTGGTATAGGTAGAACTCAGTCTGGTGGTAGCGCAAGCAATAGTGGCAGGTGACACCCAGTTGTAAATTGGCTAATACAGATTTGAAAACAGACTTCTCGCGATGACAGTCACACAGGAGCAACACAAACCCTCTTCTTCTTCATCCTCACCATCATCCTTTTCTACTCCCGAGAGCATAACCGGACCTCCTGAAGAATCACCACCGCAACTAGCATTGTCCCAACCCCCACCCCAACACCCAACCCCTCCTGACGGTGGGTGGGGTTGGCTGTGCGTGCTGGGGTGCCATGTCGTGCACGTGCTTCTGGGAGGGGTGTTTAGCTGTCTCTCCCTGATCTACCTGGAACTACTGGACAGGTACGGCCAGTCGGCTACGGCCACCTCGTGGGTCGGCGCCAGTTTCTTCGTGACCACGCTCCTACTGGGTAAGTGCTAAACGTTAAAGTATAACCCTATCGTGGTCATTTTTGAAAATTGAATATCTGAAATCTGAGTTAACAGAAGACAACGACATTTTTACTTTTTTAGGTATTACATATCATAGTTCACGAATAATGATAAACATACCAATAAGTGGCTATTTTGATATGATATGGCACCTCGAAGATAACATATCTCTTAGATAAATAGTGGATCGACATTCGTGCATATCTGCATGCGTTTGTTTTTGTTTTTGGCAAAATGTCAAGACTCTCCCTATACCCGCAAACTAGACTTTACCATTTGATCATTCATATATTTGGCAAGGTCCAAGATCCTACCTCTACACAGAATCTGCATAATGAGTATTCAAAAATATTTTCTAATGCTCCTGTACTCCTCAAAACTACCTACAAAAACGTGGTTTAGATAGTAAATGCTAATTTTTAGGGGTCGTAATAATTCAACGTACCTGTTCATACCTGTCTACTCTCCTGATGGAACACCTGCTTTAAAAGATCTCCTAATTACTTACTGATATTCTGACTTTTTTATTTTGGACTTTTAAAGGGGATCTTACAATGATAGCTTTTGCAAAATGTAATGAATCTCTAACTGTGGGATAGTTTTGAGATGTTGCTGTCACCATGTCGGATACCCTGCAATGCCTTTAAAGCGGACAGCTATGTCGTTTTACAAGGAAAACCCATATGCCCTATCAGCCCCAGGTATTTGAGCGGGGATATGATACATATGTGCGATAGCTCTCACTACACATACTTCCGATGGATTTTGACAAGTTCACAAAGGATTGTGAAGAGTAAATTTTGCGAATTTACAGAAAATCGATTTTAAAGTATTTTTTTAATTTTGCGAACATGGAGTGCCAGCTATACACTTTAAAAGTGGCAACACTAATCATTGAATGATTATACCTGATAATAGAATGATTATACCTGATAATAGAATGATTATACCTGATAACAGAGTACTCACTCCCCTGTGGTTAAATTCAGATTTACAGATTCCTATAAAAAGATCTTAGAAGGAAAAAGGGATATCAATTGTGAGTGATATACTTGATGGAAATAACTGTACTCTGAAACTCTTAGAGTTTGAAACAATGTATAACTTGAAAACAAATATTTTGGAGTATGGTTCTTTCTGTGCAAAGATCACAAATTATCTGAACTGGAAAGATATTGCTGAGGGGAGTAGAGTGCAACCATGTAATTCATATTTGAATGTTCTTCTATCCAAAGATAGAAAATGTGTATCTTTTACTTACAAACAATTGATGGGGAAACATGAAGGTATAATTGTAAATGCATGTGAAAAATGGTCAGAGAAAATAACAAGTAGAATTGAAATATTCTCAATGAGAAAATCTTTTATTAAAATAAACTTGGTTGACGACATTTATCTAAGATACATACAATTCAGAACCCTTCACAGACGTTTCTTAACAAATAATCTTCTCTATAAAATGAAAATGAAACCATCTCCTATATGTGAAATGTGTAATACAGATGAAGACTCAAATGAACACATGCTCATCAAGTGGACAATATCCCAGAGGTTATGGAGAGAGGTAGAAGGCTGGCTATCTGAAAATGGTTTAGCAAACTATATGATTGACGAGCAAAAGATCATATTGGGAGAATATCAAAAATCATACTGGATAAATATTGTGATATTGATGACAAAAAAGGTGATCTTTAATGCAAAACTTGACTGAAAAAAATTTCGACTCTTCTCTGTGAAATATGGTATAAATTTGTTTATAAACATGAACAATTAAAAGCCAGACTTTCATATAGAAATACACAGTTTGGAAAGAGATGGGGCATACTAAAGGATTATATGGAGGAACAATAACAGGAAGACATTTGTAATAGATATTGTATATTTAAAATCAAAATGATTACATATTATTTGTACCAGTATATATATATAAATCATTTGTATTTACACACCGACAATACCGAAACTTAATATGTATGTTGATATATGCTTCTAGCATAACCGTGATTCTCGGCGAGCAGGAAAATAAACAAAAAAGGCCTGTTTCCTTTTTTTAGGCTACCAAAAATAAAAAGAAATATATATATATATAGATATAGATATAGATATGTATATATATGTATATATGTATATATATATATATATATATATATATATATATATATATATATATATATATATATATATATATATATATATATATATATATATATATATGTTGATGCTTATTCTATTTTGTACACTATACACATTTGGCAAATACCATGAATGTCATGTTCTGTATGTCTTGCAGATTATATTGTATGATATTTATAAAAGAATAAAATATAAATAAACCAAAAAAAACAAAAGCACTAATCATTGCAAATTTTAATTTTGCGTTCGAGGCTAAACGCAAAAAACGCAGAAATGAAACGAACGCCATCTTTACCGAATTTACAGTAAGTATAAATGGCGGTGCAGCAATAAGGGTGTCAACAGACACGATTAAATATCAATAACAGTTCAACCTGTTTCAGACAAGAAGGTGGGTGTTTCATGCTGACTTTGAGTTGAGCTTATGCAATTATCCAGGTATCCAAGTGAGGCGTGTCGACATACATGTACAGCGGGTTGTCTATGCAGCAAGTCAATAGAAAGTCGCTTGTTCTAGATGGTCACTCGTATGTGTACTGGGTAACGCAACATACATCAGCTGATATACATGCTTAGCGGCCAAAGCTTTCCTAGTCGAACACATTTATCCCAGACTACCATCTTAACACCGTTACACACATTCCCCATTGAGACCAAAAATAAAGCCTGACAGTACGATAACTGATGCAGGGCAGTAGATTTGCCTTAGTTAAAAAAATGGACGTACATGTATATTTAGCTTTCTGGTTCGAAAACTAATCAGTCGATTCTGACTTCAGTACAACGTTTCTCTTGGCTGAAAGCAGCATTGCTCGTCTGGGACGTCTGCAGCCATGATACACACTGATCCTACATACACGATTTTTGAATACGACTGCAAAGCGACTGCCTTGTCGTAATGAAACAAGTAGCAGTCGTGTTATAGTCCTGTTTAGTCTTTTCAGTTTTATTTATTTTAGTAGTTTCCGACACGACACTTTTAACATGTTTAAAACTGTCGTAATTCGTGTTGAAGGCTGGGCGTGATCGTTGTGTTCCAATCTTGTAAATGTATTTCTCTAATCGTGTTACATTTTTCTAAGTCATGATTGAGTCAAAAGATTGCATTTTAAACTTAACGATATACCCTTGGGAATATTTGTGACGACTGTAACACGATAGCTACTTTGTGTCAATGTATAATGACTAAAAGAAATTCAGCAAGACTTTTAATGCGTCTAAAAATAACTACTACTTGTTTTAAGTTTTCCAAACTTTTTTGATCACGTGATGCAAGCTCCTCAATAATTGCTCACAACATAAGCGCATGCTGAAAGTGAAGGGGACAAGGAAAACTAAATGCAAAAATGATGAGAAAGCCAGAAAATAAGAAAACAACACAAAAAATCATCATCTGGCCGTGAGTTAAGTGATTTGTGTCAAAAAATACTCCACAACGCTTGAAGTTGTACATTAAATACATCCTTACAGCTCCATCAAAAATTTTACATTTCTCGTAGGTGGAGGCGTACGTATGCCACAAAACATTTTGATTTTGATGTACATGTCCTACAATCTGAATGCAATCGTTTGACTACAAGTAGCTGTTTCTAACACGCGTCAGAAACAACTTCAGATATATAGCAGTCGTGTTGTAGTATTCATATATTCTCATTAGTGTCGTGTTACAGAAATTTCTCGTTTAAATAAATCATAATGCAGTCTTGCTAAGAACATTTCATTTTTTTCGCATTCCTTTTGCAGTCTAAATAATCGAGTTGGTATCGTATTGCATTCTCAATGCAAACACGTATAGGGTTCAGCGACCGCAAGACAGCTACTTGTACATGTTCTTCACACTTCACTGCATGTGTGTAAGTCGTGTTGAAGTCTTGTTAGAAATCGTGTATGTGGGATCCCTATTTTACTAAAGCTAGACACACACAGATGCCGAAGTGAATATGTTTTTACACAAAGTGACCAAAATTCACCGCGAAGTTTCACCTAAATGAAATTCTTGTCCACTACCCATACACCACGTTTTAATTTCGCGGTACTACTGGTTCACTTCGCAGACCTTCATGTTGACTCCGTGAACAAATTTTCAACACGATTGACCATGAAGTGACCGTGAAGAGAACACAAAGTAGCGCAAAGACTTCACATTACCATCACATTCTCTTCTTGTTTAGTCGTGTTTGGTGTTTTTGCATTCTTGTTAGCTTCAGCACAGGTCATGTACACTTCACATAGATTTCGTTTTATCTACCTGTTTCGTTCGTATATCTGCGTCTTTACTTTGTGTTGTGTACGTTTTGGATTCGTTAGGTATGGTTCATTGGCTTCAAAAAGTATTTTTTTCTGCGAAGTGAACACGAAGTGAAATTTTCCAAATTCGCATAAAATCTTATTCACTTCGGCCACTGCGTGCGCCTAGCTTAACGTGGCTCATGTTCTTCATGAACAAAGCTGCAAAGGTGGTTATTGGTCACATCTGGTCACAAGGATAGAACACCAATGGGGTTACCCAATCAGCACAATCTACGGCTATGATCATGATACATTTCGATCAATACCCCTCTGACTGCTGTCATCCTTTTTGGCCTTTTCACCCCTTACGGACGGTTTACTACGTAGAAGGTCATGCTTAGATTTGCAGGCTCTTTCACAACAACAGGCTCCAGTAGCTGCCAATAGATGGCAACAATGATTGTGTTTTGATTACAAATATTAGACAAAAACAATTCGAAATATGTGTATTGATGACGTATCGTCTGCTTGACAGCACCAATCCCAGGCAAACTACAACTGTAACTATTGATTCAATTGAAAGCTCGAGTTTATGGGTCAAATATGCCACCCTGCCCCATGGCTTCGACCAGGTGGTGTCATCATACTATAAGTTTATTTTATGATATACTTCAACAAAATAACTAAACAAAACAAATAGGAAACACTAATAAAGGTAAGTCACACAAGGAAACAAAATTACAAGCAAAACGTTTATGGATATATGCATTTTAGTGGCTGCAAGTATCTGAAATCTACACCCATAAAGGCTTTGCTATATTAACTATATGGCAATCATTAAAAACACATCTTGAAAATATTAAAACATTGCCTTATATTGGTGCTAAGATATCCGAAACCATCCAAGCCAGTCTAAAAGTAACCTTGTAATTTGAACTCAATATTGCTGTTTTCTGAATCCTGGCTCTGAATATTACAAAACTAAATGTTTCTGAAACAATCATCTATTAACAGTGCATACCTTCAGATACATGAAGACGTGGTACGTACATATTTACTATTACAATTAGTTTTTCGGAATTTACAAACATCTTTATTTTTATTTCTATTTTGCACAAGATAATTCAAAACAGCTCTGTCGTGTACGTGTGTACCTCTAGTCATATCAAGTGATGTTTCACATTGAAAATCCTAGTGGGATATCTCGTGTGTGGAGGCTAGTGAACCCCATTGATAGTTGTGAGCATATCTCGCTGATCCCTTGTCAGCCAGAGAACAAAAGACAGTTGTACAAAAATACACCTCAACCCTCGCCAGTCTCATGTCAAACAAAGCCTTGTGGCTGGCATGCTATAAATAGTTTGAGAAGGCTTCTAGCTGTAAGCCCATAAGGTTTCTTGTGTACTTGGTGTGAAGATTTCTCACTAACATTTTC
>OZ012697.1:16759852-17018956 GCA_963942565.1 Maea johnstoni | reverse complement strand
TATGTAGACAGATCACATGTATCCTGATTGTGGTATATAATAAAGTACTTAAAATGAACTCAAATTAGGCTTGTCACTTCTTCATAAACTCCTGCCAAAGAAATTAAACTGCAGGTTGAAGCACCTAATAAACTAAGCAATACATAAGGTTTTATTTTTCATTTTTGTATTTATTTTGATACTTTCATATTTCATCATATTTTTGTTTTGTAGTAATTTCATTTCTTATTTACACATGCCCCAGGTCTTACAACTTTGTAATCTTTGACTACAAACCCAGCATTCCAACTTATAATGAAATGTTACCCTTTTATCCCTACCACAATTATACAGTTACCAAAAACACAATTATAATCATGATCAAAACACAACTGACAAAATAAACAAATAACCATGCACATTTTGGTATTTCAACTGTTTACAACTTCATTTAGTTATTCACTTACCTTAAATGAAATATGACAAAAGGCTAGTAGAAATCTGAGTAGGATTAAGAGATTTTAGGGCTACTAGCCCTTTAATAGGCCCACCTACACCTCTTTTGTAATAGTTGGACACTGGTGCAAAATTATGCTAAAATAATTTGATTTAACATTATATTTTGTTGCACGTTGCCAAATAGGCGCTTTGTGGAGGAAAGGGTTGCCACAGCAACAGGGTTGCCAAGCAACCGGTCAAGGCGACCCAGCAAATGAGTGAAATGTGTTGAATTCCTGCGATTCATGTGGGTATTTAACTCCTGCCTAAGAGTATGCTTGAGGTGGTTGGTTGTCGGCCTGTGTTATTCCCTCCGGCATCTGCCGTGCATATAAATCCCACTCATATGCCAATGACGTCCCTGGACTAGGAATTTCATTATAGTCATTTTTTCTGCATACTGCACCTAGGTTGTGACTCAGAATGTTGCTATAGGTTGAGTAGAGAGAGAGAGAGAGAGAGAGAGAGAGAGAGAGAGAGAGAGAGAGAGAGAGAGAGAGAGAGAGAGAGAGAGAGAGAGAGAGAGAGAGAGAGAGAGAGAGAGAGAGAGAGAGAGAGATGAGAGAGAGAGAGAGAGAGAGAGAGAGAGAGAGAGAGAGAGAATAAGAGAGGGAGAGAATAAGAGAGAGAGAGAATAAGAGAGGGGAGAGAATAAGAGGAGGGAGAGGGAGAGGGAGAGAATGAGAGAGGGAGAGGAGAGGGAGAAAGAGAAGAGAGAGAGGTTGGGAGAGAGAGAGAGAGAGAGAGAGAGAGAGAGAGAGAGAGAGAAGAGAGAACTGAGAGAGGGAGAGAATTGAGAGAGGGAGAGGGAGAAAGAGAGAGAGAGGCATGTGGGAGAGAGAATGAGAGAAGAGATTGAGAGAGAGAGAACAAGAGAGAGAGAAATGCATGCACCACCTGCCAAGAATGAAGTGGATTATAGTTGACAACTAGACTAGTAGCACTTGACTTGATGTTGACATATAACTTAACCCTACCTCTTTTATTTCTATGAGGCTGTTGTCTTTTAGCACCCTTAAGGGTACAAGCACCCCAGTAGGTAGTAGACAGTCCACGTCTATGTGTGGGTCAGACTCGTCTGCGCCCCAGAGATCCAGTAGCGCCGCAGCCGGCGCCATGTTCGCCACCCTTGAAACACACAACAACAATACAAACATTATAGCCAGGAATTTATGATTAGTCAGAAACCTTGTGGAATCTCCTGCACTGCTGCATTATGCATATGTGCACAGTGAGAATAGCAGTGTGTGTGTGTATGTGTATATATATATATAATAAGTCTTACCTGTCAGGACGCACACTCCGCATCAAGATTGACAAGTCATTCTCTGAGTTACAGGACATTCTGTGGTCCGTACCACAGGGATCAGTGTTAGGACCATTGTTGTTCCTGATCTACCTCCTACCCCTTGGAAAACTCATCAGAAAGCATGGTTTAGAGCTTCACATATATGCAGATGACACACAGCTCTATCTGGCAATAAAACCTATCACTCAACAAGCTGTGGACATAGGAGTTGCTAGGCTGGAGGGCTGCCTCACTGACATATATACATGGATGTCACAGAACAAGCTAAAACTGAATGCAGACAAAACGGAAGTCCTAGTGCTAGGTACCCCTAAGCAGCGAGCCAAAATATCTGTGCCTAGCATCTCCGTAAATGGTGAGATTGTTAAGATTCTCAATATACCTATCGGCAATCTGGACTCTGTTTTTGATCCAAGCATGAATATGGCCGCACATGTGTCAAAGGCAGTCAAATCTGCAAACTATCACCTTCGAAACATTGGAAGGATCAGAAAATACTTGACTGCAGAATCAACTAAAGGTGCTGTCATATCCCTGGTAACCTCAAGATTCGACTACTGCAATGGACTTCTCTGTGGAATACCTGAAGAGCTAATATGTAAGCTCCAGAGAGTACAAAATAATGCCGCCAGGGTGATCACACTCACAAAGAAGTATGACCATATCACTCCAGTACTAAAGGAACTTCACTGGTTACCAGTCAGGAAGAGAATTGAATTCAAGATTCTTCTCCTGGCGTACAAGTGTTTGCATGGAACTGCACCCTCTTACCTGAGGGAAATGCTGAAAGAGTATGTCCCACCACGGACACTGAGATCAACATCCAAGAACTTACTCTGCGAGCCGAGAACCAACATGAAAACCTACGGTGACAGATCATTTAGTGCCTGTGCCCCAAAACTATGGAATCAGCTCCCAAATAATATTCGGGCAGCTGGGAGTGTGGCAATCTTCAAACGACAATTGAAAACACATCTGTTCAAAGATGTATTTATCAAATAACTATGTGGATATCAACATCTATCCTCTGACAATGAATGTAATGCGCCTTTGAGCATGTTTATATGGAAAGGGCGCAATATCAAATGACAATATTATTATTATTATTATATATATATATATATATATATATATATATATATATATATATATATATATATATATATATATATATATATATATATATATATATACATATATATGTATATATATATGTATATATATATATATATATATATATATATATATATATATATATATATATATGTACATATATATATATATATAAATATATATAATTATATATATATATATATATTATATGTATATATATATATATATATATATATATATATATATATATATATATATATATATATATATATATATATATTACCCTCACCATGAAAAAAACCCAAAAACGCCTTGACTATAGTTTGATGATATGATTGTGACTCGAGTAGATTTTATAAAATATTTGAAGGATAAATGACGGTGAGAACCGAACCCACCATTCCTCTCCAAATATTTGTGAAATCATGATTCCAAGTTATATTATTTTAAATCATAGATGCAGGGGGCATTTGTCAAAGAGATGCTCAGACATGAAAGGGTTAACTAATAATGAATGATCCAGTACAATGCATTATCCAGGCATACGGAACACTGTCAAAACAGGATGTGTGCCCGGCCAAAAGCTGCAGCTCTAGCTCGATCACTGGCGCATGGCAGAGAATATCAGGATACATCCCAGTGCAGCGTACTGCCAAGTAAATATGGCTTGATGAGAAAATATCATGCGGGAATTCCCCTTGTAAGTGCATGCTGTCCATATCAGATGCTATGGGACTAAGGCCTAAAAGAAAGTTTTTTGTTTCCTGTAACCCTACCCTAAGAAGTTTTTATTCAAATAAATCCCAACCCTAAAGTTTTTTCGGACTATTACAGGAAACAAACAATTTTTTTTTTCTGAGCCTTATCAACGTACCTTGGTGATAATTGTCTCATTAACTCTTCCAATGCTAAGGCTACTTTGGTCCAAAGCACAGGGACGCAAAGATTTTCGAAAACTATCTAAACCCTGGCATGTTGGTATTCATTGGATAGCTCTCACTGAGTACTCTCAGATGAGTACCCATGTGCTAGTGTTAACATTTTTCAGGTTGTTTGCCTAATTTTGTGATGGCCAAATTAGCTACCAGCAGCATAAGAGTTAATGCTTAAATATCCTCCACTAATTGTTGTCCTGACCAGTGACAATTATGACAATAACTTTGTACTAAAGAATAACTTTTACGAGAAGTGAAGAGTTGTTTGTATAGTGTTCTGATTAACATTTCTCTTTCAAATATATTACAAACAATGCTTAGACGCATGTATGATTTCATTAAAATTGTCTGGCTGCTTTTGGTCGTTTTGAGTATTAATGGGTTAAAACATGAAGTTACAAGACATAGTTGATGCTGAGGTGTTGCTTTGTATCCTATTAACATTTTTTCCAATTGATTTTTTTAATATACTTAGTAAAGATATTATCATCAAAATAATCAGATAATCTTAGCTCAATGTTGGGATGGATCAGGGTTCAAAATCCATTATTTACCTGACTACTTTTGAAGGAAAACCAAATACTTCTCCAAAGAAATATGAGACTATTATTATATTAATAGTAATATTTTGGGGGGCAGAACATTTCAGAGAAATATTGATGGACAAATGCTGATTACAACTAAACGAACACCTACCCTTCAAATAGTATGTGTATTAGACATTACAAAACTTATGAGTAATACCAAAGATAGTTTCAGAAGTATCATAGATCCATATCTTATTTGACAATATCGCCCAAAACCATGCATGGGTAAAAAAAAAGGTGCCCCACTTTTTTAAGTAAGCTGGATATGAATAGATTATCAGGCAGTACTACTGTAACTTATGCTTAATCATATACTGCTGTGCATAAACATTCTAAATGTGCTTATTTCAAAAGAAAAAATGTTCCATAATTCTTCAGACAGTTGGGTATGACATTGACTAGGTTAACCCTTCCAATGCCCAGTCTACTTTCATCCAGAGAACAAGGATGCAAATATTTTTTAAAACCATCTAAACCCTGTCATGATGGTATTCATTGGATAGCTCTCCCAGAGTACTCTCAGATGAGTATCCATGTGCCAGGGTTTCAGTCATATTAAAAGTTTTTTGCATCATTTTATAATGGCCAAATTCGCCACAGTGCAGCAGCATAAGGGTTAAGACAGTAGGGTGCACTTTTGTAAGCAATGCCTAATCACATGTTGCACATGCATCCTAAATGTGCGCATTTCACACGCATGGACACATTCACATTCACTCCTGAGCTGGAGAAAATAATGGAACATTTCAAAGCAAACATTTGCAATGCTTGTGCAAACATTCCTACAAGAGGGCTTGCCATGGAGGACAATCTATTAGTATCAGGGGTGTTCATATTTTCTGGTGAGGTGGGCCTGCCCTGATAGCTAAGCTGTCTAAGGTGTTGCCACTGACTGCTCACTCAGCAGCCTCTCACCACTAAGGGCCTGCCCTGATGACTGTGTGGTCAAAGGCGCTGCCACTGACTGCTGGCTGCCTCTCACCACTAAGGGCCTGCCTGATAGCTGAACGGTTAAAGGTGTTCCCACTGACTGCTCGCTGTCTATCACCACTGAGGGCCTGCCCTGAGAGACGACTGGTCTAAGGCATTGTCACTGACTGCTTGCTGTCTCTCATGACTAATAGGGGCCTGCCCTGATAGCTGAGCTAAGACGTTGCCACTGACTGCTTGCTGTCTCTCACCATTGAGGGCCAGCCCTGATAGCCTTGTGGTCTAAGGCATTGTCACTGGCTGCTTGTTGTGTCTCACCACTGATTGGGTTTTGGCCATGTATAGGGGAAATCATGTATAGCTAATTGTAATTTCTAGGTGAAAGACCTGGAGAAAACCACCTAATTCCAAGTTACTAGCAACATTTTCACATGCCCTGAGAGGGCTTTGCACCTGGGCAGAGGTGAGAGAGAGAGCAATCAGCCAGTGCCTTAGACCACTGGGCTGTAAGGCAAGCACTGTGAAGCAAGCATGCTGGCAGCTTTCGAATTCTTTGTTTCCTGTAATGGAAAGAATTTAGGGTAGGGATTTTTTTGAATAAAAACTTGTTAGGGTAGGGTTACAGGAAACAAACAACTTTTAGACCTAACCATCACCTGTAGGGTCAGCAGTGTGTGACAATTACACCACAGTCGATGTATTATCAGGGCTTGACATTAAGCACTGTCCCGTCGTCCGGGACAAGTGATATTGACTGCTGGACAAGTACTTCTGTTCAGTTACTGTTCTGGCTGACCAGTGGAATTATCAGACTCATAGTACCCCTAGTGAGGCCGGGCAAGTAAAACTTAGCCTGGGCAAGTGAAAGCCTCATGGCACTTGCCCGCCGGGCAAGTGCCTCAAAATGCTAATGTCAAGGCCTGTATTATTGTATGGTGCAAATTAAAGTAGCCCTCGAAATTCACAAGACCTACTCATCTCTGTACTAACCCTACATATCATCACCTGCACTTTTGTGATTCTCAATGCTGATTGGTCACTTAAAATGTCAGACATGCAGCTGTAGATATTGATACCACCACTCTGTCTATTATAACACATGTTGCAGCCTAGGCTATTGTAATGGACCCAATCAATTAACAATGGGATGTGCCCCTATCTTGCATTAATTATGTGCAGGATCAGGCACCAGTTCACATAACATGGGGAATACGGGATTCATAATTTATAAATGGGACAGGATTGATAATCTACACATATACCATTGTTGAACCAGCATATATATATACAGCCGGTTGTTGACCAAGTTAACCCTTCCGATGCTGGGGCTACTTTTGTCCAAAATAAAAGGACGCAAAGGTTTTTGTACTCTACCCATGTGCCAGGTTTCAATCAATTTCTTCTATATGTTTTTTGCAACATTTTGTAGATATTCCCCAAATTAGCAACCAGCAGCATAAGGGTTAAGCTAGCTATTATCTTTGAGGTACAGTCTGCTATCATTACCCTGTCTTCGGTATCCCACTCGGCACCCATGCCTTATCTTGAAATGTGTAAATATGAATATTCATGGTTCTTATATGAATACATAGGGGTCTTCCTTGAAAAAAGGATATTAATTTTCTACCACCTCAGTATAATGCAATGACATTTTATAAGGATATTATGCCTTATTCCAATGAGTAAATACATGTTTATGATTGTAATCTGAGTATATTATGGTCTCCCTTGAAAAATAGGACACCCAGAATTTTTACGATGGCCAGCTCCGGCCTCCCAGCTTCCAAATTCTCGCTAAGACCCTGAGGCCTGGACTGGTAAGTATTACATAATGAACAGCCTCTTGACAGGGCCTGCCACAGGATTTAGAAAGAATACATATCCCATTGATGATCTGAGCAGCCGCACAATTTTGACAAGATCTTTGAGGCAAAAGCTAAGTTAGGAAAATATTTGATGGAGGAATGTCAATAGGAACATTACCTACAATTCTCCTTCAAAATTTTGTTAATTCATTTCTAATTTTGAAGTTATCGTCAAAGGTATTATAGATCCAGACAACAATTTATTATCTTTTAAAAGCATTAATGGGTTAATATACCCAAAATGGAGACTTATAAAAGATTTAGATTAAAGCTGTCAATGACTTTGGGTTAGTAAGTGGTTTTGCTGGGTACTCCAGTTATCTCCACCATCAAAAAATGACCAGTCACCATGTTACATCAATGTGGCAGAAATTGACACTAAATGAAATGCTCAATGAGAGTACCTAGATAATCCAGTATGCATGGGCAGATCAGGCAGCGTCACCTAATACTGGGACAAACAACTGTGGCTTAAGGAGCAGGCTGCAGTGTTAGGGGTCAGCGTTACTGACTGCCCCCCACTGCCTCAGCAGCAGAGTCACCATGTCACCATGGCAGCCATGGGGAAAGCTTAACCCTTTAGTTTCTGGACTGTGTACAGTGTCTGCCAAGTTTGAAAATAACTTATAGCAGTTTCAAGTGGTATCAATGAACTCAACAGGGACTGCAAATTTCAGTCAAATATCTTTGAAATTATTAACTTTATTCGAAAGATGTTTCCGTAAATGTCAGGCATTTGTACGCTCCAGTTGTCAATAGGTTAAACCTCTCATGGCATATATATGGACAAGTTCTATAGTTTGGCAGGCATTATTTTCCCAGCCATAGATGAACGCTCATGCACTGGGTCTAACGGCAATGGTCCGCTGCCAGCTACTCCCCCCCCCCCCCCCCCTCCACACATGTATCTTTTTGCCACTGCTCACTGCTCAGAAGAGAGCGTGCTCACTTAAGCTACTCTCCAGCCTAACAGGTGATTTATGCATTTTGCTGTTATTCTGAGATCAAGTTGGGTTATCATTATTGCGGACCGTGCTTCAACCCTGATATCGGGCCCGGTTCGACACTTAGAATTGAGGAAGGTAGAGTTTCCTCCTTCCTCTATCCAGCGTAAACACAAAGGGGATTATTTTCCAGATCGTGTTAGCGACGGAGGATCATGTGACCATCACGAGAGGGACTGGATTGGGACATGGCACAGCACTTCCTGTGAGTGTTTACAACAACAACTAAAGACCCGAGTCTGTGGTTGTGATCAAATGTCCCAGCCCTGGAAGGTTTGTCCGTAACTTTGTCCTGCAAACTTGTCAGCATAATTTTGGAGGGCCTAAATCAGCTTCACATGCAGGGAATTGAATCAGCACTTGGTAAATGATACTTATTTTAAAATACAATTTAAAATGGGGAAAATGTTGTATTTTATATGATCAGGTTATAAACCAGAGGTACATTTTTTTATTTTTTTTTAAAGGTTTCGCCACCCTTTTTTGAAGGGTGGCTCAGACATGTAAGAAGGAGAGCTTTTTTGAATATGCAGACGACACAGATAGCATGAACGATGATATGAAATGAATATGTAACTCTTAAAAGTAATCTCTCCCAATGATTGGGCAACAGACAATAAAGAGTAAGAAATGAAGGTTTTCGGTGGTTGCCCCAGTTTATAGAGGAATCGAACCCCTACTCGCCCCGGCCTGGGATTGAACTCTGGACCCCATGCCTCCCAGCACTCAGGCCGGCAATGTTGCCACTGTACCATTGAGTCCAGAGGTACATGACGTTAAATCCTGCTCAAGGGATGTGAGAAATGTACCAGTGACTCTGGGTCTAGGACTGATAGGTGGTGGTTATCACCTGAATCTGTGATTTTTGTGACATTAGTAAGGCAGTTTTGGCCGCTACAGGCATTTAAAAATGAATTATGGTCTTCTTGGTCATGCAACTCGGCTATGTCAAAACCACTACTGAACTGGTAAAGAATCGTTACATTTGTTTCTTAGCAAGAAGTTTTTAAAGGTCAAGCTCTGACTCACTCACACATGTGACTCGGAAAAGCCCTCAGCTCTAAAACATATGGTGTCATTTGCCCTTTGGTGGGGCTCGTCCAGGGTCCCGCGCAGGCTCTCAGTGAAGTAGCAAGTCTGGAGATTAACGCAGAACATAATGGCATGTGGTTATAATTTGAGGAAGTTCTTTGTGAGAAAATTCATCTTAACATATTAATGCTTGCCAAGGCTAAAAGAGTTTGTTGATATTAGAGAAATCTTTCAGTCTAAAGCATATTTGCCAAAATATGTGAAGGGGAAATATTAATCATAAGATTGCCAACAACTCTCTTTCAAGTATTTTTCAAAATCATTCTTAATTTCAAAGCCATTGTCCAAAGTATCAAAGATCCTGAAGACAATGTCAAGACTAACTCTAAAGAATTAATGGGTTAAAGCAGATCTGCCCTGAGTTTCTGTGACAGGGTCAAAATAGCATAGGAAGTTTAGCCACATCCTTATTTGAGATGAATAGAATTGGGGCTTTTTTAGACAACTGTTTCACCTTAACTCACTTTTTCAGCAATGGGCTATATAGCTTTTACTCATATTTTAGCCACATATATTATATCATATAGCAACCCCCTGATTATGAGAGATGTAACTATATATAACTTACGCTTTCTAAAAAATGCATTTATTAGAATATTTTGGGGATCATGCAGTGAGTTTATAAGCATGCAGAATTTACAATCATATTTCCATCTAATGTCTTATGATTAAATACCTAGATTTTTGTCACAACTAGTATATGATGGCTCATTTTCTGCAGTCCAAACTCAGGCACAGCCAAAGGTTTTGGGATTGGCTTGCCATGATGGGCATGTAGATACTTATACATACTACATGAGGTGAAAACTTTCAATCATTTCTTAGAAGGTGACATTTTTATAAATTTCTCTCAAAAATATTTGGGTGTCCTGATGTGTGATTTTGGAAGGACTGGGTGTCCAAATGACACCAACAAACACAGGCAGACACCCAGTTGGCTGTGGGCCTGGGCGCTGGCTGCCATACTGAGCTTTATTTCTGTGACCACCCTCAGGGCCCGTCAATCCCATGAGCTTATCATTGGCGCGCCTCCAAGACAGAGAATTGTAGGCCTAGGCCGCCTTACATTATTTACTAGCCTTAATGGATTTTCAAATCCTTTACTACGAATATGACCTGTTGACCGTGAAATGGTCACTTCACCAATATCTGAGAGTTAGTAACACTAACCTCTCTTGCACACTGAGACGCCGATTGTGTACTAGTGTTACGGCAAAGAACATGCAGGGGTGTAATTACTATGAGAAGAATCATTTGTTAGATCGAAATAAATTTTCTGATTATTCTGAAAAATGTCAGGTCAATTGTTATAAATGAATGTTAATTTTAAAACTAAGTTTTCACTCAAAAAATTATGAGAAAACTCTAATTGTTTTTGTATCTTAGGAGTCTTAGGATCATCATGTCAACAAAAAATAGTGTGATGTATGTGGAAATGATAAATATTTCATGCTTAGTACCGTCCTCGAAAATCAAACAGAAATTACTGAAATCAAAAGCAATAATAATTTAGTGTTAAAATTGGAACAAAAGAAAAAGGGTCATCATAGCCCTACCTTGAACATTTTCCGATCCCCACTTACTCAAATTTGTTTTTTCATAGACTTCAGTGTGATTGATAGACATTACAAGCCACGAAATATATAAATTAGTTGTCTGCAGTGTTGTGTATACATACATGTATTTCAAATTTGTTTTCTAAATTTAATACTTTTATGTGCATAGCTGTGAACCATGTGTGCGCCCCAAAAACCTATATGCAAATGGACCAACAGGTTTGACTGAATATTTTGTATAATTTAGTGATAGAATGCTGATAAAATGTGGTCCACACTTGTCTGGACATGCATAAATGCATGTTGTATATAATATGCAAAGTTATCCAAACTCTCTACATGTATTAATGCTTCATAGGTAGTGTACTTTAGACTAGGTTTGGCAGCTCAGCTGGGGTGAAGTTTATTTCAGCATTTGGGCCCCCATAGTATATCTAAGCAATAAACAGTCAGGGCTTGGGGTGGGGGCTTGCAAGGAAATCTCTGAAATGTTGATGGTCCAAGATGCATTTTCAGTGTGAAATCTTAGCAAAAGATCATATTGTAAATAGCCATTTGTATGAGCTTTAAATTTAAAGGCAAGCAATGGAATAACTTGCCTGGGTGTTCGAGTCAGATAAGATGGAGGTTAAATTGCATATATACATAGGCTTGAATACCATTAAGAATGAAATGGTACAGTAAAGGTATCGGGATCAACAAATGTTAATGCTCCTTTATTGCATTATTGGATTTATTACTTTATAAATGTTGTTGTGAATAGTCATGTTTAGGATTCTAGACTATCCCTAATGAATGATAACTTCAAAGTGGTAAGTATGGTTAAGAGTACCTTCAAGGAATGTAACGGTACGATGCGGACCTTTTTTGAAACGATACCGGTACCAATACTGGTACTTCTTAACGGTATCCAACCCCACCCATATGCCTGGTTTATTTTTACTATCCTGGGGCAATTGGGCAAGTGTGTGATGAATTCTCTCCATCTTCATGCCTCACAGAACCCTGCTCTTAGTTGCTGTTTACAAGCCTGATGGAATCCTTCAATGCAAACTCTTGTATATATAGGAAATCCATGTACATTCCCAACCTCCCCATAGAAATGCTCACACTGCATCCAGTTCTTGCAATATTGGAAAATGGCCAGCTGTTGCATTTAGTGTATTTCATTGGTAATTCTTGGGGCAACAATCGCAAATGTAACGCTTGGAAGACCTGTATGCAGGTACTTAGCCACAACCAGTCTTGAAAGCCTCTCTTTTCGCCAGGCAATTTCTTGAAAAGCAGCTTTTTAGACAGGCGGAAATTTAAAGAAAGAATTTTCAATTTTGATTTTTTGTGGGTGATGTCCAATTTTTTTCTTACAAAGCACCCTCTAAGACATGGCTGAAGTTTAAACTGCCCTTTTCAATATTTGAATTTTTGAATTTGAATTTTGTTTTTCGTCACATTTATGCCAATTGTGGCTAATTCCTGACCAGCCAGTTGTAAGTAGTGGAGGAAACCGGAGTACCCGGCAAAAACCACCGCCTAGCCCCAAGTCACTGGCAACTTTCTCACATGCCCAGGCCGGGATTCGAACCCAGACAGTGTACAGTCGGTGGCGGCGCCTTAGACCACACGGCCATCAGGGCAGGCCCCCCTTTTGGATACAGTAAGCTACTAAATAATATAGCTGGTGTGAGGATTTCAAGTAGCTGTAAACCTGGAGAGGCAGAAATTTGAGATTGCTGTTTTGGACAGGCATATTTTAAAACCTGTCTAAAACCCTGCCTGTGTGACACACATGGAGTGAATAGATGTTTAAGGTAATACTATTCCAGTGAAGAACTCTGCCCTACATCTGTCAAAATATAAAATTTTACTAGATCCAGATCTAGCCTCTTTTTACAATGTGCTAGTCTGAAGGGCTGCCAGAAAGGGTAGGTACCAATATTTCCGGACCAGATAACTGGTCAATTTTAGCCTGTAACAGCCAGAACTGCCTGACTATTTCGCTGATATCTCTCTGACAAAAGCATAAGTTGGAAAATACATGAAGGAAAGTAGTTCACTAAAACTTTATCTGCAACACAAGTTGTAGTTCCTTCAAATAGTTTGATTCATTCTAAAGTTATTTTCAAAAGTATGACAGACCCAGTCTCCACTTATAGTCACTAAATATCTCCAAATGAATGCGTTCATAAAAAAATTCCTCAAATTTGAATCTTTTTTTTCAAAATATGACTTTAGTTACAAATGATCTGCATCATTTAGAGCTGGTAGTATTAGCAAGGATTACCTAAAAATGTCTATCATAATAGGTTGATTAGGTTCATGTGGACTTAAATTTAAATTTGTGTACATCCCTTTTCTAACTTAAGGATGCTGTACTGGTACTTAAGATATTTTCCTTGATTGTTGACTTGACCTATTGTCAGTTGTCACACACCTGAGCACACAGGTAAAAACTGATGAAACTGTTTCAATTGATGAACACACTTGGGAACTACCGGCAAGAAAGGGTTAAATATTTCTGACTCAAATATTCCTCATTACAAAATAAATGTATATTCATGTGCACCTATCTGTGCGACCTGGGCATAAAGGGGTTAATCGTCCAATGCTAATTACAGGTGACAATATCACAGGTATTCTCAAACCCATTCATGCCTATGGTACCTGGGTACCCTTTAACCCATTCACACCTAGAGTGCTGGATACCTTAACCGGGTTCGACTTTCCCAGGGGCCCAGGGTCTTATGCCCCAAGATTTTGCTGTGCGCCCCTAGATTTTTCAAACTAGGGGCCCAAAAAAGTATCTATAATAATAACCAGAAATCCTGTTTTTGGTAACTAATTTTTATCAAAAGACCTCTTCGGGCTCCTAGCCTGAAATATAAGTGTCAGACCCTGCCTTGAATACAAATCATGCCTATAGTATCTGGATACCCTTTAAGGCTTTAACCCATCAATGCCTTGTAAGAGTACCTAGGTACCCTTTAACCAAATAATGCCTATAAGACCTGGGTAGTCCCTCTAACCCATTCACGCCTAGAGTGCTGGATACCTTTTAACCATTTACCCTACCTATGGTACCTGGGTATTTTTTAACCCACCATATGCCTGGATTTCTTCTTGGAGAGTGTTGCCTGAATCAAAGATACTTCAAAAATAACTAAGGCCACTCCAATTTATTTACTTGTCTTACGTGCTCAGGAGGTAGGAAATGAGCCATTTTGGAATAAAAAAAAAAGTTGAAAAATGTGACTTTTTTTATTATTTTTTTTTTTTTTAGAGTCTGACGACTAGGACTGGTAGCGATATATTTCTACCAGCCTATTCTCAACTAAATAAAATCAATCAATCTATTTATCCCTGTAACCTGAAGGGTGGGAGGTATACCTCCTCAAGTCTGAGGCTCTACTACAGCAATGATAGCTTCCTGTAGTTGATTGAATCACACTTACAAAGAATATTCTTAAAACTTGCACTTTTTATTTTTATTTTTTTGGAGTCTGACAGAAAATTTCAAAACCACTTTCGTCCGTAAGACACCAAAGATAACTTTTTTTTTCTTTTTTTTTGGAGTCTGACAGGATTTTTTTTCCAAAAAAAGCTCGTAAGACAAGTTATTAAATTGGAGTGGCCTAAGGGATGAATTTGTAACTTAGAAAATACAATCCAAAGGAAAAATCTTTTCTTTCATGAGAGACTTATGGTATAATGATGCAATAATTGATAACAATACATTCAACATTTTGGTCGTTCTTGGCTCTGTGCACAATGAAATTTTCTATAGAAATCTGACATTCTTACTGTGTTTCTATAGTGTGTCAATTAGTTTGCGATTTAAACATACTAAAAAACTTACAAATATCGATTATATAACACACAGGTAACAAAGTATCAAAAGTGAATTTAAGTTACTGAGATTTGAAAGAAAATTAAAACGCTAGCTATTTATTATCCTAAACTCTTAATATGAACTTAATTGACCTTGAATTTCTACGCCATACTAAAAATGATCAATGAGGTGTGATTGTGAGTGTGGGAGTGAACCCCTACGACCCCAGCCGACACAGGTAGAGGAGTCAAGCTAGTATTACACAAGCGCATACGATACATTTGCCAAAACAAGTTGTCATGCAGGAATGTATGCGAAGGATTAGTTCAAGAGTAGCTTGTCACTTTGCCAAGAAGCAGTGCACAGTTTAACACATTAACGCCCACAGAAGTCAAAAGCAGCCTGACAATATTGATGAGATCTTGCAGGCAAAGGTTTAGCTAGAAAAAATATTTATTGGAGAAACGTTAATCAGGACATTATCAACAACTTTCCTTCAAATATTTTGTAAAATCATTCTTAATTTCAAGGTTATTGTCAAAAGTATGTTAGATCCAGACAACAATAACTGTAGGAACTCGCTTGAAAGCATGGATGGGTTAAATAAAGGTGGTCCTGTATGCATGTACAGGAACTTGATAAGCAAATAGGCTTTTACCCAGCAGGGTGTCTAAGTGTATTCTGGAAACCCATAAAAATCACACCTAAGGATACCAAAAATTTTTGAGAAATTTCTAAAATGTCAACTTCAAGCAAACAATTGAATATCTGATCTCAATGAAATATTTATTCCACTGCATAGGGGTGTATCATGTATATTCTAAAGGAGTAAAATGTTTGGGGTTATAACCGCTTGGCCATTTTAGTGATGTCTCTGTAACATACATGTAAATCTTATAAAATATATGAACTCATGAAGGAGAGGTTGATAAGCAAATACCCATTAAATCCCTTGAAACAGTCTTCCAAGCTATTTTAACATGTTTGCAGGTCCAGTTGACACTTGTCATTGAGAAAGGCTGAGATGCCCAAAATTTTACAATTGCCAATTATGGACACTCAGCTTCGAAATCTTTGTTATGACTCTAATCATAACCAATTTCAAGTTGTGTATACTCCCCTGAAATTAACCGCTTGGCATAGTCTTAGCCAGTAGGGCGTCTGGGTGTCATTTGGACACCCATACCCTCATAAAATCACCCTTCAGGACACACAAAATTCTTGGAGATAAAATTCTTTAACTGTCAATTTCAAGCCTATAATTGATTTTTTGCACCTCCATACAATTACCATAGCTGGCCTATATACATTAAGCTTGATTTCAGTAAGTAAATACATGTTTATGGGTGTAATCAGAGTTTATTATCTTCACCCTTGAAAATTAGGATGCCCCAAAAGTTTTAAAATGGCAATTTCAGGCACCCAATTTCAATATCCTGGCTAAGACCCTGCTGCTTGTTATTCTATTGGTAAAATGAAAATGCCTGCTGTTCATTTGATAAAACAAAAGCAAAATTAGAAGGAATAACCAATAGTTCCTTCTATTTGGCCTAAATTACAACACTTATAATGAGAACTTTGTTAAAATGGGTCGTATTTGCAGTGTCGGCAGTTATCACTGATCAGACAATTATCGCCATGGTAACAACAAAGGATTCTTCCGGGATGAGATAATTTGTGACATTGGTGAAGTGCATCTAATTTTGGTTAACAGGCGAGTGCCTCAGGACTATTTTATTCAATAACTCACTCATCTACGCTTACTATTCCTTCCCTGGAGAATATTGATGTTTTTCCCAATCTATCATTTTGCACTTAATCTTCTTTAAAGGCATGCACTTTGGAGAACTACTTAAGTATACACTTTGGCGAACTACTTAAAGCATACACTTAAGGAGAATAACATGGCCATTTAGGCTGCATTTCTTTCTCTGGAGAATATCAATATTTTCATACCTACCATTTAGATAATGATTTCTTCATATACATGTATATACCTTTTGGAGGAAAACATGGCCATTAAATGGTGGCTGTTAACCAATAATACGGATGAGTTCCACCAGTAGCTGTAGCTGTCGTCTGATTCTAAGATACGTTATGATACTAATAATGACAATAACTTTGGAAATGACAACCAATTTACTTAACTGTGTGAAGGAGAGTTGTTGGTAAGGCCTAAAAAGGTTTTTTATTTCTAACTATTTTTGTTTATTTTCCTGCACGCCAAACATTGTGGCCAGTCATAAAAAAGTTGTTTCCTGTAACCCTATAATAACAAGATTTTACTCCTAAATCCCTACCCATTTTTTTTTCAGCCCTTACAACTCTTAATCATTATAAATACATGATTAGAACACTGCATTACAACTACAGCTCTGCTGCCAGGAAATATGCATTATTTGAAAATAATAATAATCAAATATATTTTTTTTTACCTGCCTACCAACTTTTTTTGGATCGTTTAATAGAGAAAAACTATTTTTTAGGTCTAATGTCCTGATTAACATTTTCACATAAAATATTTTCCTACCTTAAATTCTCGGAAATCTTGACCGCCCTAGGAATCTCGGCCACTATAATTAATATACAAAATAATTACTGGGGAATTTCACCCCACCCCCGATCCATCCAAGGACACATTTCAGCCACCAAGTAAATTTCATTGAAAAAAACATTTAGATTTCCTAAGTTTGCAAATCGATTGATTTTAAAATATGAACAATCGTTTCTAGTGCCCATATCCGCCAAAACACGATTGTTGCGAAACCGGAAGTAGGTATCGTATTTCTGCGTGGAGAGTGGAATATACTGTATTAGTATATATAGCATAGGAATGACAAGTCAGGTAGATGGATAATAAAGATTTTGTGGGGGGAAATTGTGTACGAAGTTAACGATCGATTTTCCATCAAGCTTTCGTTTCAATTGATAATTAATTGGCCACAGTGTCTGAGCTTTGACCGCTATTTTCGGAAAATTTCGGTCACCATCAGTCAACGAAAATCGTAATTAATAATTAATAATTCGTAATTAATAATTAATAATTAATAAACTTTGCTTTTTGCCTGCAAGATTTCATCAAAATCATCATGCATATTTTGGCCACTGTGGGCATTAATGGTTTTAAACTCTTTTATTGCCGGGGTCCCCTTCAGGGTTTAGGCATAATTTGATAAATACATGTCTAAAACACCAATCACAAAATATCTGCCCATCCAGATTTAGCAAGGACTTCAGATTCTATATCAATTACATATATTTAATGTTGAAAAGGAGGATTTAAGGAAACTCTATAGGCTCAAAAGGCCCTACGGGACAAATGAATGTATCTGCATATTATTTGGGGCCTGGATAGCTTGGCTGGTTAAGGGCTGACTACCCTAGGGTATCGGCTAGGTGAAACTGGAATACCCCATACCCTGAAAATCAATCACACACCAACAATGACACCCAAACAGTCAGTGGCAATGCCTTAGGGCAGGCCTGATCACAGAAAGACGAAATGGAGAATGTATTATACAAAACAACTTGTGTAGTTTGACATTCTTGTTTTAAACACAAGTTTATCAAATGATGAGTCTTTTCGACTCTTTTGATACTTAACATCAGGGTCTTAGCCAGGTTTTGAAAAATGCCTGTCCAAAACAGCCCTTCCAAAATATCTGCCCGTCCAGATTTAGCCACTAATTTACTTCAAATCCTTATACCAACTACATTATATAGCCTATTGGGTCAAAAAAGCCAGTTTACATTTTAGCTATGTCCTGAAAGATGTTTTGTGAGGAAAATGGTTGGTTATCACTCCCAAAAAGTCAGATTTGAAAATTTGCTATAGAAATGTTTGCCTGTCCAAAGGACAGGCAGGACAGGTCCTGGCTAAGTTCCTGCTTCACATATCAACCACTCTATTTGATTTTTATAATTATTCACTACATCTATCCTTAAATTGATGCAGTGCTAATTGATAGCTAAGTACCGTTAACAGAATCTTCAGGGTTACTAGCCCATTCTAGTTAGTATAATCTTGGCATAGTCTTATCTAGCATGCACCCAAACCCTCAAAAACCACCCCTAATGACACCCAAATTATATGAGTAATTTCTTTTAATGTCAAATCTAAGAATTGAAGTTTTTCTCTCTTGATCAATATAATTCCCATGATTGATAATTATATACAAGAATATTATGCCTTAACCCTTCCAATGCCGAGGCTGCTTTCGTCCAAAGCACAAGAACGCAAAGATTTTTGAAAAACATTGAAACCCTGTCATGTTGGTATTCATTGGATAGCTCTCGTTGAGTGCTTTCCGATGAGTACCCATTTGCCAGGGTTTCAGTCATTTTTCAGGTTTTTTGCATAATTTTTTGTTGGCAAAATTAGCCACCAGCAGCAAAAGGATTAAGTTACTTCAATAAATGAATAAATACTTATAATATAGCTGTTTATATCATGTCTGTGTTCACTGTTCAGTATATACTGTGGTACTCCGTAAAATATGTTTACCCAAAAGATTTCCAACTTTAGGCAGTTTTAGGCACCCAGTTTCTAAATCCTGGCTAAGACCCTGCCTCTTGGCAGGACCTGATATGCATGCATTAATAAGTGAGCCATCTGAAGTGGCTTGAAGATGGTGCTTGTAATAAGCTTTTCAGGAGTAAGCACAACGACTTCATAGGGGAAAACCTCCACAACATTTATCAAAAGGCAAATAGAAATTTTACATTTACACTATTTCTCACTGGGGCTAGCCCCCCCCCCCCCCCCCCCCCAAAAAAAAAAGAATCAGTAGAGAGGCAATTTTTTAGATTTTCTCAGTGCAAAAAAGTTATGCTAAGGCCTAAAAAAATAAATTGTTTGTTTCCTGTAATGGTCCAGAAAAAATAGGGTAGGTAGGTCTGTAAACAAAAAAAATATTTGCATATTTTTTTTGGTCAAAAATGTGTGTTTTATGCATGATTTGCGTTGATTGGGAGTTGGGAGGGCAGAAAAAACTTTAGGGTAGGGATTTTTTTGAATAAAAACTTGTTAGGGTAGGGTTACAGGAAACAAACAACTTTTTTTTAGGCCTAAGCTCTCTTTTTTAAATGTTTACACCCAATACAATGCACATGTGTATAATGTATGGTAGATGTAGGTTATTCAACTAATTGTCCACATCCAAGTAGTATGATATGCATGTACATGTAGCCTATGTTGTTCGGTATAATAAAACAAGTATGACATCTCTGTGGGGTTGCCAACATGATAGTCTACCCCTCATGAGCATTGTCACCCTCAGGCTACTCCCTCGGGTGACATTGCTTACTTGGGGTAGACAATCATGTTGGCAAACCCAGGGATGTACATATTTGTATAATAGTAAATAAGTGAACTGTGCAACAATTAATTTTCCCAACATAAATCCGTCTAATATTGCACTAAAATCAATGCTTAGTTGAGATTAAAGGAAACAAGGAAACTGCAATCTATTGAGAATGTAGGAGACATTTTTATTGACCTCATATCACCTTATCTCAATGTATTTATGGTACAACCACTTCAATAGACACTTGTCATGTCACAGTTCACCAACTGTCACTGGCATTACATCTGAGAATAACATTCAAATCAAGGTGACAGTGCAATGGAATAGCATATACAGCTGTCTGCGTGGGTCTAGACCACAATGGAATTCGTAACTTGACTGTCATGCCAATTCGATCAACTACAAATGAACAACTCGCTCTGCTGATAAGCATAGCACATTAGCTAACACTTCCTTGTATTTCCATTATGGTGACTATCGGAGTTCAGCCCTCAGTACAGTGCAAAATACACTACCATTTAACTGCCCCAAAACTTGGCTAAACTTCAAAAATAAGTGTGCCACTCACCTAGTAGTGTGTTAAGTTATCCAGCTTCATTTTCAAGAAAGTTAGGTCCATTTCAGAAGTGTAGGAAAGTGAATGGTCATGCGTTAGTTGTGGGACATGTAGAAGTCCGCAACTACAATATTCTCGGGGTAATCCTACACGTTTCACTCCTTGACCTATTTACCAATGCGCAAATTTCAATAAAGTTCCACTCATTCCTGTATATCTTATCATTAGCCTACGTCAAAGACAGAATGAAAGGACTTTGATCAATATGATTTCCTATTTTCCTATGCCAAATCAAGTCTGTTCGTTATGATGCACTGCAAAGATTAAAGTGTCTTGCAAGCGAGTGTTGAATGGCGTAAGGATAGGAAATAGGCAAGGTTCAGAGGTCGTATAACATAGTGTAGCATTGGGTCGATAGATGTCACTGCAATTTGTTTACCAGAGGAAAACTCCGGACTTCCGCCTCAGAACTGGCAACTCGAAAATGATTGTAACAGGTGGAAGTTGCAATTACTGAATAAACTATCAATATTGCGAGGTCCATGCATACCAAACCCGGAAATGACTTATCATCGAAATACAAGAACAAAATATGTTTCGCATGAATCACAATAAAAGTGTGATGGTGATGCCCACATGGGAGTGGGTGTGGCACCTCGTCACGGTGCCCACCCCGACGCTGACGGAGGCCTAAGGAAACTTGTGTGTGTTTGAATTGCGCGAAAATATATATATATATATATATATATATATATATATATATATATATATATATATATATATATATATATATATATATATATATATATATATATATATAATTTGTAGTAGAGTTTGAGAAGTGGTATTCTAATTAAAAGTAGTTATAGTAGTTATGGTTGCAGTAGTAATTTATGGTAACAGTATTTTATGAATTAGTAGTAGTAGTAGTAGTCACAGTATTGGTAGCAGCAGAAGTAGGAGAAGCACTACTACTAGTATAGGCATCAGTAGTATTATTATCATTCTTATTATCATCATCATTATTATCATTATCATTGTTATCATTAGCCTTATCATAATTATCATTAGCCGAATTATTATTATTATCATTAGTAGCATTATCAGCCTTATCATAATTGTTATTTTGATGATGATGATCACACTAGTAGTAGTTGTAGTAGTAACGGCATAATTTATCACGATTATTATTACTATTATTATATTTATTATTATGATTGTTATTATTATTGTCATTATCCTTGTTATTACAAGGATATTATCATAATGATGACGATTACAGTAGCAGTAGTTGTAGCATACTGTTTTCTGCGCATATTTTAGGGAAATTCTCTGAGCTCACTACCAACTACAGTTGTATAGCTATAACTAATTTTACCTTTTTAGTTGATCGGAATGTAACCTTGGGCTTATTTCAAAAAGAAATTAAGTGAGCTAGCTGAAATTTCAAAATGATTAAAGTAGCTTTATTGTTAACTGGAATGATACCGATCCTAGCACCTTGTTTCAGGATGCAATTAAGTGAGCTAACTGTAATTCAAACATAGAAGATAAGCTTAAGTCTTTAAAGGGGAACTTGGGGAAGAACACATCATAGGTTTATATGTAAGTTCATGAACATAGTTCAACATCTGTCATATACAGGGAAGCCCTAGAGCTCCACACAAGGAGAAATCTAAAATTGCAATCTGAGTCAGGCCCGCCGCCATTTGAACCTAGGTCAACTCTCGCTGCTGTGATCAGTGTCATTGGGTGGCAAGCAGCTTAGTGGTGTATTAGATAAGGCCAGTGGCTCTGTCTAGAAGGTAGATATTTCACTGCTCTGAATCACATTCAAGATGTTTAGGTATGCAAATCCCTACGACTTTGAACCAATACTAAAGGAAATGAAGATAATTGCTGTTCCCAGTACTAATACATTCTTCCTGTGTTTACTAACTTGTGTCGCATGGGGTCCAGATAGGGCCCCGTTGAAAGAGGTACTGGGAGGACAGTACAATTACAGAGAAGGAGGAAGGCAAGTGTTGCGGCAAGGCGCTAAAGGCCGCAGGAGGAATAGAAAGTGGCAGTGTAATAATAATAATAATAATTGGAATTTATATAGCGCCTTTTCCATTCATAAAATGTTCAAAAGCGCTGCACATTGTCATAGTTTGAGTAATAGTCCACAACGCCTCAATGGGCGAGCCTGAAAAGGTGTGTTTTGAGACACTTCTTGAAGGCCTGACACGATGTAGAATCCTTCAGGTGTTGTGGAAGCGCATTCCATAATCTCGGTGCACTAATGGAGAAAGCGCGATCTCCAAATTTGAGTCTAGTCCGAGGCTCGTCCAGAAGGCCCTTTGCTTCTGATCGTAGATGGCGTCTGGGTTTATAAGGCACGAGCAGCTCCTTGATGTACTTAGGTGCAAGTCCATTTAGCGCCTTGTATACCAGCAGTAGGACCTTAAATTGGATGCGGAATTTGATTGGTAGCCAGTGAAGCTTGATGAGAACAGGTGTGATATGTTCATACTTCCTGGTTCTCGATACTATCCTTGCTGCACTGTTTTGTAGTCGCTGCAGCTTTGCAATCAAATCCTGTTGTATTCCAATCAGGAGAGCATTGCAGTAATCCAAGCGAGACATCACCAGTGACTGCATCACTGTTTTTGTGGCATCTTCTGTTAACACACGTCTCGCTTTTCCAATATTTCTCAGGTGAAAGCTAGATTTTTTGACAACACTTTTGACATGGGGTGCCATGATCAGTTGAGAGTCAAACATAGCTCCCAGATTCCGCACAGGCTCAGATGCAACAGACACATCAGTCCCCGCTACAGAGAGTGACTTAATGTTCAGTTCAGCTAGGTGTTTCTTAGAGCCGAATAGAATGATTTCAGTCTTGTCATTGTTGAGTTTCACTTTTGTTCTGAGACATCCAGACACTAATGTCACACAAACATTTCTCAAGATTTAGGATTTCACGTTTGACTATTGCGTTATCACTTGTCTTTTTGAATGATAAGCAGAGCTGGGTGTCATCAGCATAGCCATGATTGTTCAGACCGTAGGATCGGATTAGCTGTGCCAGAGGTATGATGTATATTAGGAACAATATTGCACCCAACACAGATCCCTGTGGTACAGACCACAGGATTTCCTGATTTTCGGAGAAGTCATCATTGATTTTAATCCTCTGTTTCCTGCCTAACAGGTACGATTTGAACCACTGTAGAGCAGATCCTTTAACTCCAAGAACTGACTCCATCCTAGCTAGAAGGATGGAGTGATCGATTGTATCGAAGGCAGCGCTAAGATCGAGTAACACAAGGATCGCAGCCCCACCCTGGTCGAGAGTACGAAGGATGTCATTCTGTACCCGCACAAGTGCAGTCTCAGTGCTATGACATGCTCTGTATGCCGACTGCATGGGTTCATGTAGCTGATTGATAGTCATGTAAAAAAAACTACCCTTTCCAATACTTTTGACAAGAATGATAAGTTGCTTACAGGACGATAGTTCTTGAGCACCTCCGGGTCGAGATCATCTTTCTTCAGTAACGGAGTGACTAATGCCTGTTTCATGGAGTCAGGCACGTTGGCACTCTGCAACGACAAATTCACTAAAATCGTAACCATTGGAATAAGCTCATCTACCGAGTCTTTCACCATCCAAGTGGGAGCGGGATCTAGAGAGCAGCTCTTAGTCGGTGATTTTGCTATGATTTTGCGAACTTCGCTTTCAGTCACGGCCGAGAAAACATTCAGTGAACATGTTTATGCAGTGTAGTAAGGATCCGTGCGTCCAAAAAGTGAGTGGCGGGCGCACGGATCCAAGTCCAAAGTACAGGTGGAAGGTGCATGGATAGGGCACTGATGATCACGTGGGGACGTGTGAAAGGGCAGATAGAAGGTAGATGGGTGGGAGTTGCATAAAGTAATGCCTTATAGTTAAGTGCTGGACTCATGTCAGGAGTACCACATAAGCCATCAGCGCGGGCTCACGTGGGAACAAGGACCAATCAGGGCTCTCGCATCGATTACATTACTGAGACACCTTATCTCCACCACCAGCTGGGGGTGCCCAGAGCACCAATTTCTGGCCTATCAGCGGCTATTAGTTGACATTAGTTGAGGCTTGCATGTTCATGTTGACCGGCTGGTTTCGAATCCACTTGTGTTTGGTGATCTAAGGTAAAGTCATGTGCAGCAAGTGTGCATGCAAGTGTCCTTCATCAACAGATATAAATTAATACTTACACCCATTAAACTTCACAGATCTCAATTTTTATATGAAGGCTAGGCATTACTTGCATCCATTAAACTATATATTTTCTCGAAGAAATTCCTAACTTCACAACTGTGGAAATGTTTATTATAATAAATCAAAGATAAAAGATTGTTTTTAGTCTAGGCCCAACATAAAGTCATCGGCCCTTATAGCGAACGGCAATTCAGGCAGACGTCTTTTCTGGGATCAGCGGTTTTGACCAACAATTCATTTTAGCAAAGTTAAGTAAAAAAAAGTAATAGAAATAAAGCCACCGTTATTTTGAGTTTGAAATATTTCTAAGTACCACACGAAGCACTGGGCAGGTGGAAAAGAAATTGCACGATCGAGAGATGGAATCGATCCCGCGAACCTAGGATCGGGAGTCGACTTGGCTATCAATCAGGCTATATTCCTTCTATTGATTGAGAAGTTGTGAAAAGAGAAGTATATTGATGGAATCCCGTAACTCTATTTGGGATCGTTCCTAGTATTCCGAGTCATTCTTGTCATTTACGTGACTGACAACCGGAGTAGATCTTTGTTAAGTACATGTACCACTAAGCCACTTTTATCAATGACCCCACACATTTACATACGGCGCGAAACTGATTATGACCTACCTTCGTCACCTTTGGTAAATATCCAAATCAAATATGGCGCCTGTTGTCTAACTACTGCCAGACGCCTCGCCATCACCCGAATGTCGTTAGAACCCAATAAGGAGCGCCAAAATAGCTGAAAAATTGTTTTTGATCTTTTAATCTAATGCCTTTTCAAATAAATAAACAATAATAACTATATCAATACGCCTTTATATGTCGTTAACTTTGTGGCATCGCAAGCTTCGCAATCCAATTTTCCCTGTGCTATGAACTTGCTATTCTGAGGTTCAATTAGTTACATCTGCTGCCGTTTCACTTCTGGGGCGCTGCGCGCGCTGTATGAACATTAGCGTCTAGTTGTGTAATGCCAATTGGACAAGGGCAATTACCGTATGCATGTCCCTTTCCTTTACTTCCTTTTGTTATTACCCAAGGGACCCAGAGTTTTTCGGAACTAGGGTCGGATGCCATGTGTCGGCAGTAGAATGGGTGTAGTGGGGGGAGGGGTGGGGGTTGACTGTAACATGTTCGTGTTCGGCGTTCATTTACACTACAGGTCTGTAGTGGACGCCGCTATAGCTTCGCGTCGCCACCGTCGCGTTCTATAATTAGCTTCCAATTACTTGTGACGTCATCAAAACTGTAAAATCGCTAATTTCACTGATTTAAAAAAGGTTATTTAATTTCCTAAAAGTGTATTCTTAGTACAATTAGTCCATTAAATGTATCCATGCTGTTTGACCAAAACAGAGTGGACGCTATCATACATAACTGGAAGAACCAAGTTTTCTCTAATGAAACAATCCACGGCGTTCCACAAAGGCATTCGACGTGTTTGAAGCCGCCTATCGGCGGGTTTCGGAACCTCGCGTCTAGACATAAGACATTTTCTTAGCCAAAGACACTCGTAGCAAGCACCTTTGACAGCTGTTTATTACCTGAAATACCAAAGTGCTCATTTTGATATTGAACTGATTGTCCTAACACTTCACAGGTATGATGATATGATCTTTTCCTCATTACCTCTATTTTTTCAAAGTATACAAGCGGTGGTTCAGTGTAAACATTAGCTTGAGAATATTTCTGTTAAGTCATCATATATCTCTGCACACGTTACCCAGAACTCTTGTTCATTTTGATTTATTTTTGCCTCATATTCTTCTGTACATAATTCGTTGTATAGTAGTCTTTTTACCATCTTAATGTGGCATTTCCTTTCGGATTTTCTGTTATTATAAATTACTCATTTCGTATTCAGGATTATTTTGTTGATTATCTTCTTATTACATTGGTATCCAAACATTTTATCAATATCTGAAAATTTTATAGATATGGAGATTTGCGACTTTGCCCAGTTTTCCACCTAGAGCCATAAATTGGAAATTACTCGTAAATTTCAGTACACAAATGAACATGCTTCGCCAGGCACCTGCGTGGAAATGGGCGGACACTAAATAACCTATCATATCACGGGATAACGTGAACTAATTAAGGTGGCTGTAAACGTTTCCGGTGGAGAGCAGACTTTCCCTCAAATAATGGCTGATTTCTCATTATTTGTACACTAAACCCCTAGCAAACTATATATTTTTAGAAAGCTGAGATTCTAAGGAATACATAGGATATGGATAGGTTGTATGTGCTCCAAACATTTTGAAGAAATTGGGGTCAAAACTTTGACTAATCAATTTTCAGTATATATGTCACGGCTGACGCAAATCTAAAAGCAGGATCTAAGATAATAACCTGATTTTTTAAAACAATGAAAAAAACCTTTGTCTCTACAAATCTAGATAAGGGTTTTGTAAAATATGGCCCCTAACTTTTTTTATGGCCATTTATCTAACAACATTTTAGGAAAAAAATGCTTTTTTGGTTTCTTGATTTTTGACTCACTATAAAAAATTAACCAGATAGGATATTGCAATATCCCTGTCTAGATTTGTAGAGAACATGTTTTAGAATCTATATACAAAGTTTGAAGCTAATTGATTAAGATTTGTGTCTAAATTCACGTCAGCCGTGAGAGTAAAACTATAGAAATCTAAGCTGAGAAAATGGCAGTTTTGCGTTTTACACAATAATTGTAACTGGGCAATAACTTGCTACTACTTTAATGTGTTTATTTTAGTCCAAGTGGAAAGATAAAGTAACCTTCCATTGTATTTCACAACTGTCAACATTTTTTTCCTCTGAATTACCTCAAAAATAAGTATAAATAAGCACATTTCTGCTACTGCCTGTAGCCTGTCAAAAAAGTTGGTATGCTAATTTTGAGTCCCTTCCATATATGGGCATCATGTGACCTCACCCTGGAATCTTGTTTGCATGCTAATGTAATCCATCATAGTTCGAGATTTCTTAATCATTCAAAGAACTGTGCCATCAAAATCAATTTTCGGCTATCTAGTTTGTTATGCTAGCAGCCTATTTGACTGCAAGTTTACTGATTTTGCAAATAAAAGCTTGAAATACTTTATCATTTATCTAAAATAAGCATTTTGCAGGGCCAAAAGCTTAATACTTTGAAGCTATCACAAGCATAGTTTTCTAACAAAGTGGCTTGTTTTTGTTCATATTTTTGGGCCTTATTCGTTGAAGGGGATATGTACCTCTTTCAATATTCCACTTGGTACCTGAGTAAATCAATCTATCTGTTTATGTGGGTGCTGCTATTGAGAACAACTTAATGCTATGGAGTCATGAAGTAAAATAATTTCACAAACCTATTGTGCTGTATCTGCTTCTACTCTAGAGACAATCCAGTGATCCAAGTTGAATAATCCTGAATCAGATAGCTGCATAGTTTCTTAGATGAGCAACTTATGATCCAAGATAGTTTACAGAAGAATGGGCACTTTCCTTAATGTCCCACACAATATATTCCTGTGTCTTTACTGCTTGAAGTGCTCAGGGCAAATGACCTGTTCTACCCAAACAGCAGTAAGCCCAATTGTTTGGTACTTCCTCTCAACTCCCAAAACCCTTGAGGGGATTATGTGTGACACTACACACTGAGCGGAGACCTGAGGGGATTATGTCCAATTGACGCAACACAGATACCTGTATCTATATCCACAGAACTGAAGCCACAGTGCTAATCAATCACCTAACCCAATTGTTCACCTGTAATTCCAATCTTTTTTGTTTCTCTAACTGACTGACAACATTGTTGTTAAAAATACAATCCAGGCTTCAATTAGTTGATAGCTGAATTATATGGATGTAATTGTACTTATATGGGTGTGATTGTCCCATTTTAGTATTGTTAATTACCCAAAGAGCATGGAGTGTCTGTTCAAGATGGAGGTATGAGAAGGAATTACTCAGCATGCAAAGCCCAAGTTTTCCCATCAAATACACACACTGTATTACCTGTTGCCCAAAAACTGGTATGTTTCCTGTTTTTCTCAGACAGCCGGAGCCACATTTTGATTAAGACTAACCCCCAATACACTATTCTTGAATTAATCAAAACATCATTATCTGTGATGCCATTCCATTTCCTGCCTCATCTTCACTTGGCAGGTGGGAGGGGCTTATCAGCTAATTAGTCACATGACCAAAACATTGCAGCATGGCTCTCTGATTCTCAGCTGTCACACAAACAAATTTCACAATTCATGGAGTTTGGAGTGGGGTAGAGGTATGGAGTTTTTTTCATATGGAGGGTAAGACCCGGTTCATTAACATAATATATATATATCTCAAAACAGGCCTTCCCTGAGGACGAAACGTTTACGGCCACCTTAAGTACAGCAAATAGTGCCAAGAAACAATAAAGATTTACCCACAAAACAGTCACTTCTTTATTTGAAAAAAATACATTCTATCATATTATGCAATACGAACACGTTGAACAAATACTGATTCCATACCATAGAGAGACAATATAACAGTGTGCAATGATGCAACAAAGGCTGGCTTATGAAACGTTATCACTTGTCTGTCACATTTCCTCCGTCGAGACATTCTATTTTATCATCAGCTCCACTCTGATAGTAGCAGTTGGTCAATTTCTTTGTTGTACTGGACAGTATCAGGGTTCTAACATTACTTTTCATTAGTTGTCAATGTTAGTACACCAATACTACCATCTGTCTCGTTTTGGACCCTCAAATATTAGTGGAAATGTAACTACCAGAGGCCGAGTGCGATGTGGCTGGCTGAACCTTTTTAACACAGAGGATAACTGATAATATTGTGGAACTTTGTTACATTGGTATCATACACAGACATATCAAATTAATCAAATTACAATCATTTCTGCACTTTATGCAAATAAACCTAAGTTGCAAGATAAAAATCTCCTGTAAAAGTCAACGCAGGTGATACTTTATCATGTTTTGCATTTTGGATTACTGAGTGAGTGGTACAAAGTAATATGACAATAATCACAGAACAATATTATCATGTAACTTATACAAACAAGTACCCCTCGCAAGATATCGAGTACTGTAGTATATTCCCTTCCTATGAATATCTATTGTATTATGCAATGGGAACGACCATTTATTTCCATAAAAAGAGACATTTGAAAATAACCTTATAACACATGTATAATTAGGGCAACAACAGATTGCTTGTAAAATCTCACTTTTGAAACGTCATACCTTCGCGATTGTTCTGTATCATTAATACAATGAGGATTGTCATTTACCCTAAATATAAGTACAATGCGTGCCATCTATGCAATCATTGCTTGTAGTCCAATGTTCACTTATATTATATCTACTTCGCTACTCAATGGAATTCCTTCATATTATGCAATGTGGGCAATCACTGATTCTAAACAAGGGTACAAACACTAATAGTCACACCCGAACGTGTTTCTGCAATTTATATAAACATTTCTTTTTACATATAAGCAAGTGCTTCTCGCAAAACGTTTTTTTCTGTCGACTTTACTACTCCACAGCTTATCATAATATTATGCTTAGTTCTATGGTCATTATCATTACATAACGACACTGCAATGAGCTTTTAACAATAGTTGGGATAAATAGATGGCTTACCTATACTCATAAACTCCCTGTTTCTTCTCTAACATTATTTTGAATGAACAATTTCCTACTATATCATGAAGTTTTTGAGGCTACCCTGAAGTTTGACTGATGATATAAAAAGTTTGAATTCTTCTATCATTATTTCGAATGACCAGTTCCCTACTATATCCTGCATTATTTAGGCTACCCTGTAATATGATGATTTAAAGAGTTAGAAATCTTAAGATTGATAATGAGGATACTATTATTAATGTAGATGATAGTTGCAAGGAGCTACCAGTAGATGGCGGTCTATGGGACGTATGACGGTTCGGGCACGTGTCCTTGTATTTTCCCACACAGGAAGCAAAGGCCATGGCATGCGCAATGTAGTTCTGCTCATGTACGCCATGAAAGAGATGCGCCATGGGTCCACGCGCATATATCCCGACATCCTCTCCCCCGTGCGTTTCGTAAAAGGTAGGTACCGCAGTCTGTGACACGTAGTCTTTTTGTTCTGAAATTAGATAAAGGATAACGTATGTGTGTGTGTTTAAATATATATATATATATATATATATATATATATATATATATATATATATATATATATATATATACATACATACATATATATATATATATATATATATATATATATATATATATATATATATATATATATATATATATATATATATATATATATATATATATATATATATGGCGCTGAAAAGATGGTTGAAAATATATGATAAATTGGAATGAGGAGGTGACGAGAAATACTTTATGCCATGAGAAATAGTTGTACAAAATGAAACAGTTCAGGTGTACATTATTTGACTGCGTCGATTCTGTAAAAGAAGATACGGCATAATGGAATGACGACAAGAGAGAGAGAGAGAGAGAGAGAGAGAGAGAGAGAGAGAGAGAGAGAGAGAGAGAGAGAGAGAGAGAGAGAGAGAGAGAGAGAGAGAGAGAGAGAGAGAGAATGCACGAGTGGACTACTTACCTGTGTCTACACTAGCTATGTTGCCACGAGGCGAGGTATAGCCAGGACCATTGGTGTACATTAAGGTGGTATACAGCATCTTATCCAGGGCGCCTGTTCCTCCTTCCTCCGGGCTGTTTGTATTTACCTTACCTGTCATGTAATATAATGAAACCAGGTAATAATGCGAATTTTCCTTTGTTGGATACATAGAACTTAATCGATAACCACAACTTGGTGATCAATTTCATTGAATTACTAACTAGCAGTAATGTAGAATTCGTTCATTAAACAAAGGTGACATAACCTCAATGAAAAGTCTGACAACTTTAAACAAAACAATCGTTGCTGAGTATCATTCAAAATGAACTGTGAAATCAAAAAGGAAAAGAACGTTTAATCTCGTTCTGAAATATTTCTTGGTTGTGAAGTTCTTGCCATTTGCGTCAGACCATTTACAAGCTACAGATGTGAATAGGTGGGTATCAAACTCGTTGTACATAGTTATATCTTAACAGATCTTCTCCACCACTTTTATGATGGTGAAATGGATTCGTCATGCGTTTAAACCTATTTGTATTAGCTGCATGTATAAGTCGGTGTATTGCAGACAACATATTTGTGAAGCCATATCAAGATTGTTAGTATGATGTTATCTAATAGTCATAACACTTGGAATTTGGAATTTCGTTTACATCCACTCCCTTGTATTAATAGTAAAAAGATAACGCTGACGTGACAGTTGTTAATGTTGATGGGAAACGGAATAGTCTGGGAGAATCTCCGCATGATTCAAAGTCACTGGAAATGTTCTCACATGCCCATGTCTGTTCTGTACAGAGAGGGTGATGAGACATAGCGAGATGAAAGCCTTAGGACATTTGGCTATTAGGACAGTAGGCCCCAATCACCGATAGCAGTTCTCATTATTTTTTAACATTTGGAGTTAACTACTTTTCAGCTTACCAAATATAGGGTTCCCTCTGGTCGGGTAGCCTCCTATTGCGAACACATGCGAGTGGTCAGCAGTCACTACTAGGAGGGTATCTCGTTCACTGGTCAAGTTCACAGCTTTTTCCACGGCCAGATCGAAGGCCACCGCGTCAGTGATCGCCTTGTATGGTTTTCCTTGATGGTGACCATGGTCAATACGACCCCCTGGAAATCAGGAATCTGGGCGTGTAATATCAGAGCTAGACACAAGAATGTTTAAGCCATTTTGATATATACGTGAACGGCCCTGAATGGGTTTATTAAGGAATTGCAACATTAAGACTAGCCTAAGAAGCCAAATAAGGATGGCATAAATTAGAGGTATAGACATTTGTGCTACCTAAGACTACCATTGATATCCAAACTATTCTATTCCAGATTGATGTTTTCGAAACGTCGACGTGGTCTTAGAAATAAACCTCAAATCAAAGTTTAGACCAATAAGCCAAATAAGGGTAGAATGAAACGAATAAACAAGAACATGAACAGTATTCTGCTAGCTGATACTATCATTGATATACAATTTATGCAATTCATCCATCGATGTTTTCTATACGTGACTTCTTAAGACCATGTTCTACGCTTCCATTCAATTGAAATTGCTAGCCTTTGAAATTTTCGGTTTTGCATGTTTTGAATAGATGATATCCTTACTATTAAAAGAATGTATTTTGGTCTGAACTTTGTTATCCCCATAGTAAAATTGGAATACATACTACGAATTATAGTCACCCAGTGGCTTTTGATATTTAGGTATTGGTGTATGGCAATTGGGTGTGACTATTAGCAAAACTCTCACTGTGCATATATTACTCTGTGGATAATTCACCATCTTCTCCCATAATGATCTTACCAGATGCAATTCTAGTCATGAGCACACCAATCCATGCTTTAAACGATGTGTCGTGCTTTTGTGTGCTTTTTCTATAATGTTTTGATTGCATATGTCATTCTTTTAAAACGTTAATCTCTCGATTGCAATGCCTTATCCGAGGAAAGTTCTTACCTTCAACTAGTAAGAAATAGCCATTCTCATTGTGCTCCACCATTTTGATGGCTTTCTCCACCATTTCTGCTATTGAGGGTTCACCGCCCACGTCCTCCGCCCTGTCCGCCTCATACTGCATGTGATCAGCCCCGAATAGACCTGCCAAACACAGATTTTGGAATTTCGTTATTCGTCATTTTTTCTGTCATATTGCGGTTAAGTCGGCACTGACGAATCACAGAGGATGTAAGGTGTGGGAAGCACTTAATCATGAAGATCACTCCGCTCAACAATAGCGGCAACAATAAAACACCAATATCAACAATTAATATCGCTATTACCATCAAAATGACAACAGCTGAATGTTCAAGATCATCACCATCACGATCCTCACCATTATAATTATTGTTATTAACATTATTACTATTATTATTAACATTATCACTATTATTATTATTATTATAATGATTATTATTATTATTATTATTATTATTATTATCATCAACATCACTATTATTATTACTACGACGTAGTAGTAGTAGTAGTAGTAGTAGTAGTAGTAGTAGTAGTAGTAGTAGTAGTAGTGCCATTGTTGTCATAATTATCATTAAGGGCAACCAATCTTTAGCACAGCCAGTGGTCTTCTTACCTAATAGTCGATCTGTTTTCGCTGGATGAATTCTGTCGAAAGCAGTTTTATTCCAAACGTAACTGAAGTTCATTCCCTTATTCAATTGATGAGTTTTCCATTCCTAAAATAGGAGGGATAAAAGTGTGAGGAGAAATTACAAATGTTCAATCAATATGTATATTGATGTATCAATATTATTATCATTATTATTAATATTATTATCATCATTATTATTATTATCATTATTATTATCCTTATTAGTATCGTCCTAATCATCATTATTCTAATTATTGTTATAATTATTTGTATTAGTACAATTGATATTATTATTATCATCATCATTGTCATCATTATCGTTATCATTATTATCATCATTATTATTATTATTATTATTATTATTATTATTATTAGTAGTAGTAGTAGTAGTAGTAGTAGTAGTAGTATCATCATCATCATTACTATAACTACTTCATTATCATAACGATCAAAAAACTTATGATATTTTCAATTTGTTTAGGATAACTATGATGAATATCAGGGAAAGCTGCATCGTTATTTTCTCCATACCTCAATGAGATTCCTTCCATCCTCGCGCCGCCCTTTCTCCAGAGGATTTTCCGGGTCCGGCACATCCGTGGGCGTGAGGTACTTTCGGCCCGAAGAGAGAACCACGTCCATGTCTCGCGCATTCTCGTAGAACTGCACCGCGATGTCCTTGCACTTTCCCTTGGCTTCCGCCGGAAGTTCGTCGTCCGCCTCCCAGCTGCGGTAGGCGGAGTGTGCGTACGCAGCCGCGGGCGTGGCGTGCGTGATGCGAGTGGTGGTCACGATGCCAGTGGACTTCCCTAGGAGTAGTGGAATGGGATAATTTTGTTTTGAAAAAGAGTGTTCGGCCATTAAATCAGACAGACATGCCCATCGAGAAAAACATAATGAAAACAAGGCCATTACCAATGTAATCGTCGCGAATGAATATTTGGTTTCGTACATGGGTAAAATAGCAATATTTGTCCTGTCCATCTATTTACCACGCGCCTCGCGCTCTCAATGCTAATAAAACGCAACCGATTTGTTATTGGCATGGATATGCGCGTTCATGACCAAGTGCTCCCGCAGATATGTCATCATTTATTGAGTATATCACCTTTATTCTATTTAAATGTCTGGGGTAGGTTCTGCAATTTGCTACCAATAGCAACGAACTTTCTAGCATCCGATGTATCATTTTTGGCCGAGGTGAGCTCCTAAGGCGAAATGTGTGAAAATCATGTGTGATTTTACGTTTTGGCGCAGTCAATAAACATACAATACAATACAATACAATACAATACATCTACCGAATGTTTGAAAATTCGTTCCTATATCTCCGTCATTAGTGAACCTCTATATTCATCCCTGGGATACTGATATATGTATTTGCATTGGGACTGTACGTGTACACGCTCTGCAATTGTAGGAATAACTTTCTGAATAGAGTATTATTGGAAAGATACTTTAATTGGATTGTAAAACGGCAACAGTAACACCTGCAATCTAATATTTCTCAAGATATTGCGATTTTATCAGATAAGATACCGAAGATATGTAGATACACGTGAATCACGTGTTTTTCTTCAAGTCACACAAAGATAAAGATGATAACAGAATGTATGTACAGCTATGTATTCCTGAAACGTGAGTTTGAAAAACTTTGAGTAGTCATCGAAAAGGCGAAAGAAAGAAAAGTTAAAGACACTCATATACCATTTAGATAAAACGGGGAAGTGAGTGTGAAAAGTTCTTTTCGAGTTAAATCATAAGGATGATTGCATTTAGGAATTCAAATGTGCATACCTTCTGCCCTCGCCCAGTCGACAATGGAACTCACTTCGTTGCCCCTTTCGGACCCGCAATCTAGGACTCGCGCCTTGTCGTTCAGGCCCAAGGTCAAATGGTTGGCCTTGACCCCGCAGAGGTACGCAGTCGCTGTTGCAGCAGAATCAGGCACCTGGAAATCATTGCTGTACGTCTGAAACGAAAGTACTGTACTGTGAATGCACTATACTATGAAAGTACTATACTAAGAAGTCCTCTGCTACGAAAATTAGCATACGAATGCACAAGTGTGACAAAAATATTGTGATGTACGATGGTGCAAACGTGTTTAAAATGATAGTATTCTATGCCAAATTGTGCCAGACCGACGCTAAAAATAATTCACAAAGAAGTAAAATAATGAAGAATGGTGAAGATTTTCAAGAAATAAATTCTATTTTCATCATATATTCTGGACGTTACAGTAAATGTGCCATTGGCATTTTAGCTGGAAAATACAAACATATATTACACTAGTCTCACCCTGGAAAGCGCAACGTGCGGAAATCTATCAAAAGTGAGGGTTTCCTCTTCGCCGAGTTTGCCGTTGAGTTGACCTTTGCGTATCCTAGCAGCGGTTACCGTGGAGATACCCATTCCGTCGCCTAGGAACAGGATGATGTTTTTGGCCGTGTTGGTGTTAGGGTTATTGAAGGTCCACAGGGCGTGGCGCAGAGTGCTTTCGCCAACTTTATTCCATTCTTCAGGGCTGCCTGAGAGTGAAACGAATACATAAATAATTAAATAAATAGATAAATAAATAAATAAATCGTTAATTAAATAGACAAATAAATAAATAAATGAATGAATAGATAAGTAAATAAATAAACAAATAAATAGATAAATAAATAGATAAATAAATAAATAAATAGATAAATAAATGAATGAATGAATAAATAAATCAATTAATAAATAAATAGATAAATAAATCAATGAATAAATGAATGAATGATTGAATTAATGAATATGAATAAATGGATGAATAAATTAATAGATAGATGAATAAATGAATAAACCGTTAATAAATACACATAGCATAAACATACAAATAAAATTAAAAATAATAAATACACAAATAAATGAATAAACTAATAAATACATTAATTAATCAATAGATAAAGAAATAAATGAATAAATAAGCGAATAAATAGATAGATAAATGAAGATAGATAATTAGTTAATTAAATGAAGAAAAGACAAAAGCAAACAAACAAACAAACAAATGAACATTATTAACTAAAACAAATGAATAAACAAATAAATAAGTAAATGAATAAATATTTTCAGATTAAACCTATTAAATGACACTGCTACGCTTTGCAAAAATGTAGAAAAAAACATAAAACACAAGGGCCTTGACAGTTGGTTCAAGGACAGCCCATGCAGTGCTCTACTTATGTTTCCTTCTTTGACCGTCCGTGATGCAATACATACAAAACACATGGACCATGACAACTGTCCACTGACTTTCTTTAAAGCGCTTTTGGACATTATAGGTGGAAATGACGCTATATCAAATATCAATTATTATCATTATTATTATTATTATTATTATTATTATTATTATTATTATTATTGTTATTATTATTATTTGCTCTAGTAAGAAAACTTCCGTAGAAGGAAACGTTTTTTGTAATAGTTGTTCGGGTAACAGTAAATTTGATGCAAACTGGTGTAATAAATAAATGGACTTGACCATATTAACGAAGTGCGTGATAAGATACAGAAACCGAGGGGAAAAACTTAACCTGATAGGAGAAAGTTTGATTAAACTTCGATGGATAAATTGCCATTCGATAAGGCGCTCCGATAAACAATAAATTGATGAAAAACGCGCCTCTTCTGATTTTACGGTGAGGTAGATAAATGGACGGCGCCTGTCTAGCCATAATTTACCCAATGTCTAAACACGCTAAGATATCACTTTGTTTATCAGCTATTAATTAAGATAAGAATATGATAAGAATTGCTTCAAATATTTTCACTGGCATGTAATTGTTACTTTTACTGCTTGTTTAGCGTTATCTGAATGTTGTAACAGGCAAATGAGTGCTTAGTTTCATGTCACTACATGGCCCCACTGCGCGTCCTTGTCGTCACCAAAGTGGTTACCACCCGGTTTTTGCTTACCCCATAACATGAGTATTGCAGTGCAAAATAATGAAAATATATGTTTCTTTGATTTGAGCTCCATACATGTCGTTATATACAACTAAGCAACTTTGACCGTGTCATATATATATGTATATATTTATATATATATATACATATGTAAATATATATATATATATATATATATATATATATATATATATATATATATATATATATATATATATATATATATATATATTTATATATATATATATATATACATATATATATATATATATATATATATATATATATATATATATATATATATATATATATATATATATATATATATATATATATATATATATAAATATATATATATATATATATATATATATATATGTATATATATATATATATATATATATATATATATATATATATATATATAAAAATATATATATATATATATATATATATATATATATATATATATATATATATATATATATATATATATATATATATATATATATATATATATATATATATATATATATATATATATATATATATATATATATACATATATATATACCGTATATATATATATATATATTAAAATGATAGGAGAAAAGTCGGTCACAGACATTCCTGTGACACTTGATTGATGTTTACAATTAGCACAACATTTATCACTCGTGAACCCAATTCAACTGATTTGAAGTAGCCATTATCGACCTTTGTCAGCTGATTTGAACATCCTCTACTTGGTGGCTTTCTGCTCTCGCTGTCAAGGACATTAATGGCACAAACATAATTAAGGGGCTATGGAACATTCGTACCTGTAGGCTAAAGATATTCATAATTTTGATATGCATAAGCTGAAAAGGTTTTCCACATCTTCCTTCAAAGTCTTACTCTATTTCATTTAGATGCTGAGCTCATGCAAGTGTAGACCCTGAATTTACCCTCATAATGGTAAAATAACTAGGAAAATACAAGCTGCCTTAATAAGCCCCCAAAGTGGTCTGGTTTGTACAAACAAAGCCTCAGACACAGATGGTCAGTAGTGCTTCTATACTACAAGAGGCAGCAGTAACTGAGAATTTCTCTCACTTAAGGAATAGTTTGTAAGCATTCCCAAAGGATCATTGGTGAATTATATTGACAAAATTTGCTGAGATGGTGGTTATGAGATGTACAATAGTGGCAGCCGATATCATTATAAACCACACATGATTGGTGTCAGTTTCAATCTATTTCCTAAATCAAAATGGAGGATTGCTTGAAATGTATGAAGCTGACTGTGGATGTAAAGAAAATTAACGAGTACATATATGTCTGTTCAAAAGTAAGGTTATTTCGCTATTTCAATACTTATAAGTTATTATTATTTGAATGTTTCTCAGTTAAAATGAGAATATTGAAAGAAAATAAACACATATTTCAGTACCCTTACCAAAGGGCAGATTACCGTTCAAATAACTGTTTGCTTCACATAGAAATGCAAAGGATAAGGGCGCAGATACAGTAATGTTGGCCTGTTACGTTTAAACAGTAGGATATAATTGAATTAATCATGATCAGTGACACATTATAACCGTCCGGCATGTACTAGTGATACAAAACTTCTCAAGCTAAGTCAAAAATATCAATTAAACCGAATCAGTATCTAATTTGTCACTGACTTTAAGAAGAAAATTCTATGCCCAAGAGGAATAATATATCTCACAAAATACCCGTCCATTACAGCACTGGACCTTGAGAATCATTACCCATTTCCTGCTGACCCCTATTTCAACCCCATAGATATTGAAGGAGGACTTGCAAAAAGGATACCGACACCATTCAAAAGGAGGAAATTCAGCAATACAATTGCACCTACCCCTACTGAGGAAACTGTTGTGATAAGAGAAATTACTTGCTAGATTAATAAAATTGATTAATTAATCTTAGTGACAGGATTCATATGCCTAGTCCTCGGTATAACATTAGCCTTTACAATGCAGAAATTATGACTTTTCTGGAACAATCTAGTTTTTAGAGATAATACGCATCCATCCACATACATGGTTTATCCCTCAAGGTCAATATGTATCAAGCTGGTGTTGACTGACCAGATAGATTGACAATGTAAATTTGACAATTACAATGACAGATTGACAGTGTCCTGATTCACATTTCTCCTTCATAAGGCTATGAATTGGTTAAATAATCAGAACTAAGACTGACCTCCTGACAATCACACTCACCTTTGGAATGGGAATTATGTATGTCACCTAGAATTACTTAATCCATAATATGTTATTCAGGTGTAGTATCTACCTTTTTCTGTTAGCTCAGAACACCTGTATTTTAGACAAAAGGCAATTGTTGCCGGTGTTGTTGTAATATTTTCATAAATTTGGAATTTCGATTATCGTCACCTTTGAAATTTTTAGCTTTATTCGATAGTGGTTTGCGTTGTGTGATGTGGTATTCCTAATGATGTACTTACAGGTGTAGACGACTTACATACATACATACATACATACATACATGTACATACATACATACATGTACATACATACATACATACATGTATACATACATATGTGCATGTACATACATACATACATACATGCATACATACATACGTGCATGTACATACATACATACATGCATGCATGCATACACACACACATATATATATATATATATATATATATATATATATATATATATATATATATATATATATATATATATATATATATGTATATATATATACATACATACATAAATATATACATACAAACATACATGTATACATAAATATATACACATATACATACATACATACACATATACATACACAAGCATACCTATGATCATGGCATGAATATGATTAATCATAGATTTCTAATCCCTGTTAGCAAAACATGTTGTCGGCGTATCTTCAACTGTCTTAATCGCATAACAAATTAATGACTGTTTAATCACAATACGTACATGAAGCAAACAGCAATGATAAAAGATGTGTTAAGTACATCCATGGTGTAGTGACTTCGTGATCCTACCATATATATTATGTAATCGTAACTGCATTGAAGATGTAGTAAAGGCAGGTATTTCAGACACTTGTGATAGCTTTGTTCAAAGGTGAATGAGTCTTTGCTAATCATAAGCTAAGTTCAAGCACCAGTGTGTTGATAAAAAGACAATTTACATAAATCAAGGCGCAGCAACCATTTAACGTTTTATACAGAATATAAGAATGAATGGATTTGTATATGCTTACGGGTCGACTTTACCCTTAAATCCTTCTTGCTGAATACCACTAACTCATTGCGCTGCCACGAAAAGAAAACTGAGTTTATTATGCATATCTAATCTTGCGGTTGTCGTGGGTTTAGATAACATTTAATATCATTCTGTGCATCCTGTATCCATAGGATATCTCGTAATCAACTTTTACTTATTCGAATCCGTAAACTTCGCTTTTACATTAGGTAGTAATTCGAGCCAATTGCTGCCGTAAGACTACTATTGTATTGCCTTATTGCATCTACCAACTGGCGACATTGCGTTGTAACCATGTATTGTAGGGTATGGTTTCTTGTCCGAAGTGTTGAGGCTGTGATAACGGACGACACACAGATACATAGAGTTCGTCAAGTTGCAGGAATTAAGAAGAGTCCATCTTCACAGGAATAGATGTAGATGTATGCTTAAATAAATCGAATACGTTCACTCACCTAGTGTTGATTTCATCAGGAGCAGGAAAAATGCACACTTCAATGTACATTTCAGTGTAGATATCATATTTGTGGATGACGATAATCCGGTAAGGGAATTCGACGTGCTACTATGCAAAGGGAGAATGTGATTTCTATCAAGGTGATCGTCGTCACATCGTTTGACCCTCGCCAGCACTCGACTTTAGGCCCTCGTCCCTTATCTCAGGCCAAATGAATGTCTATCCTGTTTTACATCACTAGTATATATATATATATATATATATATATATATATATATATATATATATATATATATATATATATATATATATATATATATATATATATATATATATATATATATATATATATATATAATATATATATATATATATATATATATATATATATATATATATATATATATACATATATATATATATATATATATATATATATATATATATATATATATATATGTGTGATACATATGATAGCATGGGTGTAATTGGAAATTTGAGGTTTTCATCATCCCTGCCGGCGCACATTTGTGTATTGTGCTAGTCAAGTTGATATGCGTTGTGCATGACGTTTTATGCATTTAGGGCAATCATATTTGCTCAAACGGGCTGCGGTCATTTGGGGTAGAAGCACGTCCAGTTGTCTCGAGTGTTTGCCTCTTTGTTGTCCCAATGGCCATGTGATAGACATACCCCAAAGTAGTCGTGTATTCAATGTAATGTACGTGGCATAAAAAGAATTTGGGTGGCAAACTGGCCTTTTATAAGTGGAAACTGCTGAGTGGTCAAGACATATTCAATTGTTACCCCCTAAAGTTCTTCCAGGAATTGCCTTCTGGATCCACACTGCTTTCGACAATTACTTTTTAATCGAAAATAAGCTCAAAAAATATTTGAGAGAGAGTTGTTGATGGTCTTCGAAATAACAATATTTCCATATTGTATCTTTGCTTGAAAGATTTTATCGAAACTATTTGAAAACCAGATCCGATATGTTATCTTGTTACTAAGCTCACGTGACATCTATTGGTCTTCACACCAACGAAAGGAAAATTCTCATCAACGCATCTATTGTACAATGTGCACCAGAATACTTTAACAATGAATTGTGGCTACTAAGATGTTAGTATGCTAGACTATCGACTGACCTATTCTTTATAAATGTTATATCATACTTGTAATGATAGGATTTTTCCAAAAGGAGATTTTCATGGCTTGGTTGGTGAGATTTAAGATCTTTAATGGAAAACAGTAGGGCTAATACATTTGGTGGCGAAATCTTTTGGTGAATAACGAAATGTATTTGAATGAAAGTTATATACACCGATTACACAGAACTGATATGGTGGCTTGTTAGTGTTAGACTTAGCGGAGAAGTACCTCGTGAAATGATGACTTGAAGACGTTACTTCTAGCTTATAGGTAGTTTATTATACCTCACTTGAAGGTACTGTATTGTGATTGGTTTAGAGAGATGGCCCAAATCTGTTGTAGAAATCAATTCCTCAAACGAGGGAGCTTAAACGTTTTAGCTCCCTGTGGATCATATTTGTATAATATCAGGTACGACTTATTAGGCGGAGACTTGCATTATTCCTTATGTCAAAGTGCATGCAGACATTCGCTCTGACAACTCCGCACATTTGTTCATGGACCACATTGCTCCAGTGGAGACCTTGTCTTCACCGATAGACTGCGTTGATGACGGAATGATAGTAGTAGTAGTAGTAGTAGTAGTAGTAGTAGTAGTAGTAGTAGTAGTAGTAGTAGTAGTAGTAGAAGTAATAGAAGTAGTAAAACTTTCATCATCATCATTATCATTATTTTTACCATCATCATAGCTATGTAGTATTAGTAGTAGTAGTAGTAGTAGTAGTAGTAGTAGTAGTAGCAGCAGCAAAAGCAGCAGTAGTAATAGTGAGGGTCTCAGTTAAAGATATAAAAGTGAGAGCAAGACCATTGACAGGGGTGTGTTTATTTGTGTGATAACATTCTATGTAGTAAGCCATAACCGAGAAATCCTCGACTCATTGTGCATAGATCTTACGGTACGTCGTTGCCGATGGCAGGAAGGCAACGCTTCACAACACCGCACGTTTGTATTGCAACCTGACCAACCCACTTAGATAACACACACTAATCTGAAAAGGTTTGGTGACAGAGCATTCTGTGCCTATACACCACGCCTTTGGAATGAGCTCCCTGACAACATCAAGGCTGCTGATAGTGTGCAAAACTTCAAGAAACAGCTGAAAACATTGCATTTTAGAAAACAGTTTATTTGACTATGTGGACCATGACAAGTGTCCACTGACTTTCTTTAAAGCACTTTTGAACATTATAGGTGGAAAGGGCGCCATATCAAATAGTAGTAGTAGTAGTAGTAGTAGTAGTAGTAGTAGTAGTAGTAGTAGTAGTAGTAAGGATACAGTACCTATGCCATTCCTCCTGGCGGATTCACATGACAATATTAATCAAGAGCAAGAGGTGTTGACTTAGTCCCCACTATCCCAGTTTATCTCTGTAATTATTCAGGTAAGCCTTTTCAAACGAAAGGTTCAGGCTTTATGTTAACTATTAACCCATTCACAAATGGTAACTACTCTAGTTTAACACACAGAAACTACCTTGATGAAAAGATATAGTTTGGTAAATGTTCGATTTTAAATTGTTGTTACCGATGTGTATAGCAATCCCTTTTTAAATATATCCAGGAATTTCATTCTTCTCAGTTATTTCAAAGTATCAAGTAGAGAATAGATCACAAGGGCTCTTAAGATCGAAGAGGTTAAGATTAAATCTCGCGAGATTTTGTACAGTGCACGAGACTTGCTGTAGAGGTTTGCGCTCCCACTTGAGTGCGATGGTACATGTATGTGTAAGCCTCCAGATGGTCCAATTCATTCGTAAAACAGTGTAATTACTTCCCACACGTGAACAATTCCTGGTGTGAGCAATCTTCTCCGACCCCATTTGTATTTTTCGAGATTCCAGTTTCAACATCCTCGCACACAGCTGGATGGTATCAAATCTCGTTTAAATCTCGCGAGACGACGCAAGGCGAAAACACATCACCATGGGAGCGCATCAAACGGTATGGATAAATATTGCCATGGTGTCAGCTACTCCAACATCGCCTGAAAAAGAAGAAAAGACACACCTTTATAATAAGACAATTTATTTAAAATGGCTACCTAGGTTGAAATCGCAGCCAGTAATGCATGGTAGAAGAAAATGTAGTGGCTGGAAAAAATAAACTGAATACACCCGTCATCGATAACATGTCTACATGCTAGAGTCAGACTTTGTGCGATGGTGAGGCACGGCGAGTAGGAAATCCGCTCGACTGTACGGACATGGAACTTGGAATTTCGGTTTTTCGTCACTTTTTCTGCCATATTGAGGCTAATTAGTGACTAGCCAGTTGTAGCTGGTGGAGGAAACTGGAGTACCCAGCGAAAACTACCGCCTAACCCCAAGTCACTGGCAACTTTCGCACATGCCCTGGGTGGAATTCGAACCCAGGCAGTGGTGAGAGACAGATAGCAGTCAGTGGCAACGCGTTAGACCACACGGTCATCAGGGCATGCCCCCTGTACAGACAGACACTCGTGATCGCTCCAGAGAGAGCCAAGACTGCTCAGTACATTGTCTTATTGTATGACAGTGATATGGACAACAGAATTTCATTTATCCGACTTTTCTGCCATATTCTGGCTATACATTTACACCCTAGATGTGATATGTGTGTGTATATATATATATATATATATATATATATATATATATATATATATATATATATATATATATATATATATATATATATATATATATATATATATATACATACATATGTATTTATATATATATATATATATATATATATATATATATATAAATATAAATAGATAGATAGATAGATAGATATACATATACATATACAGAAAAACTAGATAAATGGATATTTACCATGAGTAGGAGGAATATAACACCATGAACATATGGAGCAGGTACTGTCAAAGCACATTCCGATTTCATTGTCACAAGTAGATTTTGTTATCCCGCCCCATCCACCATTCCTCCTGGATGATCCAGGCAACGCTGGACTTGGGCACTCTAAAATCAAGAAAAGCTAAATCAAAATTGTACCCTAAGAAAACGGATTTGACAAACATGTTTGATAAATATACTAGGCTAGGGCAACTGGATGGAAATTTTGGAGTTTCTGCAAGATAAAGCCTTACAGCACGAGATTTTGATGGACATTTTACTTGCGAAAGTAGGTTGACAAGGTGGAGACAGCATGTCCATTGTGACCTTTTTTAGGTAAAAAATTCCACCAAAGTCGTGTGCTGTAAGGCTTTATCTTACGGGAGCTACAAACTTTCCATCCAGTTGCCCTAGCCGAGTATATTTAGCAGACATGCATGTGTTACGCCCAAATCGCAATTGATTGCGTCATTTATATTGTTATTTGGGACAATCGTCTTATTTTGTTTATTACCATGTCTTGGTCATGGAGTTTTGGTACTGAAGGGGATAACTTGTTTACCTATTTTGGGTGAATGTTCTGGAAGGGTTTGGGTCATTCTTCCTTAGTTGGGCAATGTGTGAATTATAGGGCTAGGAATAATCTGGAATTTTAGAGCCTTCTAGAGCTTTGAGTTGCCTATATAAAGGGGTGATTGAGTAACAGAGGGCAGATTTGGGAGAATTACACCTAGAATGAACGTCTCATTTGAGGGCCTGGCAGGGGTTCTTTTGGAGATTACTTGTCTACAACAGCTGTTAACTGAATGTGCTCTACTACTAGGACATACATTGGCAAGTGAAAGGACTGGACATAACTCTGTGAGTGATCATCTTTATTATAGTGAGGACTGTCTGACTAGGAGAGGGCTTGACCAGTGTATCCTTTTGTTGGTATTGGTGTACTATTCTAGTGTTATTAAGTTGCTACTATTGTTAATCTGCTGGTTTCTGTCATTCTTGTTACTTTTGTTTATAGTAACTCATTCTTGTTACTTTTGGCACGTAACACATGGTATTTACAAATCAAATGTACCTTTGTTGACCAAGAAAACCTCATTTGAGGTAAAACACTGTAAAATAGAAACTGTTCTCATATCGATGTCAGCTCGAGCAGCTAAGTTGAAGAAAACTTATAATTGAAACACCAAGACCTCAGGAATTAGATAACTATTGTTAGAAAATGGACAGGAGTGCTAAACTAGGAGTTGTCTTATTTTGAGTGTGTCACCAGCATCACAGCCTTAAGTCTTTTATACTCACTCGTCCATTCGACTGCAGTGTTTCGCTTGCTGTAGAGGAACGCTGGTACTGTGTTCCACTTCTCCCAGCCACACCTCCCCACCTTATCGAGAACAGAGAACCAGCCCCGCTCCTCTCCGCACAGACTAGAGGTGTTCCCCATGTAAAACCTCCTCACGCTTCTGCCGTCCGGATTAGTACTGCAATTTAAATTAGAGTTCCAATTATTGTCACCTATCATCGTCAGCGTGCAACAGGGGCTTCAAAATATGCGACAAACCAAAAACGTACTTTTTAATTTGGTGATTTTTGCAAAACATGACCAATTGAGCCTATCAGGCATTTCATCTGAATCTTTTTGTTATACATTATTACATTTAAAACCCATTGAAATCCATTTGGTAATACATGTACTGTGTATCGATTGGTCTTGGTCTTAACTATTGCAATAGGGGCCAATATAGTATTGCCACAAGGTGACAATATTCATAGCTATTATCGAACCACGGTCACTGAAGATTGATGTGCTCTCGGACTTATTGACTGTGCTACGGGAGTAAAATATTTGGAAATTCCTGTTTAGGCATATTCGTGACTAATTGATAAGAATAGAAGTTGGAATTAGCAGAGTTGAGCTTCAACACCTTCTTACATTAGTTACCTCGCCATGTGTGAGACACTTACAACCTCTATACTTTGGACACATAACATTTAACACCTTGATACATAGCCACACCTTGTGCGTCGACAAAGACCCACTTTGGAACAAAGTGTCATAACAACTAGGCTACCGTGCATACCCTTATTACATTGAACATCTCCATGCATTGATTTAAAATCGCATTACAATGAGTCCATATTCACATTGAACCCTTTCTGCAAACCAGCAATGTCTCTTTAATTGTTGACTATCTATGCATTGAATGCCTATGCACATCAGTCAATCTCTATGCATTATACACCTATGCACATCGGTCAATTTTATGCATTAAACATCTATGCACATTGGTCTTTTTCTATGCATTGAACACCTAGCAACATTGGTCTATTTCTATGCATTGAACACCTAGCAACATTGGTCTATTTCTATGCATTGAACACCTAGCAACATTGGTATATTTCTATGCATTGAACACCTATGCACATTGGTCTATTTCTAAGCATTGAAGACCTAGGAACATTGGTCAATTTCTATGCATTAAACACCTAGGTACATTGGTCAATTTCTATGCATTCAACAACTATGGACATTGGTATATTTCTATGCATTGAACACCTATGCACATTGGTTTATTTTTATCCATTGAACACCTATACACATAAGCTAATTTCTATGCATTGAACACCTATACACATAAGCTAATTTCTATGCATTGAACACCTATACACATAAGCCAATTTCTATGCATTGGACACCTATGCACATCGGTCTATATTTATTTTCTATGAGTGTTCAATCTAAGAGAGTTTCATTTATCACAGATTATAGAATACTATATTTTCTAGTATGCATCCTTATTCCCCAACACCGTTCGTTGAGAAAGCATATTATCATGCATAAAATGATTGAATATTTAAAAAGATACCTACTATCCATTGACTGAAATAACTTTGCCTGATCCACCTTCGCTGATATCTGACCAAGGACTCGACAGGATTTTTTCTTGTGACATCCATGAAGTTTTGGTCGTACCAGTTCCATTAAAGGTCACAGAAAGCTGTTCCACTCCATTGGTGTACAACGCAAGTTTGACCTATTGCAAAAATATGTATAATTGAATTCACTAATAACAATTACAAGGGCATTCTACAGGATTTATATGCATCTTGTTAAAATGGATAAGCAGATAGAAAGATGGATGAATGAATAAATAGATAGATAGATAGATAGTGCGTTGATGGGTTGTCGCAAATAGGGGGAAATGTATTGATGGCAAGCTGACTCGAAGTCCATGTAAAACAAAGGTAGCCTATGGTGTTAATCTCATTGACTCTGAGAGTTTTCCCACTACATATATAAATATATATATATATATATATATATATATATATATATATATATATATATATATATATATATATATATATATATATATTCTTTATTGACTGTAGTTTTGCTACAAAAGTTATTTATAGTATTTATAACAGATGCAAAGAAGATAAATTCAATACATAAATAACGAAACTTATAAAGAAAACTTGTAACAGATATAAGTATAAGGTCCCGCAATTAGACGAAAAGAACTATGTGGGCCTATGTTGGCAAATACACGAAAACAACTGTGTGGACCGGAAGTACCTTCCCGGCATAGTACACTATCTCTGGGGTGAAACAACTAAGAAAAATATTCGGTGTTTTTAAATGGTGCTCCAAATTCACGATTATAAACTGGGAACCTAAATAAAATCACAACTGTGAGGAAAAGATCAATACCCTGGGAAGTGTACCACCCTCTTTTCTAATTTTTACTCTGTTCAAATTCTATAACCATATTTTAGGTTTTTTGGTGAAAATGAGGAAAAAGGCTCAATTTTCATCAGTTTTGAATCAAGCCAAATAAGAAAAACAAACCCTTCCCTCCGAAATACTCGGCGCCGAATTTCAAGCATATCTGTTAATGTTTGATACCGAAAATACATGTTTGAAGCGACTATGTTTTGATGAAATTTGAAATAGAGAAAGGGACCAAAACCCGTTTCCACTTGTCTTCAAGCCTATGAGAACATATGTAACAATTGCTCTCTTACTCTGCTCAGCGATGGCCTCTATTTATGAGGAAAGGGTGTAGACTCCATTATATGTAAAAACCTCAAAAAGACCCTATATTCACAAATTAACCCCATAAGCCACTATAAGTGAATTTAAACCTTTAGGGGAGTATTTTTGTAAACCTTGAATTAATTTCCGTAACTTTGGTATACACATAGAGATTAACAGATTCCCTTTCATTTATTTTGCGAGCAGGGTGCCACATCAGCTTAGTGTTCCCCGGGGGAGGCGAACTCTTATTGTACAACAAGAGGGTGTGCCAAAAGGATGTGCCCGGGCATGAGGGGTTAGACGGGTAGGTAGTTGGATAGGTGGCTGGATGGACGGACACATGAATGAATGCCTACATATGCATGGACATACATACATACATACATACACACACACATACATACATACATACATACATACATACATACATGTGACTGTATACATACATACATACGTTCATTCATACATACATACATACATACCTCACGTATTCCTGCAGTGCTCCATTGCTCCACTAGATGGCTCTTGTAGTGACATGCGCAGTGGTTGTTTAGGAGAATGGATGATTGACTTTCGTTGTACTGAGGGGACACCCAGAAATCATGCACCGGTACGTCACATCCGCTGCTGGCTTTAAACACCAACTTCCACCTTGTCTCAGCTGGAAATAAAATAGAGTATGTCATTAACAAAAACCTCAAACATTTGATAACATTTTAAAGAGAACTTCAATGAAAAAATTGTAGTTACAGTTACAGTGTTTAAAAGTGCCTGTTCATCATGAACACATTATCCTAGAATGACTAAACCGACTAATTCAGCCAGAATTATGAATATTCAGGATTGGTCAAATAATGTTCGAAATCATTTCAATAATCCATTTGTGAATATTGCTAAATGAATTTTGAACTAAACCATTGCTATAAGACCAACATACATACATCCACTATTTATGAATAGATTAAGAGTATTCAGAGATGTTTAGGAATATGCGAATACCAAAGTGAATTGTGAATATTTGCATATCATAAATAATAATTGCTAATGTATGTTATTTGTCTTGCTGACTTACCCAGTTTAATGAAATTATCTCAATGAAAAGGGGCATGATAATATCATGATGTTAGGTTTTATGCATTGTGTTTTTTCATTCGCTGTAAACAGCTGTTTTTATTGTCTCCATTCATTCAGGTCAATCCGTTGTAACATTGAGAGTAATGAAATTAATCATGTGTTATATAAATAACAAAGAGAAATAGATAAAGTACAATGGATTTTAATTTACAATGCATTGTTATCTATTACATTTGAAAGTGAGCAGTATCTATTCTTGCAGCAATTATAGTACATTTGTGTGAGTGACCGATATATGCTGACCATGTCTTTGCCTGATTGCAGGTGCATACTTTTTGGCATAATTTGTGGTGCTTTGAAGTTGGCATGCCTCAGGCAACGTTTTTTGTGTGGGTGTGGCCAACTTTGATTACGGCACATGCTCTATACTAGTGGCAGACTCCATGATTAAAATGACCGTCAAAGTTGGTAGTGCAAAATGACATCTCTCATTTTATCAATCTATACTTAACTAGAAAGGTAATAGTCCAGCGGATGGTAACCATGGTAACCATGGAATTTCTTTTTTAATGGCAAACGATATCAGAGCACCCATACATCCCTGTGACCCCACACTTAAGGCTATACCCATGTAACTTATGTGTCAATAATTCAAGAAGCTTGGCAAACAGATACATCACTGATAAAGAACATAATAGGTCATTAAACAGACCAATGAAAATATGGGGGCCGTGGGAGGGTGTGTTTGATTGAAAAAAATAGCTGGTTGAAGGGTCTTAATAAAAGATCCGTCCTACAGTGTCGGCATTTCATTTCTGCACTAAATACATGGGCAGCACGGGCATAATGCACAACCGCCCGCCAGATTGCCAACCGGTTTTCTGGGCATGGATGTGACCAGATGTCCATGACATCACAACTGAACGTACCTTTGATTTGCAAGCTACTTGGGTGCATGGTTTATTATTACTTTTTTGTTATCCATGGGTGTTTGTACAACCAGGCACTACCAGGACTTAAATGTCTGTACTGTACTTAGCCAGTGACTCAACAAAGGGAATTTTCCTATTGTTGCTGCGGGACATTGCCAATTTTATTTGGAAAAAAGCAAAAAAATGTACCACTTCACTCATCAATCTGACATTATTTGTTGTATATAAAATGCAAATTTGCAGAGTAAGATCAAATCAAAATGTTTTAAATCCTATGGACTATTGTAATGTTTTTACAATTCATTATGTGCGATATAATCGCCTTATATTCGCATTTTAGCGAGCACAACATGACTCCAACAAAGGGATTTCCCCCCTATTGTTCTACAACAATATTGAAACAACAAAGGCAGCGTCATTTTCTATTTCATTTGCAATAAAAATGTATCCTAAAGTAAAATTTTTAACTCCTATTGTTTTTGCATATATAATCCAAATTTACAGGTCAAAAAAATATCAAAAGAAGTTAGAATTCTCGGGACTAATTCTTTTTTACAATTCATTACGTATGATAAATCGCCTCATTCACATTCATCTTTGAGAAAAAAATTGTTCATTTTCAATTTAACACCACCAATTCAATCTTACCCTGTGCAAATTATATGGCATGTTTTGAAATGTGATTTGTACGAGCAGAAAGAGGACCTACTTTTTATTTGAGGAATAATATCTCTGAAGTATGAAATCATACTTGACATGTCAGGCTAGCACAATCTAGTACTCCATTACTTATATGCAAATTGAAATAGATAAAGATCGACAATTTTACAAGTGTGTAACAACAACCCAGAATAAGCGGAAAATCAAAAAGAATACGCAACATGGCCACATCTGCATAATCATAAATTAGTCTCTTAAGCAAAATTAATCGGCCAAACAGCCCATTTCGTTTTACATTTTCTTTAGTTTTGTACTGCAGGGCATAACATTTCCAACAGTTTTAAAATCGATGGGCAAAAATAAAACTGGTGCGAGCATCCTTAAAGATATAACATGACAGATAGGTGATTTAGGTTAGGCGACCCACGGCACCATCTTCCTCAGAATATTAAATCGGTGTAAAGCTTTGGAATGCGACTGTTGCAGGGCGCAATAAATGTTCACACCAGTGTTCTTTCATCAAAGCTTCCTCATGCGCGCCAGTGGTATCGCATCAGCCGGTATCGAGGCGCCATCTATTGCTGTGATGAGAAACTGAAACTCTAACCAACACTACTTCATTTAGAGATAAAATAAAGACGTAACATCTGTCCCCTAAAGTGTACCATATCCAAAAATGAAAAAAAATGTATATCTTGAACAAAAAAATTAAAACTGGTGCAAGAATCATTTCGGGTTTATATTAATATCTGGTGCTGCCATATGGTTTGAGTACTTAATCTTGCCTTAATACGCTGCACTTTCATCCTTTTTAATTTGTGAAGTGTATTGAAGTTATTTACTAATTTAGTTTAGGATTCTTCTCTAGAGGATTTCTCTAAGGTATACTAATTACCAACATAACTCAATGTCTTTTAAATATATCTATAAACGTGTCCTTGAATCATTGTTAAGATATTAGCCATTGTTGAACTCTCATTGTTGACTGTCTTGAATCATGGATTCCTATTGGTTGATGTATAGGTTTGATGTATGTATGTGCCGACAATGGCACGTGAACCAATAAAAATAGCTGTAAGATAAGACAGTAGGCCATTGTTGTCGTGTTGCTAGGCAATTCTCAATGTGTACGAAGTCCATTTCGCACGCATTGTGTACAGCTGCTGCATTAATCGAGACTATCAGAAAGAATTTGGCCGATTGCGCGGTGAATATTTCACCAAGATTGCTTTATAAAAAGCAAGAAGAATAACTGATCAAGTCAAGTATGGGTAGGTATTCTGGAAGTCCTGCAGTAGATCTTTTGATTGTCATTATCTGTGGAAATAGCGTCACCCCAACGATTTATGCACAATGCCAAATAAGGTCGTATCTGAAGTCTGTGTTTCTATCCAAATTTAGCTTAATTGCGGAAAGTGAACAAACACGAGATAATCTTGCTTTCAGTATTAGATCAGCTCTCCAAATACATGTATTATTTGATTTGGTCGTCCACAGAATTAACTATCTACATGAATATAAAATTAAATATTAGTAAAGCTCATTTTAAAAGAAATCGTGACCAGAAAACCCGTCACAAGGCTGCTAATCGATTTGATCGGAAAAATAAAATATGGAGTCTTCAATAGAAGTTTTAGAATCCTAAAAGTTAGTTTAATTCATCACTAATAGATGATTCATGAATAGTCGGTTGTAAATGGTGGCGGATTCTGCAGTACAACTGACTAATGTCACCCCAAGTCAATGGCTACCTTTTTAAACGCGTCGAGCTAGGTTCGTATGCAGGTCCTGCAACATTGACGTTTCTGCATGTTATCATTAAAAAAGCTAAAGTTCAAATGAAATTCCATTTTTTTCTGGCGCCAACGAAATTATGTAAGCACTTATGCATAGAACTCTGTTGGCTATCATTACATTATCTTGCGATGGCATTTAAAGAAAAAAAAACAATTAAAAACATACTCAGGCAAAATGGCAATTGGGTATTCAACAAACCAATAAGGCAGTAGTACAAACGGGGGCCTAATAAGATGCTTCAAAACTGTTCCATTTCAATGCAATTATGGCGCATGTACAAAGGCGGTGACACTTTGGAATTTCCTTTGTCGACAAACTGCCAATATGCGACCTATGCGTGAAACAACATATTGGGATGAGGTCGAGGTTTGAATGATAAGATGGGGAAGCAATCAAGACGTTGAAACTGCTCATAAAGAGTGTTTTACATTAATCCCTTTACATCTGAAGCGTACTCATGATCTGTAACATATGAAAGGGCGTGCTCTGATGGCCGTGTGGTCTAAGGCGCCGCCACTGACTGCATGCTGTCTCTCACCACTGCCTGGGTTAGAATTCCGGCCAGGGCATGCGAGAAGGTTGCCAGTGATTTGGGGTAAGGCGGCGTTTTTTTTACTGGTTACTCCTGTTTCCTCCACTACTTACAACTGGCTTGTCACGAATTATCCACAATATGGCATAAATATGATGAAAAACGAAATTATATATTCCAAACACGTGAAAATATCCCTCTTCAAATACATTGAAGATAAGTCTATATTTGATGAGATGTGTTCAAAGTTGCCAGGACATGCGCAAACTTCAGATGTAAATAGGTTAGTGGTGCCATCCGCCTGTTATTCCTTCTAACCATTCTCGGGCTGTTTTTAATTTGCCGATCAGACGTGATCGGTGAGATAAGATTCAGAAAATTCTGGAAAATTTAAGATCAGCAAATTTACAACAATTGCCGAACTGGGTGTCTGTCCTGTTTTTGCAGCTGAGAGGGGAGAGTCTTTGTTAAATAAACGGCATACATTCATCACATTTTGATGTGAGTTTGCTACTGTAAATTGTAATTGATACCGACTAGTGCCCACATGTTGACTTCTCTCGTCAAAAGCCGAGTTGAGAGCAGACAACAACTTGTGCTAATTCCACTCTGATGATTTATCAGTATCAATTTCAATCCACCCTCCAAAGCCCTGTTTATCACCTAATTATAACATAGTTAAAATCCAAGTAGATATGCCGCTCTCTCCTCTGGGGGATACTCTTATAATGTCAGGGTGATAACAATTAATTGCTTTTTCTAATTTACTGATCATGTCTGATTTTGTTCGGTAAATTAAGATTTGGCAAATTCGCAAAAAGGCAAGATCAGCAAATTTTGGACATGGCAAATTAACCAGATCTAGAGTATCCAAAGACACTTCACTGAGTTATTTCCTTTTTTAAAACGATTAGGAAATATGCACATCCATAAATAGAATTTCCTTTAGCTGTACTACTCTCTAAAGTAGTTTCATACAAAATTTGTTTCAAATTTGCATTTTCTTTTCTGAAATTATATCTAAATAAGCTATCATTTCTAAAAACATATCTAAATATGCCATTTTAGATGCATACTGTTTATTTTCTTAAATGATTGTATAGTGACATGTATACAATCATATACATTTTTATACAGTTTTGTTTTAACATGTTCATTTAACAAAGCTATCAAGTTGGTCTCAGAGAAGTGAAGATGACAAGCCCTTCATTCATTAGGCTATAAGAGACTCTGTACCAACCCTCCCTATTCAATGGTATGGCCCAATCCAATATTGCCACTACCGTATATTAGGCACTCTTGTGAAGGTCATGAATTGAATTTTCATTATTTTGTTTGTTGCAGGGGTGGTTACCAACTGCAAATATGGCGCTGACGACACAACAACAAAACTGATAAGCTTGCAGAAAAAGATTTTCTTATTGAGCAAAGAGCGAACAGACTTGATTACTGCTCTGAGAAACAAAACAGAGGAAGCCAGCTGTCAGCAGAAACGCCTTGACAAATCCACAGTCCTTATACAGCACCTGACCAACTCACTGCAAGCCGCACTCAAGTGGAAAGAACAAAGAATGGATATGGATGCACAACGTCAGCAGTTATATGCCAATGATCTCACCGTCTCAAAAGATCTTCAAAAAAATAAAATAACTGCTATAGAGATAAGAGGAAATTTTGGACAAGTTTCACTTTCTGTTGCTATACATCCTAATTGTACAACCAGTGCCACCATCAATTGGCAGGAAGTTTGCACAAGTTTGAAAACCACAGATTTCATGAACTTTGTCCAGTTCCAGTTTGGCTTGTGCGAGTTCCCAACCATCTGGGGTGATCGTTTTCATATTGAGAACTTTACCCCAAAAGCTGCAATCACAGCTCCAACGACCAAAGCCCAGGAACATACTGCAGCCATCTTGGAAACTCCTGAAAGAGATCCCTCTGTCAAGAACATCCAACCAGACACTCTCTATCAATATACCCCCAAAGCACAGAACATTCAGCTCATCCTCTCAGTGGGATGGTATAGCGAAGACAGTCAAACCTTTGTAGTTATCTGTGATGATATTGCATTGGAGATGAGTGTCATAGTGGATCGCTGGGGCTGGACCTCAATCTGTCATGAGCACATTCTTTTAAAAAACAAATCTAGAATCTACAGCCAAGGCGATTACTCCCACATGAATTGGGAGAGTCCAGACATCTGCAATTACTCAGAACAATTTGTAGATTATAACATTGTGTGTGAAGCAGCCTTATCTGTTGCAGATATCATGTTGGCCAAGTCCTACACTCGTAATTGAGTCACGTATCCAGTTTTCCACATGTTAATGTCATTTAAAATTGAATTAATTTTTTTAATTCAACTATGTATTTTTAACTTTCAGTACATCTCTAAGTTTAATATCATGTCATTCACAAAACCACATTGTTAAAAGGTTATCAGAACCTTTAGGTGAAAATTAATAGATCCCAGGTTATTAAAACCTATTTCCCTGTCATTTATGTAATACTATCTTGTAAGAGATTTGCTTATCATATATTATGCCTACTTTGAAATCACCTGTGCTGGCAGAGAGGTAGAGTTCTCATGGAGTGGCAGCCTACCGAAATCATAAAAAATGTGACATGTGGCACATGATGAGGAATATGTGACAGGCCAGGCCTCGCTAAACTCAACTACTTAGTCGGCACAGTCTTAAAACTGATCAAATCCACTGAATAAGCCAACCAGCTAGGAGAGATACATTGCCCCTTGGAGGAATGCTATTGGTTTGAGTTCCTTGTGATGTAACATACCACACTTGGACCAATCATAACTGTATTTTTTATCTATCCAGAGAGGTGGATGGGAAAGTCAATATTTCATGAATCTGCAAGACGAGAAAGGAATAGCGAACATAAAGTGTGTGAAATATATGTAAATGGTGCTACTGTATGTATATTGTGTGACTAAGTTGTGCACTTAAGTTGAGAGAAGAAAGCAAAAGAGATTTTTCTCAATAATTTGAAAATGTGTGCACCTGTTTTATATCAATCAGTGGCGTATTTTGTTTGAAATGCAGAGAAATCAGTAGTGACGATTATATGAATCATCATGTTGTGTATTGCAACCTCCGAATAAAATGTTTTCATTTTCAAAATATATGTGTTTTTGTATTTACTCCAAAAGCTTTCATGAGAAAAGTGTTTGGAAATGACAAGACAAAACCCACCCTAAGAAATACAAGATGAGTGATCAATTTTGTAAACAATGATTATAACTCAAGGATTTATTCATTACATTATGACAGTTGCCCTAAAATCTGGATTGTGTTTTGTTTTGCAGGACAGGCCTCTAGCAATAGTGAAAGTACGCTTCTTCAAGGCTTAATGCAAAGAGCTGTATGGAATTCTTACTCTTTCTTATCTCCTTTAGTTATCTTCTAAATCACATTCACGCATAGAGTATGTCATTAACAAAAATCTTAAGAATTGAATATACCCTTTTACATTATTGTTAGCGTAAATTATTACTGTTATCGTTATTATTACTATCATTGGTGGCCAGGTAGCAAGCACAAATTTGGATAATCTTGCGTTCATTCATAAAACTCTTCGGTGTACCTGACGTCACCTAAAGAGTAAGCTTGAGAGTTCTGTAACAAAAATGTTTGGTACGGCCATCACAAGATGGTTTGAATTTAGCTAGTTAGCAGATATGACGTGTACATGCTTATTGCAATTAAGAACGTAACTTACCTCGGCAGGAATTGGTAATACCAGTAATAATAGTGAGCTAAGAACGGTTGACTTGTGGGAGCTCGGCGCATACAGCCATCATCAGTGTAGATGAACATTTACTACCATCCTAGCACTAGGTTGTAATCAGAAATCGTATCCAGAGAAGCTGTTTGCGAGTGCACCGAGTTTGATGATAGGACGCTTGTAACAACTGCTTATGTAATAATCACGGTTTATGTAATATCAACCGCTTGCGTAATAAAAAATCAACTGCTTATGTAATAACAACCACTTGCGTAATAAAAATTTAACCGCTTGTGTTGCACAACCGCTTGCGTAATAAAGAATTAACCGCTTATGTAGCACCAACTGCTTTATGTAATAAAGAAAATCTGCTTATGTAATAATAAACCAAATATTGAAAGAAAATAAGTTTTGTTATGGGTGTGCAATGCACAAATAAAGGACCTGCCGTTTTCAACTGCATACATGTATTAGTATCATGGAAGCAGGCACAGACGGAAAGGAGTTGTAGGTAAGCTTGTATTTATTTTATTTGATACAGGGTATTTAATTTAGTTTTGCTCAACATACCTGACCCTGTTGAAAAATGATTGGCTAAAATTTGTGCATATTTGGACATTTCAAACATGCTGGACTCTGCTCATGAATAGCGTTGAACATTCTGTTTACCATACATTTATGTGTGGTGAAATTCAGACAAGTCGATGCGAACCACTTTACAGAAAATAATGTTGGACTCTTTTTCTCTGCCACTCACAACAGCTCAATCATACATTTGTGAATGCAACAACATGTGCCTCATACTTGTACATGTACAATATCGTTCAGCTGTTGGCAGGTGATCATTATTTGAACTCTTACATATCTCAGCTGTACAAGTCTGCCTGCTTCATGCTTTCATTTTCGCAATCGGTGTTTTCAAATGTTTTTGAAATATTTTCATACTACAGTAGTGGTGAACATGGATATAATCTTGATGCAGGCAAATTGGTATGTGGTAAAAAATTTGTACCTAATATTTTATCAAGTTTTCTTTAGGTAACTTTCATATGCGTTGTTATTGATATTTTCACCTTGATTCCTGAATAGCTCCACTGTTTAAAGTTCAAAACCTGTAAAAAAAGATATCCATGCATTTACATTCTACAGTTTTACTGTACCAAACGAAAAATGATTTCAGAGGGTGCTAAAATGGACCCATTAGTAAAATGTATCATTGAGATGAAATCAGTCCCCCTCGCACAAAACAGAATAATGCATGATGACTACCATTTTTTGTAACTTTCATTTTAAGAGATCTTTTTGAAAAGATATGCTGTGTATTGATATCTGGTGAAATGACGGGAATACTCAGGGAGTAAAAGGTTTCGAAATATTCTTCTATTACATCACTTATTTGGGTCGATTTCAGCACCCACTACGCAAAAATTGTGGGCAATAGGCTATTAATATTGACATCTGTGAATATTCTGTGTTCATTTTTTGGCAATTCAAAAGGATAGATTAAAAAAGTGCTTCTTAACAGTTAAAGTGGATTTACCCAGGAGTTTGCCGCTGATCACATCAACTTATTAAGAAAGAAAAAGATGAAATAAGAGATTTTGAAATTCGTCACTAAATGACAAAAAAGCAAATTATCAATTGACTGAAAAAATTAATAAAGTTTTCAAATGAAATAAATAAAGTTTTGATGCTAATATTACAGATAAACTAAAACAGCGGTATTCAAAGGAAGACAAGTGTTTCCACATTTTGACTTTGCCCCCTAGGTCACCAAAATCTAATCAGATAAAGAGGACATCCAAACAAAACATCCCTATCAATATGAACAATATTTGCCCAACATTTCGGAGAAATTGTGTTATAAGATTTACTTTACGTCCTTCACCTTTGACCTTTATAGTTACCCCAAGGTCACCCCAAGCTGAAGAGGACATCCCAAGCAACAATCCCTGTCAATATGAACGACTTTGGCCAAAGGGTTGCAGGATAATTACTGATACAATATTTCCTCTATGATCTTGACCGTAACCCAACGGTCGCCAAAACCTAATACAGAAGAATCTGAAGTAACTTAGTCTGTCAGTATTAGCCAAATGGCTGTGGAGAAATCATGGATCAGATTTTCACAATGACCACAACCTTTGACCTTGTCCCTAAAGTAATCAAAACCAAAATCGCAGAAGTAATTAAGGAACACAAAACAACAATTCTGAACTGCAAAAAGAGAGAAAGTCACCAAAAAACTAATACAGAGTACAGACACGTTATTTACAAGCTGCAGGCCCATAACATAAGTATTTTCTTTCGAATTTGGTTTATTATTACATAAGCAGATTTCGTTTATTACATAAGCAGTTGGTGTTACATAAGCGGTTAATTTTTTATTACGCAAGCGGTTGTGTAACACAAGCGGTTAATTTCTTATTACGCAAGCGGTTGTTATTACATGAGCAGTTGATTTTTTATTACGGAAGCGGTTGATTATTACATAAGCCGTGATTATTACATAAGCAGTTGTTACAGTCGTTTAACTTTTTTGTGTTATTACATAAGCAGTCAATTTCTTATTACGCAAGCGGTTGTATTACATAAGCTGTAGTTATTACATAAGCAGTTGTTACAGACGCTGCATGCTAGTAGGGGCCAACCAGGGCTTGAATAGGGATGAATTACGTGGGAAAACTGGCTCTCTCTCTACGGTCAGGAATCTGCCAATGAGAGATTTTGAGGGGCCAAATGGACCTGCAGTATTCAGTTTTTGTTTGGCCAATCATGTGTCGGATTGCAACATGCAACGGACTTGTTTTGGCAGGGAAAATGAGCAGTTAGCATCTGGCAGCAGAGGAGACAACGTCTAGAGTCGCCGAGCGCGGGCTTGTGTATTAGTCTGACTCTCTAAGGAATTCTTACTTGCTCTCCTCTACAGCTTAGAGATAAACTATAGCCGCCCAGTGGTACGTGGTGACACTGGCGCAGGAGTAACCGCTTATTTACACCACCTACACCCCCTTTCAATTAACATTCTTTTAACATGCCCCGACCGGGGTCTAAAAGGTAATTGATTAAAAAAAATAGTGGGTCATTCAAAATTCAAAATCATAAAGAGGGAGGGTGTGTAAAATTGATTTGAAAAAATCATTGGCGGAGGGATCTTATGAAACAAAAAAAAGTCATCGTGTGAAGGAGTGGTCTAAGATGGGTGCGTTCCAAACCCTCCCCGTTTTCTATTTGGAATAGCCCTAAACTTAAACAAGCAGACTATGAACACCTTTAGTTGACGTCTTCGCTGATTGCACACGGTTTGCTGTCAGGGGTAAAGACTCATGCACATGCACTGCCAGCATTTAATTCTTGCACTAAATGCATGGGCAGCGCGAGTATAATACACAATTGCCTGCCACCAGTTTTCTGGGCATGAATGTGAATACAGGTCAATGACATCACCACTGAACGTAGCTTTGATTTGCAAGCATGATTTGTTATTACTTTTTTGTTATCCATGGGTGTTTGTACAACCAGACACTACCAGACGTCCGGTCGACTGGTGCAGGACATGATGTCTGTACTGTACTCCATGGGTGTTTGTACAATCAGGCACTACCAGACGTCATGTCGACTGGTGCAGGAAATGATGTCTGTACTGTACTTAACCATTCTAGCGACTCCAACAAAGGACATTTTCCTGTTGTTGCCTTAGGACATTGCCAATTCTATTTGCGAAAAAGCAAAAAATTTACCTCACCACTCATTACTCTGTAGCAAAAAGGTAACTCGGAACATCCCCATTGTTTTTTGTATATAATTTGTATATAATTTTACAGAGTAAAAACATTTAAATTCTTTTTTAATTCTATGGACTATTATAAGAGGAAATTCATTATGTGCGATATATCGCCCTATTTTCGCATCTTAGAAAGCACACAGGACTCCAACAATGGGGTTTCCCCCTATTGTTACTAGAACAATATTAAAACAATGGCTGCGCGTCATTGTCTATTTCATTTGCAAATATAACTAAAAGTGTATCCTATCATTCATAGCTGTGTAGCAAAGAATTAAGCCGGAACACCTGTATTATGTTTTTACATATGGAGTGCACATTTACAAGGCAAGAACATATGAAGAAAAGAAAATTCTCGCCATAAAAATCTCTTTACACTTCTTTATGTACGATGAATCACCCCATATTCACATTCATTTTTAAGAAAAAAAAGTGTTCATTTTCAGTTCAACACCACCAATGCAATCTTTCCCTGTGCAAAAATATGGCACGTTTTGAAATGTACGAGCAGAAATAGCACTTACTCGGGCATCCTTAGAGACGTAACGTGACAAATAGTTGATTGCGAGCCACGGCATCATCCTTCGCAGAATATAAATCGACGTAATACCCTGTCAGAATACCCTACATTTTCCAATTTATTTTACTTGTATCTCCTGAAGTGTAATATACCCAAAGGAAAATCTATGGGGAAAAAGTAAAACTGGTGCAGGCATCATTACGTGTTCATTTTAATATCTGGTTCTGCCATCCATAGTTTAAGTCGTTAATCTTTTCTATATGCGCTTCAATTTTAGCCTTTTTTGAATTTGTGTAGTGTTCTAAAGTGATTTACTAATTTACTTTAGGATTCTTTCGTAGAATTTCTCTAAGCTATAATATTTACTAACAGAACTCAACACAATATAAATCAATTTAAAAATGGTTCCTTGAATCATTGTTAAGACAGCCATTGTTGAACTCTTTATTGTTTACTCTCATGAATTGTGGATTCCTATTGGTTGATTGATATGCGCCGACAATTGCACGTGAACCAATAATAATAGCTGTAAGATAAAACAGTAGGCCATTGTTGTCGTGTTGCTATGCAATTATCAGTGTATATGAAGTTCATTTCGCACGCATTGTCTACTTCTACTGCATCAAGCAAGACTATCATAAAGAATTTGACCGATTACGCGTTGAATATTTCACCAAGATTGCTTTATAAACGCGAGAAGAATAACTGATCAAGTCAAGTATGGGTAGGTATTCTGGAAGTCCTGCAGTAGATCTTTTGATTGTCATTATCTGTGAAAATAGAGTCACCCCAACGAATTATGCACAATGCCAAATAAGGTCGTATCTGAAGTCTGTGTTTCTATCCAAATTTTAATTGCGGAAAGTAAACAAACACGAGATATTCTTGCTTTCAGTATTAGATCAGCTCTCATTGCAAGATATATATATATATACATGTAGTACTAGTATTTGGCGTGGTCGTCCATCAAATAACATCAATCTACTTGAATATAAAATCAAATATTAGTAAAGCTCCTTTTAAAACAAAACGTGACCAGAAAGATGCTCCATTTACCCGTCTCAAGGCTCAATTTGATCGGTAAAATAAATATGGGGAAACTCTATAGATTGAGAAGTCTTCAAAATAAGTTTTGGAATCATGAAATTTGCTTGATCCGCGCGTTTAATTCATTACTAGAGACGATTCATGCGTTGTCTGTAAATGTAAATGGTGGAGAATATTTGAGTACCACCGACTGATATAACCCTACTACATTGGCTACGCTTTCACACGCCAAGTTTCTATGCAAGACCTTCAAAATGCACGTTTAAATGTTATCATTAAAATGCTGAAGTTCAAGTGAGATTCAAAGTTTTTCTGGAGCCAACGAAATGATGTAAAACACTCTTGCTTAGAACCCAGCGATCATTGCGATGGCATTTTGAGATAAAAACAATCAAAAACATACTCAGGCAAAAGGGCAATTGGGTCTTTATACACACCAATACTAAGGCAGCAGTACCAACGGGGGCCTAATAAGATGCTTCAATTAAAACTGTCCCATTCTAATGCGATGTTAGGAGCATGTTCAAAGGCGGTGACACTTTGGAATTTCCATATCGACAAACTGCCAATATGCGGCGTGAAACAACATATTGGGATGAGGTCGGGGTTTTAATGATTAGATGGGGAAGCAGTCCAGACGTTGGAACTGCTAATAAAGAGTGTCTTAAATTAACCCCGTTACATTTGAAGCGTACTCATGATCTGTCACGTGAATATATCATGACTACAAAGCAATATCAAGAACATTTTGATTGAAAGATGATATTTATGCTGCGTTTTAACATCCCTCTTCAAATACGTTTGAGATAAGATTCAAGACGTACTTTATGAGATGTGTTCAAAGTTGCCAGGCGATGCGCAAACTTCAGATGCAAATGAGTTAGTGGTGCAATCCGTCTCTTATTCCTTCTAACCATTCTTGGGCTGCACCAATCTAACGTTTTATCAAATGAAAGTTTTGAGACATTACTCACAAATATGTTATATGCTATGCTGTTTTGAGGCCACTCATTTTTAGTTTTTGTTTTTGAAATGATTGTGGGATTTGTATACAGGTGAACTTGGATATGACGGACCACTGTACGACGGATTTTTGCATATGACGGACGATATACTTGGTCCCAACACCATGCATATCAAGTATTCGTCATATGTATACGACGGATTTTGCATATGACGGACCAATTTTCCTGGTCCCATTGAGTCCGTCATATCCAAGTTCACCTGTACTATACATCATGCTACCACGTTATTGTATATATCTCTGCTGCCTGTCACCACAGCAAATGGTCTCGGGTTCAAATACGGTTTAAGGCGTGTGAAAGAGTACCACATACTTGGGATCAGTCAGTGGTTTTCCTTATGACGTAACCCGGATTCTTCCACAATCATCAATATCATGATAGTTACTATTTATCCTCACAGAGAGGAATACAATAAACTTCATTTCCAAATTCTTATCAGCATTACATCAGAACTTCGTAAACTGTAAGTCCTGTTAATTTACCAATGTTTTTAATTTGCCGATCAGACGTGATCGGTAAAATAAGGTTCGGAAAATTCTGGAAAATCTAAGATCGGCAAATTTAGGACAATGGCCGAACTAGGTGTCTGTCCTGTTCTTGCAGCTGAGAGGGGAGAGTCTATGACAAAAGCCGGCACACATTCATTACATTTTGATGTGGGTTTGCAACTGTAAATTGTAATTGATACTGACTAGTACCCATATGTCAACTTCTCTCGCCAAAAGCCGAGTTGAGAGCAGACAACAATTTGTGCTAACTCCACTCTCACGACTTATCAGTATCAATTTCAATCCACCCTCCACAGCCCCGTCTATCATCTTATCAAAACATGGTTAAAATCCAAATAGATACTGTAAAGTTCAAAATATTAGCAAGTTTATGAATGGCGAATCGATCCGTTTTTCAAAAATATTTTGAACTTTACAGTATACTGCTCTCTCCTCCAGGGGATACTCTTATAGTGTCAGTGTGGTAACAACTAGTTGCTGCTTTTAATTTACCGATCATGTGTGAGTACGATCGGTAAATAAGATAAGGCAAATTTGCAAAAAGGTTAGATCACCAAATTTCTGACATGGCAAACTAACCAGATCTACAGTATCTAAAGGCACCTATTTCCTTTTTTAACACGATTTGGAAATAGGCACATCCATAAATATAACTTCCTTCAGCTGTACTCCTCGAAAGTAGTTTCATACAAACTTTGTTTTAATTTTGCATGATTTTCTTCGGAAATTATATCTAATAAGCTATTATTTCTGAACATACATCTAAATATGCCATTTGTAGATGCATACTGTTCATTTTCTTGAATTATTGTATAGTGAGATGTATACAATCATATACATCTTTATACATTTTTGTTCTAACATGTTCATTTAACAAAGTTATTGAGTTGGTCTCAGAGAAGTGAAGATGACAAGCCATTCATTCATTAGGCTATTGGAGACTCTGTACCAACCCTACCTATTCAATGTTGTGGCCCAATCCAATATTGGCATTACCATATATTAGGCACTCTTGTAAGGAACATGAATTGAATTTTCATTCTTTTGTTTGTTGCAGGGTTGGTTACCAACTGCAAATATGGCGCTGACGACACAACAACAAAACTGATCAGCTTGCAGAAAAAGATTTTCTTATTGAGCAAAGAGCGAACAGATTTGATTACCGCTCTGACAAACAAAACAGAGGAAGCGTGCTGTCTGCAGAAACGCCTAGACGAATCAACAGTCCTTATACAGCATCTGGCCAACTCACTGCAAGCCGCACTCAAGTGGAAAGAAAAAAGAATGGATATGGATGCACAACGTCGGCAGTTATATGCCAATGACCTCACCATCTCAAAAGATCTGCAAAAAAATAAAATAACTGCCATAGAGATAAGAGGAAATTTTGGACAATGTCCACTTTCTGTTGCTTTACATCCTAATTGTGCAACCAGTGCCACCATCAATTGGCAGGAAGTTTGCACAAGTTTGAAAACCACAGATTTCACGAACTTTGCCCAGTTCCAGTTTGGCTTGTGCGAGTTCCCAACCATCTGGGGTGATCGTTTTCATATTGAGAACTTAACCCCAAAAGCTGCAATCACAGCTCCAACTACCAAAGCCCAGGAACATACTGCATCCATCATGGAAACTCCTGAAAGAGATCCCTCTGTCAAGAACATCCAACCAGACACTCTCTATCAATATACCCCCAAAGCACAGAACATTCAGCTCATCCTCTCAGTGGGATGGTATAGCGAAGACAGTCAAACCTTTGTAGTTATCTGTGATGATATTGCATTGGAGATGAGTGTCATAGTGGATCGCTGGGGCTGGACCTCAATCTGTCATGAGCACATTCTTTTGAAAAACAAATCTAGAATCTACAGCCAAAACGATTACTCCCTCATAAATTGGGAGAGTCCAGACATCTGTAATTACTCAGAACAATTTGTAGATTATAACATTGTGTGTGAAGCAGCCTTATCTGTTGCAGATATCATGTTGGCCAAGTCCTACACTCATAATTGAGTCACGTATCCAGTTTTCCACATGTTAATGTCATTTAAAATTAAATTAAATTTGTTAATTGAACTATATATTTTTAACTATAAGTACATCTCTATGTTTAATATCATGTCATTCACAAAACCACATTATTAAAAAGTTATCAGAATCTCCTTAAGAGGAAAATGAATAGATCTCAGGTTATTAAAACCTATTTCCCTGTCATATATGTAATACTAGCTTGTAAGAGATTTGCTTATTATATATCATGCCTACTTTGGAATCACCTGTGCTGCCAGAGAGGTAGAGTTCTCACGGAGCGGCAGCCATGCTGCACATAATAGGGAATATGTGACAAACCAGGCCTTGCCATGTGGCACATAAGGGGGACAGCTCAGGCAATGCTAAACTCAACCACTTAGTCAGCACAGTTATCATAAACTGATCAAAACCACTGAATATGCCAACCAGCTAGGAGGGATACATTGCCCCTGAGAATGCTATTGGTTTCAGTTCCTTGATGTAACATACCACATTTGCATCAATCATAACTGTATTATTTATCTTTCCAGAGGTGGATGGGAAAGTCATGAGTGCCTGCCAAATGCGATACTTTAATTTGAAACAAGAAAAATTGGAATGACTAAATATTTCATAAATCTGCGAGATGGGAATAGAATAGTGAACTCTAAGTGAGTGAAATATATGTAAATGGTGCTACTGTATGTATATTGAGTGACTAAGTTGTGCAATTAAGTTCACTGAAGAAAGCGAAAGAGTAGATTTCTTTCTATAATTTAAAAATGTCTTCATCTGTTTTATATTAATCAGTAGCGGATTTTGTTTGATATGCAAAGAATTCAGTAGTAACAGTCACATGAATCATTATGTTGTGTATTGCAGCCTTGAAATAAAGTGTTCTAATTTTCAAAATATATGTGTTACTTGTACTAACCCAGAAAGCTTTCGCAAGAAAAGTGTTTGGCCATGAAAAGACAAAACCGACCATAAGACATACAAGATGAGTGACAAATTGTGTTAACAGTGACTATACCTCAAGATAGCATTGGTCACATTATGAAATTTGGAAAAATCTGGATTTTGTTAATATTATATAAGACCCAGGGTCGAATTCAGCTACTATTGACTAGGGACATATAATCCATATTAATAAAGAGTAAGCAATTGTAATCAGACTGACGACCTAAATAAAACAAAAAAACAAGCCCCATCAGACCCTGATATCTCCAAAATACCATAAAAACCTCATGATTATCCACATTTAGGAGGTTTATGGGTTTTGCTTAGGAAATACCCCACCCAGCGGCTTACACCATTGATATTGGTTGAAATTGATTACTAGTATTACTAGCACTGGGCTACACAATCTAGCTACCCAATAGCTGCTGAAGTATTTCTAAAGAATTTGGTTTAAGGGTTTCACATAGATTTAATCACATCACTGGGATGTAAATAATTCAGTGCGCCACTCTGGTTAAAATTGATTATACCACCTACTATACCTATGGACGGCAATGTCTAACTTGTAAATGGGTTGTGATATGTTTTCTAGGTGTTGCTTAATTTGAGGTTTTTATGCTATTTCCTAGATTTTATGATTTTGTGCAGTAGATATCCGCACCCTAGTTCTAAAGGTGGCTTGTGGGGTTAGTTTGAGAATATAGACTCTTTTTGAGATTTGTATTTATGTTAAAGCCTACATGCTTTTCTTCATGATCAGATAAATTGTGGATGTCTAGGCAATCACCGAGCAGAGTGAGAGATCATTGATTCCGAAGCTCCCATAGGCTTGCGCGCAGGCAGAAAATGTTTCGGCCCTTTTCTCCATATCGAATTTTGCCAAAGGATGGTCGCATCAAACATGCATTTTGGTACTACATATAAATGGACCTGCTTGATATTTGGCATATTATAGCCAAGGGTACTACAGAGGGAATGGCACCACAGATTCTCAAATTTTGACCTTATTCAAAAGTTATGGAAGTTAGAAAATGCACTCGTTATCAACAAAGATTCTGAAAAGGTTACAATGTTTAAACGGAGCAAAAAATTAAAAACTATGATATGCTTCCCTTTGTATTTATCTCTTCTCCACATTCGTAAAATTTGAAGATCACTGGTTCATAATTGGTGATAGGAGCCCCGTTTGAAAACACTATGCATGTTTGTTGTTTGTTTGTTTTGTTTTGTTTTTTGTTTTGTTTTTTACTCCAAAAGTCTCATACCTGGCTGTGGGGGTACTTTCATGATATTGTAATCCTCATAAGAAGACCTTTCAGGCAATGTAAAGTTAAATTATTAGCAGGGAAGAGGAATAACTGAGTCAAAGAAATGAACCCCTCAAGCTACCTTAAATTATCAAGTCAACCACTCTGACCGAAATAGCCACTAACTAGTATGGTTATGGGTTAAATTATCTTGCTGTTTAATGTATTCCAGAAGACCTTTCAGGCAATATATATATGTATTCTTTAAATGTCAAATAAAAGCAGGGAAGAGGAAAAACCTGAGCCAATGAAATGAACCCCTCAAAGTACCTTGAATTAGTATTAAGTGAACCACTCTGACCGAAATTGCCACTTACTAGTATGGTTATGGGTTGCATTATCTACCAAATCAATAGTTGCTGAATAATTTCTAAATGCCAATCTATTCAAGGTATTTGTGGTATTTTAGAAACTAAACGTTTTCACATATCCCTACCATGGAACTTGAAAGACTTGGGTACGCCACTCAGCTTGAAATTGATTAATCATAGTAGCATTGTCATATTGGTATGGACTCATACCTAGCTAGTTAATAATTGGCAAAGCAATTTCAAATTTCGATAATGTCAGGTTGTTGTGCTATAGTAGAGAAATTATGGTTTCGTGTAGTTTATTTCACCAGCCTGGGGCATAGATTATTTAGCGTCAATGCCATTCTGAGTGGAATAGATCATCACCCTTATAGTGGTTATGATCTACAATACCTGGCAGCTGGTACCTTAAATGCCATTTCTAGCCGATAGTTGCTGATATTTCTAAATGTGGGTAATGTTGATGCGTCCAGCTATTTGCGGTGTTGCGACTAGCAGATACCTAGCCCTGGGACTTCATCTTTTTAGAGCGCGCCTCTTTAATTGACATCGATAATTACTAGAATGAGTATAGGTTACAATGCTTAATAGCAGCTGAACCATTTCTAAATGTGGGTAATATTGGGATTCTATGTTATTTGCGAGGTTTAAGGGTTTCGCGTAGTAGATATCTCCACCTTCAGTTGGAGTTTGAATTATTACGTGTGTCACTCTGCATGGACAGGGTTGGATATTAGTTACAATACCTACCAGGTCCATAATTGGTAAATTATTTCTTATTATGTATATAATATTCAGTTTTTATGCTGGTTTTTGAGATTCCATCAGTTCAGGTAATACATATCTCCATTTTGTATTAGCTGCCTAACCCACAAAGATGTTACCAGAGGATGTTGAGTAGTAGAGTACTAAGGCCAGGTGGAAGGCAGTCAACTCTGCTACAAGCTAAATGTGACACACGTTGGTTACTCTGCTTGGCCACATACCACCTCGGGTATATCACATACACCACAGCTTCCTTGGGGTATGATCACTTTAGAGGGGACACTTCTCAATGGCCCTGTGGCGAGATCATTGACACTTGCTGATCGCTGTCTTTTATCACTACAGAATGGTCAGGGTTCGAATTCAGCTTGAAGCATGCGAGAAAATTGCCAATGACGTTAGGTATGTCTATTGTGGTTTTTCAAACATTCATATATCACCTGGGCACTTTTCTTGGCAAGAAAAGGTTAAAATCAATGCTTCTAAAATTGACTTTCGCTATACCGACGTCCTGTCTAATATTGACTTCCTGTCTATATCCAAGACAAATGGTCCGCTCAGTATTCCTCCAGTTTTGCAATGTGAGACAATGGTGAATGAGACGACACTGATTGTTTAATCAATACCTCAGCTAATTGTCAACGATGGAGTCGCGAAAGAGCTTAAACTGCAAACAGGCAATGCGCTTCAGGGCCACTTTTGAAACGATACGACTCGCATCGATTTATGGTATTTGCCAATAGGTGCCGTGTTCTAATTGATAGGGTGTTTTGTGCTGATGATTGCCATCTCTTTAACTGATTCCATGTGGGCTTTGAGTCTGTCGCGTCTGATGATAGCTTTATCCAGATGTAGATAATCATAACTGCAATCAATCTTAATGTTTTAGATGTCAATGTGGAGTAAGTACTATTACTCGGATACGAATCCTGGTCGAATGTTACACGTGACTTGAGGTTATGTGGTGGTTTTCGCCGATAATCATTTTCCAAAATAACCTAGCCCTGGAATGAAGCCTAAATACTAGTATGGCAGTAAACGTGAAGATAAACAAAATTCAAAATTCTTGCAATGTGTCGTCAGATGACTATGCTACTTTTGAAGACAACTCAGAGATAAAGCATCACATTGTAAAGTATGTAAACTAGTTTTCGGTTAGTTCTACTCAACATCCCCCCTTCAAATAATTTCCTGAAATGTTTTGACATTGGAGTCTAAATAATAGAATGGACTATTTGGGCTGCTATAGGCAAGTATGGGTTGAAATAGAGTTGTGGGCTTGTGGCTCTTAAAAGGGAGTAGTACAGTATGATACCGGTATGTATACTTTGCTAACATTTCATTCCTGCGCTAAATGAGTGGGCAGCCCGTGCATAATACACGACCGCACACCCGATTGCCACCCAGTTTCATGGGCATGGATGCATGAATGCCCTTACAACTGAAGGTAGCTTTGATTCGCAGGCCATGGGGTCATTGATGTACTTAGCCTATTTTTGACATGCTATCCATGTTACAACCATGCACTGGCAGACGTCCGGTTGACTGGTGCAGGAATCAAATATCTGAACTGTATGCTTCGGAGTGGCCCTTTAGAGTGTAACCTTTGAATTGGAAGGAAGCCAATCCACCCCTAACATGACCCCTGTGATAATGCATTGTAATTAGATTCCTGGCATCAGGTATTATTGACTCGCGTATTATGCGGCAAGGCGTTCATTACACATCCATTTACCCCTGGGGCATTTTAGAAATCGTTAAATGTTATAGGTTTTAGTGAATGTGTGATTTGTAGGTTAGAAATGAGGTGACTCAATTAACCTTCAATATATGATAATCTGTTTTGCTCAGAGAACGAATAAATGAATGAATGCCTTGAAGGCACATCGGCACACAAAAGCCATTTTCCACCCTTTTCTAGGTATTCCATTCAAGTAAAGTTGGCATTCTGACCCGCTGCTGCGGGCTGAAAGTGATTTAATTGAAAAAAAATACATCTTACATTTTTCTCAATAACAGTCTGAACGTCAAGAGAAGATAAATCAATGTAGCATGGAGAGGTAGAAAGAAAGGTCTGCTTTCAGAAAATATATATTTTACTGGGTTTTACAATCACCTACATGCTGTCAATAAAGAAAATTCTAGCTAATGTCGGGAATGTCCGTAATAGCGACCACATCAAAATGGTTGTGACGGTCACAGGTATCTGCTCCAGGAGACTTGAGCTCAAGTCAATAATGAACTAATGCCTTGGCCTTGAGTATAATCCTTAGTGTGTTGATGTAGTAGTAGTAGTATGTTGATGATGAAGTAGGGCCTGTAGGGGTGTTATGGGCCCAGAAATCCTCCGCAAAGCGCTAAGAAACCCTGGAAAACAAAGAATAAAGCAATTGGTAAAACCTAGTAGTCTCTATATATATAATAGGATCCTATTATATATAGAGACTACTAGGTTTTACCAATTGCTTTATTCTTTGTTTTCCAGGGTTTCTTAGCGCTTTGGGGAGTATTTCTGGGCCCATAACACCCCTACAGGCCCTACTTCATCATCAACATACTACTACTACTACATCAACACACTAAGGATTATACTCAAGGCCAAGGCATTAGTTCATTATTGACTTGAGCTCAAGTCTCCTGGAGCAGATACCTGTGTGACGGTGTAGCGAAGGCTCGAGCCCGCGACAACCCGCTTGGGTCAGCTAGGTATGCTAACCCCATAGGCCATGCCACACCCATTTTGTGAAATCGATGTCAACTCCATCGACCCTCGTAGGATAGCGTCTAATTGCTTTCATCGACTGTTGTAGGACAGCGTATACGTCTGTGGATGCATGCAGGCAAGGGTCGAGGACCATCGACTACTCTCAGAGGGGTCGATGGTCATCATAGACGCTTGTCAGCGTCTATGGGTGAAAGTAAACCATCACCAATGCCTGCATCCGAGGGTCTACGAAGTCAACGACCCTTGTCCGACAAGGGTCTAGCAGGAAACTTGTTGTCATCGACTCTTGTTGGTCAAGAGTCGTTGTACATTGAAAATCCCCCAACAAGAAATCTTTCTCACATTGACTCATGTTTGACATGGGTCGACACATTTTACTATAATAGGAAGTTTAGTGTCACCATGTAAGCAGCTGTATATGAATACTTTCTCATACATTTTTTCAATGTTCTGTTCTTCTACTTATGGATTTTGTCATTATCTTCCAACTGCATTCCCTGCACAATACTATTTTTCTTACCTGTATTATGTATTCATTTTTGCATCCTCTCTCCAAGAGTTCACTTCTTTGCCTAACCTTGTCATATGCAGTAGAGACAGCAGGTAAGGGTTATTTATTCTTTATACACTAACCTGGGATGCCACTAGGGGTCTATACATTGGAAAATATTGCATGTTTCTTGTCCCTGACCTTGATGTGGTGGTGGGAGGGGGGCATGATCAAAAGCACTGCTGGGATCCAATTCTAACAAATGGGATTGCTGTCACACACCGAGGGTCTGTTCAATTTTGTTCTTGTCCAAAAAAATACTTTGTAGTTGTTTTTAAAGTAGGCTTTAACCCTTGTTAAAATGATAACCTACAGAAGAAATCAAATGACATTGTATTACTGCTTCATCCTAGAGACATTTCCCTATTCATACATAGTTACTTCTGGCCTGGGATATATATTTTATGTATGTTTTTTTAAAGATGCTTTTAGGTACATAGACCCATGGGCGCATAGGGTCTATGAGATTACTTTTGCATGTGCGACATGTCTGAGATATACTTAGTAACGAACACTTTTGTTTTGCTTGTGATTGGTGTTATGCAAGTAACAGTGGTATTATTGCATTTATTTTGGTGATGATGATCAACAAGGAGACGATGATGATGTCAAACATGGCGATAATGGTGATGATGATGATGATGATCGACATGGTGATGATAACAGGAACAACGATGGAGGAGGAAAAGGAGGAATCTAAGAAGCTAAGTGCCAATACCTTGTATGTATATGGTATAGTCCCCGTCCAGCCTGGCATCAGTGTCTATCACGTTACGTTCTTCCAAGCCACTAAACTCACACACAGGCATTCCATTGGCTGATTGGACAGTGTTGAAAGAGAGACATCCATCTGTTACCAAACACCGGAAAGCACACTCACGGACACTTCTCGCCGATTCTCGCGAGAATGTATTTTGTATGCGATAACCAACCTTATACTTTTTGAAAAGCATCTCTGTTTTCTGGGTTGCTCCATATTGCAGAAAAAGAAGGACAAGTAAAATTTCCAGAGAAGTCATTGCTAGTTTTTTTGCAGTAAACATTTGGAAATTGCGCGTTGTTCTTTTCTTTGCTCTGAAAGAAGAAAAAATAGATACCAATTATTATCTGATGAGTATTGTAGAATGTAGGGTACACGAGTCACGTGGGACAAGGACAGTATTGTATGTATATTTATTGACTATGCTCATTGGCATAAAAGTGCGATACATATGATAAATCAAAGGTAACATATTGAAACATAATATAATAGGGTTCAGATTATGTCTGTCCTTGGGTTCATGACAGAAAGGAGTCATGCATGCACTAAAATCTTATTCAACATAATAACCTAAATAATCTAAATAGATGGTTCATCGGTAAGATATTTCACTACTAAATAGAAATAGCATATTTATACAGTTTGGTATAGGCGATGTATTATGTACAGGTCTTTATGTATGAAATCTTAGAGGTTTTAACATAGATCTTAAAAAGATAAGAGAAAGGGGTGTATATAAAGGTATTTCTTAACCGAAGTTGTGAGTTTTTTTGTTTTAATCTAAAGTAGCGTTTACTTACTGCTTTCCAAGATTTTATGCATAACTTACAGCATACCCCAGGGGCGATACATTCAGGCTACATATCATACAACCCAGGCCGCTATCTTCCAAATTTGAGAGGAGGGAATTTATAAATGCAAGATAATCCATCAAAGAGAGGTATACCCCCTGATGTAACCCACATCGGAGTGTATACCAATTTGACATTTCACCCTGTACCCTTGCGCGACGTTTAAAATCAAGATAGGTTTTGTAGAGGAGTCGCCACTTCCAGCCTCTAATACCAACTTGTCTTAGACGATAGAAAATTGGGCATTCCTTAATGACGGTGTCTTAACTTTCGGCCCATTTCTCTCATGTTTGAGCATTTTCCAAAAAACTGTACGTTCAATTTCTGAACTTCTGAAATTCGCCTGAGATTTTCTTTTTATCGTACTCCCTCGAAATTTGCTTAATTCTTTTCTGGAAGTTTTTCTTTGCATCTCTATCCTGGATGTATAACGGGTTAGATGTATTTTGCAGCCTTCCCGCGTTGCACCAAGCCCTGAAGACACTCACTTTCGTTCTTTTACGGGTGTCTAGTTCTTCTCACCAGTATTGTTTGAAACTTTTCTTCAAACGAGTATGGGGTACCTGTTTATCGGATGTCTTAACTAATTTAATGAGCTTCTCAATTGCCTCGTCAATTACTTCTGGTGTCGGATCCAGTCCTCTTGTCTGATCTATCAGTCCAGATATTTCGATCCCCAAAGGTAGCCGATACCTGTTAACATGGATTCATTATCTAGCTTATCCCAGCCAATCTTAATGGTGGTAGCACCCTATGTACAGCCTTTCAGGATAGAGCCGAGATTAATGGCAATCAAGCAGGTAGGTGGTCGGAAGTGTTGAGCGGATCGTCGTCTAGGGTACTACACCGGGAGATAGAAATGGTTAGATGGTTCGCTACCAAGATATAATCTATATATGTTTCGCCCGTGGGCCCGTAATGAGTATTGACTGGACGTTTAGATTCTTTACATAGGTTTGCAGGTGTGAGACCATATTTTGAGGTAAAATCGTGTAATACCCTGTTTATCATGTTGTTTCACTGATCTAGGACCTCCCTTTGCCCCCATGTCAGCATTTATTGAGCATCATAAAATTATCCTTCCAGTGGAGGATACAGACAGACAGGGTTCAAGCCAAAGCTGAAGCCGAACCCCCTTCACAATGGAATTGTCTTGCTAAGAATCGTCACTTTTTTCTAGTTTTGCTTAAAATATATAGGTTAGAATTACCTCAGTGTTAACGTTACAGCTAACCCACTCACACAATAAGAATCCCCAACACAGAGATCCTGAATTCACCCCTACCATTTCACGTACCCTTAAATTGTATGTAGCTAAGTACTACGGGCTATGCAGACTACAGAAACTCAATAACAATGCCGTCAGAGTGGCAGGTGGTTCCAAAGAGTATGATCACATTACACCAATTCTAGAATATCTTCACTGGCTATCCATCAGGAAAAGGATAGAGTTCAAGATTCTGATTATGACTTTCAAATGCAGGCAAGGATGTGCCCCTCTGTACTTGAGAGAATTGTTAGTCAAACAGGCTAGTACAAGGACTCGAAGATCAATCACTAGGAACTATATACTACACAATAATAAACAACGAAGGTTTGGGACAGAGCCGTCAGTGCCTAATCGCCACGCCTTTGGATTGAGCTCTTCGACAACATCAAGGCTACTGATAGTGGGCAAAACATCAAGACACAGCTGAGAACATTGCGTTTTTGAAAGGGTTTCATTGGACTTAATTAACCATATATACATTTGTCCACGGAAAATTCATCATAAAACGCCTGTGAACAGTGTCTTCGGTGGAAAGGGCGCTATATCGAATATCAGTTATTATTACCTTAGATGGGATCGACAATTGTGTTATTACTCAAGTACTGTCTTTTAACTCATGCTCATCTTGGGTGCACACATGGTCTGACAACTCAGAAAATATCTCATTGATAGAGAAAAAGATGAAAATCATTTAAGAAAAACAACCTTCACTCAAATGCTTCTCAAAATATCGAAGTGTTAACAACATACGTCCATTTGTGGACTACGTGTGCACCGCAGATGTGAAAGGGTTAATATGAGAATTACACAGACAATACACACTCTAACTACACATTACATAACTTATCAAAGCAACGTTTTACCTTTTTCTCGTCTATCATTCCATGGATGTCGATCGTCTGCACTGAAAACACGTCAGTTTCACGTCGGTTTGTTGAGGATGTCCGTAGGAGAATAAAACTCAAATCTCAACTACCGACCTAATGCAACTCTTTGCGTACTCGGCGCTACCATGACAACAGTTCCGACGTAGGCCCACTCAATAATTCATGGACGAAGATATCGATTGCTGTTTGCTATTTGAACTTTGGGTGTACTTTCATTTGAATCAGGGGTGCATATATTGTAATCAATAAAAAGGGGTAGCATTCTAACGAAACCGAAATTAGTGCCTTATTGCAGAAAACATTCAAGTTAGGCTAACAAAACTCAAGGACTGCAAAGAATGACATTTTACAGATTTTGGATTATTTGGCACATCAGTATGCTTAATGATCATTGATAGAATCACAATACATTTCTGAACCAACTTCACCAAGATGTGCTATGTTGTCTGGAGCTGTTTCCACATGACTAAGCTTAATTGTGAAAGGAGTCATACTATATAGTCTGTCTGACTTAAGTTTGGCTAACCGCTTTTTCCTCTGTTTTCCAACAGAAAAAGTTTGTTTTTGCCTTCCAAACTTGGCAAACCTCTTAGGAGCACTAACGCGTGTTTGTATAAACATACCTTTTGTTTCAACTCCGCAAAATGTTGATTTTGCTTATTACATGCAGGTCCCATTGTAAAATTTACATATTGCCAACATTGACGATCTAGCGTGTTTTTACTGTTGGCTATTGTTGCCAAACTCAAGTCAGACAGACTATAAACACACACATGTGTTCATATACATGCACTTTCTTTTAAATTCTTCATTGCACTCATTGATTTTTGGCATTATTCGAGAACGTTGCCCTTTATATTCCACCTTTAAAACTCTCAGAACAAATGTGTATTGACCATAGCTTGCCGTCTTCCACTTCGCTGACGCTCATCACAAAAGCAACTCTCACTGTACACTATCTCAACGACACTGCTGCAATTAATAAAATATGATATAAATCAATTGCAGTATAGCTGGCTCGTAAAGGGAGTCTTAATCCTTAAGCCGCTGGTGGCTAATTTGGTCAATACAAAATGGAGCAAAATACCTGAGAAATGACCTAAACCCTGGCATATGGGTACTCGTCTGAGAGTACTTGGCGAGGGCTATCCAATGACTACCAACATGACAGGGTTTAGATGTTTTTCAAAATTCTTTGTGTCCTTGTGCTTTATACTCCTCTTTAAATATTTTGAGGGATAAACTTATAATGATCATAGATCCAGACAGAGATTTCTGGAGGAACTCTTAAACATGAATGGGTTAAGGGTATCGATAGTTGTCCACTTTCTTCAGTGGGGTTGTCTGGACAGACAATGGAGTGAATGCCTTTATGGAATAATCAATATGGCCACAATAGTGACCACAAAGTATTATGAAAAACCGGAATGACTGGTGCCATACTGAATAAAACATCTTGTTCCTAAAAAGTGTGCAGTTTCCACATGAGTAATGCAAAATCATCCATTGCTTTTTTACGTACAAAGCGTTGGGAAACGAATTTCGCTCGTTTACTGTCGCCGACCGCTAGGTCTACATGTATGTATATATACATAATTTTTGCTTTAGTCTCACATGTCACCTTTTCGCTTTATATTAATAATATCTCTTAATTTCTTTAGAATCATGATGCTTGAGTCTTGGTAAAGCATTTCATGGTTCTTCTTAGTTCTTTTCTGTATACTTACTTTATTTTGATTGATTTGCAATGCATTTTGTTTTCAGTTATTATAATTTTTGTATATGTATATTTTTGCTTTTCTAAGCAAGTCAATAAAATACAATACAATACAACAATTGCCGTCACAAAGTAAATACAGCGACGTGTTGAGTACACTTTATCAGACTCTTTTCCACTTCCGGCCAGCGATCGACTTGGATAAGTTATATATGTCCACCATATTGGTTTTTGTAAAAGCCGGAAATATGTACGGAATTGCATGCCTTAATTTGAAGTTTGGATAAACACAAATGCAATTACTAAGTAATGTGTTATTAACTAAATAGCATGTATTGTTTCTGTGATGAAAGATCCAGAATGTTTGCTGGAAGAAAGCATTTCCGACAAGTGTTAATTAATGACACTTTCATGACCAATAAGTCTATCTTTGGTTTCCGTGTATGGGTGTTATGCTTAACCATCTCTGCTAACATACAATTAGAGGACGTGCAACACAGAACATCCACTATAAGATATCTGTGCATATATAGTAAGGCTCAATATCATTGAACTACTGTGCTTCGGTCAGTGCCATTAACTTGGCCACACAAAACACCTCCCCGTGCAATCGATCGTGAGTATATTGGAATTCCTATTCAGAACACATAGATTCCTGGCTGTCATACGCAGGCTTACAAAGCACCAAGTGACGAAGGTGGTCAAGGTACCCAAATTAGTTGATCAACTCAGAGGGTAGCTGTGAGGGGCTTAGCCCCCTTATGCGTCTATGCGTCCAGCGTGTCATTTGGACGCCCAGAACATTGTTTTTGACAGTCTGGACACCCAAAACAGTGGTAGAGAGATGTAGAAGCTGTAGTGTCACTTTCATAAGACACACAAAGCAGTTACTGGACACCCTGTTTCCAAATATTGGCTAAGACCATGGAGGGTATTGTAAACATTTTAGCGACTTAAAGAGCCTACATTGTAGTGTACCCCTCCCATAGAACTCGAAGGTTTAGAGGACATCTGCTGTCCCAAGGTTCGAGCCTCTGCTGGATCCCCATTAGTGGGTTGGCCTGGTCGCTATCTAAATGCGCGGCATTGCGGAGGGCTAGCTGTCTTAGGTACTTCTGCAACTGAAAGACCCCTCGGAACTTTTCGTGAAGAGTAGGGAATTCCTTCCCGGATCCTGGTTTCTATCTGGTCGCGATATGACCATAAGTGTGGAAAGCGACGTGAATAGAGAGGTTCTTCAACGAGTGTGGTAAAGAATGATATTTCTTACACGAGGGGATAGAATTTTCATCTTGGAACGAAAATATGGTCATAAAATGATCATCAATGGCCATTGAGAATGCCTATTGGGAATGAAATTTCTTCAATGGGTATTTCAGCCCCATAGTAGTAGAAACCAATTCCTTTCTTCCTTCCCAAGGGCACTACACGAATGGTTTCAGCACTGTGCACCCGTTAACCTATGCTCTTGCTACACCTAAGGCCCCGTAGTGCACAGCAGTCACTTACACTATGCATAAACAAAAACAGGACATGACACATTCATATTGATGATGGAAATTCGATGAAGTAGTTTTCCATGTAATTGTGAAGTAGAAATTATTAGACGCCCACCTTCACCAAGGTTGAAACTAGTGGAATGTCACAGCGTTAAGGGTAGACCTCCCCCAATGGCCAGGTCGTCTAATGTATTGTTACTGGCTTTTCGTTGTCACTCTCACCAGGCACATCAGAAATTTGCTAATGAAATTTAGCAATGAAGAATTGAATTATTAATTTTCTTTTGTTATTATCATTGTTTTTATCATTATTGTTATTATTATTAGTAGTAGTAGTAGTAGTAGTAGTAGTAGTAGTAGTAGTAGTAGTAGTAGTATCACCATTATCATCAATATTATTATAAACATCATCATTATTTATATATGTATTTGTTTCATTTTTCATTTTATTTTTTCTGGTACAACCGGGTATGATTTAATTTAGAAAATAATATAGTGCAATTTTCACCCTATACATGTAGTTTGCATAACTTGGGAAAAGGTGAAAAAAGTAAAAACCCTTCCTTTCGTAACATTCTTACTTATCAATAAGCCAAATTCCCTGAAGGGCCGTTAACATTTGAACCTAAAATGCATGTTTGAATCGTCTATGTTTTTGTAAAATCCATAATAGAAAGCAAGAAGAAGGCTCTGTGATGTGTGTTCCGTTGCTAAGTGATGGCTTAGATAGTCACATTAGATCTAATCGGGGTGTATGTATGTTTATTTATTGACTATGGCTCGCGCCACAAAAGCATGCATTAGGAAATACAATATATATATATATATATATATATATATATATATATATATATATATATATATATATATATATATATATATATATATATATATATATATATATATGTATATATATATATATATATATATATATATGTATATATATATATATATATATATATATATATATATATATATATATATATATATATATATATATATATATATATATATATATATATATATATATATATGTGTGTTTGGGGGGGGGATAATTCATTCGGACTTGTTCCGAATTGTTCCGGATGCTAAGACGCTCAAATCCCACAGACACGATTTGAATCACCAAAATTGAAGTCAATCGTATCCTAAACTTGCTATAAATGTGGGTAGTCCCAATGTGTAACGCTCAACGAATCGCATGAGCGGCAAGCTGTCATTCAAATGTTATATGTCACATGAGACACTCTAACCTAAAGCAAAAAGTGCGTGATTTTACACCTTATCCGCTGGACCACAACATAATTTTCCGTTTTTAACCATAGTTCGTACATTATGTATGGTTCAAACTGGATACCTGATTCTAACTACTTTCTGGATGAAACTCGATCATCTCATCTTTTCTGTGTACATAGCTTTAAGTTTTTAATTACAGCTTGTGTATCATGTTGCGTTTTCCTGAATAACTTATTAAACCACTTTCAGGATAGAATACCATGCCACTTGTTCTGTTTATTCAACTTTTCGATTCTAATCATAATTTGCACATTATATATTATTTCTGCCGTATGCATGACGGTCAAACAAACAAAACAAACGACGTCATAACAATATTGAGGGGAGCTCAAATCAATATGGATCTGCTGTTCAACATACCGTCATTCTGCTTGCTTCTTGGTATCTCTGACCCAAGGGCAATGTAGTAGTTTACCTATTAACATGTTATATACCATACTAAGGATAAACCATGACCATTCATGTCTTAATAGTGCAGGAAACCTAAAGTACACGAGTAAAACTACTGACTATCCACGCCTAGTGAAGAAGACCCCTGGGTCTTAAGTTTTCTATATTGAGCCTGAGTGTCCCGTAATTCTCATCAGCGGGTTGTCCTGGTGGCTATACAAGCATGCAGTGTTGCCAAAGGCTGTCTATTGCACATTGCAACTGAAAGACTAGTTATAGGTCCCACTCCTCAAAGGGAAAACTATGTACTTTTGCTGCGAAGTGTTTCTGTTGCCACTTTTGTGATGCTCAGTGCAATCCTCATCAGAAAACCCTTTCAGGCCATATACACTTCGTATACGCCTTTTAAATTATGCATTATACTATAGGATTTTATGCACGATTTTACTCATGATGGGTACACTTATTAGGGGTCGGTGAAATATGCGAAACATTCACTTTACTACGCCTAGCCTAATTTAGTGCGTGATTTTGTGAAGGAGCCGATTACTTGAAAGTTCATCTTAGAGAATCTACTGTATACGCAGTATGTGAATAATTGACAGGCCTGAAATGTTCCGCCATTCCGTCGCCTAAAGACCGTTATCGTCAAAAGTTGAGTCTCTGTCGCCAATCCTGTCGACATGGCGACAGCTTGGGCGGCCTTGAGCCATTGCTTTCCCTCGAAGCTCCTGTTTCCGCCACAACTATCAACTAGATTATGATTTGGCTTTATTCAATACGGTAGAAAAAAGACCCAATAATTAAAACAAAATTCAGAATCATGTGATCCAAGATAGCGTGTGCAACTCATGAAGTTGTTCAGGTTGACTGGTTCCGATTTACATTGTTAGAATATCAACTCAATGGTGCATTGCCACTGGGCGGACCATTTACATATTGATTGTTATAGTACCAGGTAGGCAATTTGCCACTTACCGATGGGCAACTATTGATAGCCATGACTGATCCAATAATTGAACGGCTGCGCAATCACGCAGCGTAAGTGCCAATCTCGATCGGTATAATTTTATCTCCAAAACAAACTAGATTACCCCATCTTACGATTTAGCCTAAATATGACAGAAAACGTCACGATAATCGAATTCAAAATTCAACCCAATTTGGATTAACTCATTCACATCTCATTTGCATATTTAGAATCCCACTTGTCGTCACTTTTTATGCCAAGATCAGGCCAAGTACTGACTAGTCAGTTTGAGCAGTGGAGCTTAGAAGTTAGATAAATAATTCTTTGCCTCATCTAAGGGAGGAGTAAATTGGAGAAAGTGGGAGAAGCACCGCCTGACCCTCAAGTTACTGGCAACTTTCGCACTTGACCCAAAGCATAATTCGAACTGAAGTCGTGTAGTGGTGAGAGACAGCAAGCGGTCGATGGTAATATTAGTTATCAACTGTTTTGGAGTATGATACAACTTATATCTCGCAATCAGATGGCTGTATCACCCGAGGCGCAGCCGAGGGTGATACAGCCTTCTGATTGCGAGATATAAGTTGTATCATACTCCAAAACAGTTGATAACGAATTTATCTCATGATTGCCTCCTCGACCTCTGCACAGGTAATAAAAATGAACATACATACATACATACAAATACTAGGAGGTTGATACAGGATTCTGAGCGGTTAATACAACTTCATATCACATGCCAATTGACCAATCAAAAGCCTAGAATTTTGCCAATCATGAGATAATGCCTTGGACCACTCGGCATTTGAGGCTGGCGCTCATTCACGTCTTATAATTGTACACATTGTCTCAACAGGACCCGATTTGCAGCCTCTAACCATGCTGATTTTTGCTCTGTTCCCGACTGTTAGAGAACCCGGTTCAACTTATAATTAAATTAGTGCCTTAAGCTGCGCATTTTAAAGAACAGCTCATTTCGTGCTTGTTACCGCGAGGTTCATGGCCAAACGTATGTTATTTAAGTACGGTACTTGTCCGAACAAGCACACAGACACTTATTAACCGCACTCCCTTTTATTTTCTGAAAAATACCGAGAGGGGCATTAGCCACCAAACGTTTTTTCTGGTCTTCTGAAACTCCCCCCTTTCCTTACCTTTACATGTGGTACGAGTACAGACTGCACATAGTGTCCGTATCTTCCGGAGCTGGAGCACCTTACCTTTACATGTGGTACGAGTACAGACTGTACATAGTGTCCGTATCTTCCGGAGCTGGAGCACTTCGTGTTCTCGGTCCTTCAGCATTCGCTCCTCAGTTATTTGCACTCCTTTGCGCAGACGTCGAATTTAACATGGCATAACATGAATGATTTAGGGATTTGCATTTTGTTTATCATCATATGGTGTGACATGATATTGATGCTAAATCATGACTAGCCAGTTGACGTAGAACTATTGACAAGTTCAGTCTTTTAACCAGGTAACCAATGAATTATGAGACTACCCCATTTCTATTCATGAATATTCTTCCCATAGGTTACCCGTATGTCTCATATGCACAGATGTATATTTAACCCACAATAGGTGGATTTTCCAATTAAGTGTTCGTTAGTATTATATAATCATCCTAGTATATACTTGTACATAATGGAGACGTACTGGAGAGGAACAATAACAAAAGTGACCTTTTCACAGGCAATCAGGCCTAGACATTGTACTAATGCAGTGCCATTTAAGTCACCTAGTCACAGTATAACACTATAAGAATATTCAGGAAGAGTGAATGCCATGTAGCGTATTATATGCCTACAGCTCATTCTCTGCTGTGATTGGTCAGATCATGGTCACATGACCACCTTACAAAATTGATATCGGGGTGCAATATCACTTTCCAACCAGCTGTCAGGTTCATGTGCTCGATTCTCAACTTGAACTCTTAAACAGGAACCCAACGGAAATGAATTGATACAAGGAACTAAGAAGAGTTTGGGCTTCTTGTAAAATCCTGATTAGGAAAATTACAAACTATATTACCTTTATTAAAGACAAAACACATTTTCAAGTTAAATGAATAAATCATTACATTTCTAAAACTAATGCATGTGACTTTTTCAGGTATTTATGGGTTTTTTCATTGCGATATTACTGAATTAACAAAAGAATTTATTACAGCTTAGAAATTTACAATAACCCAACAATTTGTGGTAAAACCTGGAAATAGAAAAACATTTTCATAATTCTTTAAATTAGTAGATTATTTAATTTGAATGAGCAGTAGGCATATAATAAAACAAATATGGAACTTTGGTTTCGTGCAATATCAATTTTTATTGCACTCTGAAAAATGATATTGCAGTCGGCGCAAGCGCCTCGTGCAATATCATTTTTCATGGTGCAATAAAAATTGATATTGCACTCACCCAAGTGCCATATTTGTATAAAATGTGATATAATCCATGGATGTAGTAAATTTGGTGTCATTGACAACGGAAAAACAGTAGAGAAACAGACACAGTAAGTGAAAACCCGGCAGCACATGCCCTCAGCTTATTTCATGAGACTGTTTGCTCCGCGGCTATAGGATAGGACATAGGGAATGCTTTAACAGGTGATGATAGCTCGATTGCATACACTATTTTGTTTAGGTTGTTTGGATTCCCAATTCCTGATTATGTCTGTGAGTGCACATACCACAGCATTTATACCAGCTTGTGACAAAATGGACTCCTTCAAATCAATGTCTTAAGCATGATGTTATGTGTGAACATTCAAATCTGCACAAGCTTCATCACCACATAAACTGTTAACCCTCCTTCAAGGAAGGAGGTATTAGCAGAAAATATAAAGATATAGATAAGAGCCCATTGCCAAAATTATGCGGCATTCGCATAGAAGTCCACCAGAACTACATCCAGAATTAATTGGCCTGGTTTGGCCGGACATGTGAGAAAGTTGTAATTGACTTGGTGTTACCAGGTAGTTTTCGTCGGGGTACTCCGGTTTCCTCCACCAGTTACAACTGGCTAGTCACAAATTTAGCCACAATATGGCAGAAAAAGTGACGAAAAATCGAAATTCTAAATTCCAAGTTCCAGAACAAAGTTCAAACCATCATTACTGATTCTCTTCCCTGATGATACGATACGAAACTTGCGTACAAGTCTCTCAAGTATCCCTGTGAACTATTATTTTTGTATCGATTATAATACAGATTTTAGACATGCGAGAAGAACTTAAAATAGGATCCAATAAAACAATGGATAATTGCTATATGGTAAATTGGCATTATGAAAATACGTAAAAATACATGATTGTCCAATGTATATGCTTTTCAACACAACCGAAATTCACCCGGCAGATTTTGAAAGATTACAACCTCAGCTACCATTTACATGAGTTGAAAAGAACAGACTAAAACAGGCATCTACCAATCGATTTCAATGGAATAAAGACAGGATGATGCTGCAAAACAAAGGTAGGCTACGAATATGGCTAGTTGTAAGCTATAAATACAAGCGCCCAGTTTTCATGACACACATACTTATATTTATATGCTGGGATCTCTTATGTTGGTGGAAGGCCAATGCATACCAAAAAGGTAAGCAACGGCCTTGTACTGGAGTTAGAGTTGCTCCAACTAGCGCGTAGATTGAACCCGCATGACATTGAAGCCGCATATACCACAATTTATTGACTACTGCTCCCGCCGCACGTATGGAACATAAGTAAACTATAAACCGTAATAACCTATAAGTCACACGGAAAGTTAAACAGGAAAATAGGAGTTAAGCATGCCAACAGGTAACTGAGATTAACAATATACTTAGACACTAAGTACGGAAATTAAATGAGATAACTGAGTAAAGGCCTTAAGGGAATAACATATATGTAGAGGAGAAATACAGTGTCCAACAGGAAACCATAATCGGTGTCCTAGTTTTAGCTTTATGCAACTTATCCACAAATCATAAGATGGATATCAACGGATCAGACATCTTTGTTAAGTTCCAAGCCATACATACTGTCAATAGTGGTGTTCAAGTCAAGCTTCTTTGCTTCCTCAACATTCCATCCCACAACTCAAATTCATCTGCTTCAACACACACACATTCACACACACATACATATATATATATATATATATATATATATATATATATATATATATATATATATATATATATATATATATATATATATATACATATATATATATATATATATATATATATATATAGATATATATAGATATATATATATATATATATATATATATATATATATATATATATATATATATATATATATATATATATATATATATATATATATATATATATATATATATATATATATATATATATATTTATATATATACTCAGGTGAACTGGCTTAATACGTACGTGTTTGTACAGATTTCAAGGGCCCGGTCCCTCTCAATGCATTTACATGCAAATTTCAGTGCTTATTACGGACATTTTAATGCAAGCAGAATACAAGGTCTAGAAGCATAAGTATAAAACAAAAACAGCAGGTGGTGCATGTCCAAACCTGCGGTTTTATATGCGAGGGGGTCGAGCCCGACGCAACAAGAACATAAGACTTAAGGTGGCTGTAAACGTTTCCGGTGGAGAGCAGACTTTCCCTCAAATAATGGCTGATTTCTCATTATTTGTACACTAAACCCCTAGCAAACTATATGTTTTTAGAAAGCTGAGATTCTAAGGATTACATAGGATATGGATAGGTTGTATGTGCTCCAAACGTTTTGAAGAAATTGGGGTCAAAACTTTGACTAATCAATTTTCAGTATATATGTCACGGCTGACGCAAATCTAAGAGCAGGATCTAAGATAATAACCTGATTTTTTAAAACATTGAAAAAAAACTTTGTCTCTACAAATCTAGACAAGGGTTTTGTAAAATATGGCCCCTAACTTTTTTTATGGCCATCTATCTAACAACATTTTAGGAAAAAAATGCTTTTTTGGTTTCTTGATTTTTGACTCACTATAAAAAATTAACCAGATAAGATATTGCAATATCCCCGTCTAGATTTGTAGAGTAGTAGTATGTTTATTTGCTGTAACGACAGTTACAAAATTCATACGTCATACATATTTTGAAACATAATTAGACAGATAGGAAATAACATGCAAGAAAATCGCATCGATATTTGTACTTTCTAGATGAGATACATCTGTTGTGAATTTAACATGAAGAAAACGGATGTCTAATCATATAATATACAAGTAAGCGGGATGCGGGGCATCTCCTATATGGAGCTGTTTAGCTTTTCTCACGATAGATTACCTAAGGATCTAGTGAGAAGACAAAAAAAAACATTTATGTAACATGCAGGTAGCTGGTGCAGGAGCATACCAATATTATCCATAAAAAACCAGAAAATACATACTAAACAGACTCACAAAAAGGCATATTGTGGCGTCAAGGGTAGGAAAAGTTAGCCGATTCCATTTCTGCTTAGCAGAGTTTCTCTATACATCATATAAATATATTTACTTGAGATATACCATAACGGGCACATATCTTCATAGTCTTTATTTGTGAGGTAGTTTCCCAGCATAACTTCTAGGGTAATTTCACCTACTTCTAGTTCATATTGTGCGTTTATTTCTTCATGCATATTAACACGGTGACGTTCATGTACAGGGCACTGCATAATAAGGTGATTCGCATCTTCCAGACAGCCTAATTCGCATTGTGTACACATTTTTGAGCCAAACGGGAGTCGTTTTAATCTGCAATCATCGCCTTTCAGCAAGCTAGTGTGGGTAGTTAATTTAATCATGACTTCACATCGTCGCATCATACTCTGATCGAGGTCAGCGATGCTCCACCAGACAGAGTAGCCTGGTCCATTTGTGGCCCTTTTGATTAAATCAAAATGTTTGTCATTTGTTGTTTTATGATCCCAATCAGCCTTTTCAAGAATCCACGCTCTCTCCCATACTATTTTCTTCCATCCTTGCTTAGATATAATATTTCCAGCGAACATATTTCTTACAAATTGTGCGACCTCAAACTCTGTTGCAATTTCAAGCACCTGTATGATTGGACTATCATATGGGTTTTCATTGCCTGCATGAAATTCCAGTAGTCTTTCGGAAAAAAAAATTCTAAGTGGCATATGTTCTTTCATGCATGCGATAGATCTGACAAATATAAGCTTTTTTGCTTTAATCACCCTTATGATGTCCATCCACCCTAAGTACGCAGTGCTGGTAGAGTTGATGGAGCGAAAATGTAACCTTTGCAGCCTTCGGGCAGTGTACCTCTGAAACCCCTGTAGGATCTCAATGTCTTTTTTCTTTAACACCCAAATCTCACTACCGAAAGTAAGAGTAGGGAAAACCACAGACCAGTATATTAAGCAGCATGTATTAAGGTTCAGTCCGCCCTTAATAATACCCATGTTTGTAGACATATTGAGAACACGTTTGGCTTTCTCTACTTTCTCAAGAGTTCTGACATGTGTGTCCCCGTTGGCACACACCTTAATACCTACGTGATCATAATGTGAGCGCTCACCCACTTTGCCTTTTCCTAACTTGAACTCGCGATATATTGATCCATTATTTATGCCGCCCCCCTCCCCATAGACTAGAACAGCGCTCTTCCCGGGGTTAAAACAAAAGCGCCACTTGCAACTATGACCGTAAACAATATCCATAACTCGATCCATTCTATATTTGTTAGTGGTGCTAGCCGCTAAATCGTCGGCATACCCGACTGGGGAAGTAACAATACGATAGATAGAACAGCATAATTGACTATTTTCTAGTTCTCTGAGAAGCGAGTCAATAAAGACAGTATACTTCATCAGGGAGAGAAACCCTCCCTGATGAATTCCACACCTCATCTTATACCAGGATGAACTAGTGTTACCTACACGGGCACAGCAGAAAAAATTTAAATACATCTTATATAGCATCCTCCATAAGGAGTCTTTTATGCCCAAATTGTGCAGCTGGAAGAAGAGTCCATCCACCCACACAGAGTCAAAAGCTTTGGATACGTCAAAGAACGCCACAAAGACTTTATTACTTCTCTCACGCTCCTTGGAGATAGTCTCCTGGAGCGTGAGGGCTGTGTGGATGCATGAACTGCCCTTCCTGCATGCGCCTTGGAGGTCTGACACAATACGGGTTTCAACCCACCATCTTTCAATCCTATTCCAAATTAAAACTTCAAAAATTTTGTTAAAATTCGATAAAAGCGTTATACCTCTATAATTATCAGGATTTAGAGAACACGTCCCTTTCCCTTTATACAAGGGCACTTGAACACCTTTTCGGAAACATTTGGGGATGTACTCTGACCTGACACAAGCATTATATAGATTGGTAAGAACAATTATCATATGTGGAAGCGAAACGAGGTAACGGCCTTTCACTATTACCACGCCCTAATAGTGGGCATGTGGATGACTGGTAGTTGTGATATCCATAAGTGTAAAGAGACAAGTAGCTCCTATAGATATATAGAATACAGGTAGTGAGAGTTGCCATATATGAGAGAGCTGAATGGATATCTGTGATAACATGTTAATATGTTTTTTGTTTATATTTCAGACTGGAGTGTCTGGGCGTCGCTTTGGTATCCGAAAAGTACGGGAATACGTCGGCAGTGGAACAAGATAGCTGTTGTCCGTATGAGTCTGTCCAAAAGGATGTGTGTATGTCAATGTTTGGTGTAGAAGTGGTTTGAGTGTCCTCTGTATTGTAATGTCAATAAAACTATATGTGTGAAGTCATAGTTGTTATTGTCCCCAAGAAGAGACTGTTGGGTATATGTATAGTCAGGGTACATAGGTCCAGTATGATCATACGATCTGTGTCGGACTAGTGGGTGTACTACTAGAAATGGTAAGTAACATCGTAGACCCCTCACATAAATGCCAGATGTGAGGTCTAGCTAGTGTGTGCATGAAAAAAGTGTGCGTGAAAATAACGTAGACAAAATCCCTTGCAAATATTAGTCGTCTAAAATGTGACTGTATATGTAAATAGGAGCATAGTGTCCTATTGTAGTACTGTCCCTCGGGTGGGATAGTTATATAGGGATACGGGAGGTCACTAGGTTGTGATTATCATAGTGCTCGGAAGGTGCAGCTAATAGTAGCATTGTCGAATAAGTATGAGTGGTGGTAGGCGCCCTGATGAGGCTGATGATGATGTTGATAGAATAGAGTGGGCATGTTAGTCCGCTAGATTAAGGCCTAGTGGTACGGAGCTTCTTAGTCTGAAGATCCATTTCTGTTCACATGCCTCCCTGCGTTTTTTAGAAGATATTGCGTATTCACCCGCCGCTATTATTCACCCGCAGCTATTACCATAGTCCCGACATGCCCTTTAGGAGCTTGTCGTGCCTTAGTACAAACCAGTTCTTTATTCTCTAGCATACCTGGCCCTAATCAGCCTCAAGTATGCCCCAGTACCGTTACACCACAGAGATTAATTCTCTGCCCTTTTCGTAGCACTACCCAGCTACGTATTTGTTTTATACTTTTGCGCCACTTTATACGTATTCAGCTATCGTTCATAGTGTACTATTACACATCACAGGGATCAACATAAAAATACCATTTGTGTTGCCATATGACACCCCAACATATGGAACCGATTGCCAGTACTGGTTATCATATAATCCCGTCCCACATAGGGAAACCCCATCCCGACACAAAGCGACAATAACATCGCTACCGTTTTTTATTAACTTCTGCTTCTGATGAGGGTCTTTTACGCCCGAAACCGTCTATTTACAACACACCCCTACGGACACTTGTAATTTCACTGTTGACGTCATAATATGACGTCACAGGCGCGAAATATCACAGCGATCTAAGCGTGATGCGTCACCATGACAAACAATTGTTGTCACGTGCAGCAGAATACGTACGACGCAACGCGTGTAGCGGCTGACTTCAGTTGTAACAATGACGTACAACACGACGGTCAAGCTAACCTCTACATAGGCATCCTGCTGGAACCATCACCTCGTTTCCCCCTCTTCAATTATCATATGTGGGCCCGCAAATCTAATATGTTCCGTGGAGATATTGTCATATCCAGGCGCCTTATTTAAATGCAGTTTCATGGTAGCAGCATGTAATTCATCGAAGTCAAAAGGGGTATTCAGAAAGGGACTCATCTCTTTCCCTCGTGACCAGGCTTTAACTGACCTTGTGACATGTCTATAATGTTCATGATTGTATTCCTCAGAGTATTTCGGATTGCTAATGTTGTCAAAATGGTCATGCCACACACACAAAATCTCATCTATTGTATAAACAACCTTGCCATCGGGTTTCTTGATGGCATGTGATGAGGACGTATTCCCACCTTTAGATTTTCTAAAAACTTTCCAGAATAAATTCCGGTCTACCTCAGCTAGTTTAGTGGCATTGGCAATTTGTTCATTGTAGTACCCTTTACTAATTTGTCTAACCCTTTTTGCGAATTTCTTTTTAGATACACACATGTTTATCCTAATTGGGTCGTTGCTATCTCTAGAGCGACCATTTTCCTTCCAAATTTTAAAATGTTTCATTTTCTCTTTTTTTAAAGTAGACAATTCGTCATCCCAGTATGGCTTTAAATGGTTTACGAACTTGGTATGTGGGACAACCTCAGCCGCTTTATGTACAATATATGTCAGTTCATCAAAAAACCCGTCAATATCGTCAGAATTGCATTCACATTGCATGATCCTGGTATTGAGGTCAGCAAGAGGTCCTGATAAAGGACCCTCGTATTCACGCCGCATCTTATCATTGTCCCATTTATCCCATTTAATGCGTTTCTTAGGACATTGAACATTAATTTTACAAGGAAGCTTATCAACCTTAATGCACAGTGTGATTGGAAGATGATCTGATGTATTGAGACTCTGGTCATCTAAGACCTCACACGCTAGAATTTTATCTTCCATGTAGTCGGGTATCATGATATAATCAATGCATGTAGAACCATTGTGCGAGTTAAAGGTGTTTATCGGTCCTCGTCCAGATCCGTGTAGATTAGTTGCCATGAGGTGATACTTTTTCATAAAGTTGGCCACTAATCTACCTGCTCTGTTCGGGTTGCCCACCCCCCTGGGTCCTCCAGAAATGCCCATGTCCCCGTTAAAATCCCCGCAAATCATAGGGACTACATCGTCGTCTAAATTATCAATAAAATTCGAGAGATCATCAAGTGTGCTAGAGAGGTCATCTTTGGCGCCAGCTGCTGGTAAATACACAGACATGATGACTAAGGTGACCCCTCTAGCGTCCTGCATTCTAAGCGCACATATTCTATCATGCTTAATACCTTCTATAACTGAGACACCTGAGAGTTCTTTTCTCCAGAAGATGGCGACCCCCCCTTGTCCACGTTTCATCCCAAAATTATCTTCCGAGGAGGCTCTGCTGGCGCAACCTGTGTTCGAAAATTCATTACTTATCTCATCTAAACAATTCAGACGGTTTCTATGGAGCCAGTGCTCACTAATACAAAAGATGTCTGTATTGCCTAGAAGTTCTCGTAGACATGGAATAGAGGCACTGAGTCCTCTAACATTCCAGCACCCCACTCGTAGAGTGCTCACTAGAGCTGCCATCGTAAAGTATAATATATAATAACTTTGCATTCTGAGTGACTAGATTTGGATTCTACATATAACATATCATAAAAACACACGTAAAATATTGGTATCCTTATACTACTGATGTGTCCCACTGATGTGGCTCGAGTAAGAACATACGTGAAATAGCATAGAGTATAACTTAAATCCCATTTGTGGATATGTAGGCTTCCTTGCATGTCAAAACGAACCACCTCAGTGTGACTTATACTATCAGGATTACCATTCGTTGCAACAAATATAACGCCAGACGAGCTTGATTGGATATAGCACCAGTATCGGACGAGGTTGCGCTTGTCGTGGCTAGAAACGTGTGTCGTATGGAGATGCTTTGCGCTCCTGATATGTCTGCGGAGTATGTAGATTCCATGGTCATAAACTGACATCCAGTCACCCGAGATGAGCACATACAACTGTAAAATATGAACATGAGGAGCGATTAATACATGTGCGGTAATACAGATATATACACAAAGGCACGCATGCATGGGAGTCTCCATATATTCCAACAAGACGCTCGTATTAGGAGTAGAGTATCCTATTTCACTAAGAGATCCATAACTGATAGAGTCATCAAAGAATAGTGGTATCAGAGGAAATTCACTAAACTGATTCCCCACGCAGAACTCGCAATGTATCACTCCGCGTGCATACATACACATCTCGCTGTTCATGGCCATCATGCTATGGGTGCTACTAAATAGCCACCAAGGGGGACTAGCCACTAGCCAAGATACAGGAGATCGCATACTTATATCATAATGATCTACTAGTCCGCCGCTAGGTGGACAGACCCACCTCATTAAGTTGACATAATACAGTGTGCTCATATGATGTGCCGCGCACCTTGGATTAATTGTGCATAGGCATTTGGAATGACAATCACAGGGCCACATTATCACATGATTGGACCAGAAGTTACTAATCACCCGCTTAAAATCACCGGCATACCTGCAAACGCTATTGCTGCACTCAGGGAAAGTATCGTATGCGCAACGTACATTAATTTGACGAAAATTACACTCATAGTTAACGTTAGTGTAAATAAATATCTTCAGAGATGTATTAGTGAGAACACAACAATCCTTAAATATAGGCAAAACACAGTGAACAAAAACCTGTGGTCGAACAAAGCAGCCTTCATATAAACCTGCCGAGGAGCGACTGGTGTCCCAGGAGCCTCGGATCGTGTACGCATGTGGGAGAACAACGGAAAGCCGTGACGGGTATGATGTTGTGCTGTCGACTACTGCGTCTGGTCGTGAGATCATTCTTGCCAAAAAACCCTCGTACGTAGGGCGATCCGAGGCTGCCAGTGACGTTCGGTTTTCACCCGCACTCCCTCGACATCTGGGTTTCTGAAGAAAACGTACATATAGGATTAGATAGTAATCAGCGACTACTCCACACAGTCCACTAGCATTTTCATAGTTATACAGGTCAGAGTTATTGTTGTCTACACCGGATATTGGATTGCAACTCGCATCCCCTGGTGTGTAATCATGAGAAACATAATGCAAGTTGACATCAAAAAAACTTATACCGTTTGTCAGTATACTACTCGTATACCCCAGTTGCGTTATAATGCGCCTTTGACAAGTATCATTTTCAATGTAATAAGTACAACCGGGCACCACGCATCCTATACTCCTTGTATAGTTGTTGGCATACATACAAAAGTCGGGATTTGCTCGGTTTAATCCCTCATGACGCGAGTACGGGGCCTGTATGAAATATATATAGGAAAACATGCATAATATCATTAGTACCATCATAGCGTTTGGTGACATAATTCTGACTAGTCGGACACGAAACAAACATTCCAGATAATTCATATCCTTCATACAGCGTCTGACGGGGAACCGAACATGTTTTAGAATCTATATACAAAGTTTGAAGCTAATTGATTAAGATTTGTGTCTAAATTCACGTCAGCCGTGAGAGTAAAACTATAGAAATCTAAGCTGAGAAAATGGCAGTTTTGCGTTTTACACAATAATTGTAACTGTGCAATAACTTGCTACTACTTTAATGTGTTTATTTTAGTCCAAGTGGAAAGATAAAGTAACCTTCCATTGTATTTCACAACTGTTAACATTTTTTTCCTCTGAATTACCTCAAAAATAAGTATAAATAAGCACATTTCTGCTACTGCCTGTAGCCTGTCAAAATAGTTGGTATGCTAATTTTGAGTCCCTTCCATATATGGGCATCATGTGACCTCACCCTGGAATCTTGTTTGCATGCTAATGTAATCCATCATAGTTCTAGATTTCTTAATCATTCAAAGAACTGTGCCATCAAAATCAATTTTCGGCTATCTAGTTTGTTATGCTAGCAGCCTATTTGACTGCAAGTTTACTGATTTTGCAAATAAAAGCTTGAAATACTTTATCATTTATCTAAAATAAGCATTTTGCAGGGCCAAAAGCTTAATACTTTGAAGCTATCACAAGCATAGTTTTCTAACAAAGTGGCTTGTTTTTGTTCATATTTTTGGGCCTAATTCGTTGAAGGGGATATGTACCTCTTTCAATATTCCACTTGGTACCTGAGTAAATCAATCTATCTATTTATGTGGGTGCTGCTATTGAGAACAACTTAATGCTATGGAGTCATGAAGTAAAATAATTTCACAAACCTATTTTGCTGTATCTGCTTCTACTCTGGAGACAATCCAGTGATCCAAGTTGAATAATCCTGGATCGGATAGCTGCATAGTTTCTTAGATGAGCAACTTATGATACAAGATAGTTTACAGAAGAATGGGCACTTTCCTTAAGGTCCCACACAATATATTACTGTGTCTTTACTGCTTGAAGTGCTCAGGGCAAATGACCTGTTCTACCCAAACAGCAGTAAGCCCAATTGTTTGGTACTTCCTCTCAACTCCCAAAACCCTTGAGGGGATTATGTGTGACACTACACACTGAGCGGAGACCTGAGGGGATTATGTCCAATTGACACAACACAGATACCTGTATCTATTTCCACAGAACTGAAGCCACAGTGCTAATCAATTACCTAACCCAATTGTTCACCTGTAATTCCAATCTTTTTTGTTTCTCTAACTGACTGACAACATTGTTGTGAAAAATACAATCCAGGCTTCAATTAGGTGATAGCTGAATTATATGGATGTAATTGTACTTATATGGGTGTGATTGTCCCATTTTAGTATTGTCAATTACCCAAAGAGCATGGAGTGTCTGTTCAAGATGGAGGTATGAGAAGGAATTACTCAGCATGCAAAGCCCAAGTTTTCCCATCAAATACACACATTGTATTACCTGTTGCCCAAAAACTGGTATGTTTCCTGATTTTCTCAGACAGCCGGAGCCACATTTTGATTAAGACTAACCCCCAATACACTATTTTTGAATTAATCAAAACATCATTATCTGTGATGCCATTCCATTTCCTGCCTCATCTTCACTTGGCAGGTGGGAGGGGCTTATCAGCTAATTAGTCACATGACCAAAACATTGCAGCATGGCTCTCTGATTCTCAGCTGTCACACAAACAAATTTCACAATTCATGGAGTTTGGAGTGGGGTAGAGGTATGGAGTTTTTTTCATATGGAGGGTAAGACCCGGTTCATTAACCTAATAGATATATCTCAAAACAGGCCTTCCATGAGGACAAAACGTTTACGGCCACCTTAAGTGGAACAAACAGGACAGGGTTTGAATTTGAATGACGTCTAGGGCATGCAGACGGCAGTTTAACTTTGACTGTTCTCTTCGCCATTGATAAAGAAGAGGAGAATCTTAGGAGAATTCATAAATAAAAACAGGATATTCGGGGATAGATGGATAACTTGGATTTCATTGAAGATGGTGATATAATGAGGTGATATCGCCTCTATATGTGGTGGGTTTACATGTAATTTAAAACTGTATTTTGTATCAACCATTGCACTGTTTCAGTTTAAAGAAAATGAAAGGTCAGTTTAATATAAAAATTCTAAATTGCAGCTGTTAAAAAGTTATAAACCCCTTTGTATGTAGGTATTTCAATGAAAAATAGCAAACTCCATAGACCGAAAACAAGTATCAATGTCTAGCAAGCGCTCAGTGCATATACTGTAGAAGGACTAAGGAACGTGTGTGACAAGATATTTACTTATTTCAGGTGTGACGAGAGAGAGGGGGGGGGGGGGGGGGGAAAGGGAGAGAGATACAACGGGAGAGAGAGAGAGGAGGGAGATAGAGATACAACGAGAGAGAGAGAGGGTAGGGAGAGAGATACAGAGAGAGAGGGGGAGGGAGAGAGATACAATGAGAGAGAGAGCGGTGGAGGATGAGAGATACAGAGAGAGATACAACAAGAGAGGGAGTGGGGAGGGAGATACAAAAAGGGGGGAGAGAGATACAACGAGAGAGAGAGAGAGAGAGAGATACAACGAGCGAGAGAAAGGGGGAGAGAGATACAGAGAAAGAGATACAACGAGAGAGATACAACGGGCAAGAGAGAGGGGGAGGGAGAGAAATACAGAGAAAGAGATACAACAAGAGAGAGAGAGAGAGAGAGAGGCGGAGAGAGAGATACAACGAGAGAGAGGGGGATGGAGAGAGAGAACGGAGAGAGATACAACATGATAGAGAGCGGGGGAGGGAGAGAGATACAAAGAGAGAGAGAGAGGGAGAGAGAGAAAGAGAGGGGGACAGTCGGACAGACAGACAGACAGATAGATCTACACAGGCAAAAGTTGACGGGCCTGTCTGGCCCCGTAACGATCCCTCAATATAACGACATTTCACAGCTTGAAAACCCACAACGGTCCCATTATTTTTATTATTTATACAGGCCCTTTAAGGGCCCGTTATAACGGGTTCTGAGCCTGTAACGGGCCCGTAAGTAGAAATTATTATAATAAGATATATCAGTGATATCATGAACATACATACACTGGCCTATATTCTTTATTACAACCGGTATAATAAACCTTGATCTTATTTGTCGATGGTATATCTGTTTCTCCTTGAATTATTGATACATAGGTTAGGTGACCCTAAATGTGTGGTGTCAGGGATATCTGGGTGCTCGGATATGTTTGTCATTATAAGACATTTCATAGTTTCTGTCTGCAGGACGGGTACTTTTCTAGTATATATATATATATATATATATATATATATATATATATATATATATATATATATATATATATATATATATATATATATATATATATATATATATATATATTCACAGTGAATACTGTGAATACCAATAGAACATTTGTGAATACATAGGTGCATTAGTAAATAGGTTGATATCCTGGTAGTAAATTACATGGAGCAGTAACCAACAAATGGAAATAATTCATTTCTTTTATTTGAATTCCCTGTTTTTATGACATACAAACAGGGTATAATATTAATTGCATTTCCTACTAGAAGGTATTGTTGAACTTTTTTATCAATTCTCTAAAATAAGAACAGGATATGGTATCAATTGCATCTTGTACTAGTAAGTACCTTTTCAATTTTTTCCATTTGTAAAAATGTTAAAAAAATCAGAATAATAATTCCATTCTTTTCAATGCAATACATGAATATAGGGTAGGACATATACCCAAGTGTGATGTATTATTAATATGTAAATAAATATATATACATACATGTATATATATATATATATATATATATATATATAAATATATATATATATATATACATATATAAATAAATATATATATATATATAAATATATATATATATATATATATATATATATATATATATATATATATAAATATATATATATATATATATATATATATATATATATATATACCCAAGTGTGATGTATTATAAATATATAAATAAATCAGATCAGATCCCCACATACATATACATAGCCAGAATCAGTGAAATGTGTTCACTAGAATACTGTAAATCCTGTTAATTTTCTGAGGTTTTAATTTGCCAGCATTTGCCAATCAGACTTAATCAGTAAATTAAGATTTGGAAAATTCTGAAAGTCTCAGATCACCAAATATATGACATTCATAAGCAAATTTGATACATTCTTTAAGCTGAGAGGAGGTAGTCTAGGACAATTTCAAATACACAGGACACATGATGGTTAAAGGTGTACACGTGTAAAATGTAATTGATATTGACTAGTGACCGTTAGCTGACTTTACTTGTCAAGGGCCAAGATGAATGCAAACAGCAACTTGTGCCATCGCGACTCTCCTGGCTTATCCGTATTATTTTCAATCAACCCCCACACCAGCGCTGAGAGAGTTGACATCTGCCCGGCACAGAATGTCTGAATGTGATGTGTCTGATGAACGAAGGGTGCAAGTTTTCCAGGGATGACATTTCATGGTCGTTGGTCTAGTTAAGGAAGTGGGTGCTTAATGAAGGTAAGATATAGAGAAAAATGTCATGGCGGGGATATAGAAGTGGTGTAGTTGGAGAGAGAGTAGGCACTTAATGGAGTGGGGGGGGGGGGGGGGTTGTTTGTACAGGTTTGACTGTATGTATATATATATATATATATATATATATATATATATATATATATATATATATATATATATATATATATATATATATATGTCATGACACAGATTGAAATTGGTAAGGATTTTAAATTGTGTCGACACAGATTAGAATTCTAATTTGTGTCGACACAAATCGCGATTTCAATTTGTTACCAGATTTTAGCTGACACAGATTAGAATTTTGATTTGTTACCACCCAATTTTAAATTGTGTCGACACAGATCTAAATCCTAGCTATGAAGGGAAGCAAGGATTTTAATTTGTGTTGACACAAATCTAAATCCTACCTATGAAGGGAAGTAAGGATTTTAATTTGTGTCGACACAGATCTAAATCCGAGCTCAGTATAAATAGAGGGGTGGTAAGGATTTTAATTTGTGTCGACACAAATCCAAATCCTAGCTTAGTGTCAATGAAGGGGAGGTAAGGATTTTAATTTGTGTCGACACTGATTATAATTTTGATTTGTTACCACTCAATTTTAAATTGGTAAATCTTTGGTATTTAGATCTTTGGTAAATTCTAATCTGTGTCAGCTAAAACCTGGTAACAAATTGAAATCGCGATTTGTGTCGACACAAATTAGAATTCTAATCTGTGTCGACACAATTTAAAATCCTTACCAATTTCAATCTGTGTCATGACATATATATATATATATATATATATATATATATATATATATATATATATATATATATATATACACAAATTTTCAAATCTGAATATATTCAAAATCATTACACTTAAACCTTTAAAGTATTTAAAGTAGTATTCAACACTCAAGATTTAAACAACTTTTATTCGCACTTACTTGTCAGCTTTTGATTGCCAAATGCTTTAAAAAGTCAACAATTATCTGAATTCCTCAGACAGATAAAAATATAAATAAAAATTCATTCAAATAAGTTTTCACATCTAACATACGGGGTATGAGATGTTGTTATATATATATATATATATATATATATATATATATATATATATATATATATATATATATATATATATATATATATATATATATATATATATATATATATAAACTTTCATAAACATAACTGTTTTTCAAAATAAAACATCATTCAAGTTGATTTTCAGTTCTGATACTGCAAGACGGCATGTTTTTTCTCGTGCACCTGGAGGCACGTCAGGCGTTTAAATCCGAGACCACAAATGCGACATGTCAGCGGTAGTCGTTCCCCCGTGTGTCCTCTCTCATGCTCTTTCAGTGTGCTCATCCGACTGAATTCCTTGCCGCAGATTTTGCAGCCGACTTTTTCGCCTGTATGTATTTTAATGTGCGCTAGCACAGTACTCTGGTGCCGGAATTGCTTCCCGCAAATATTACAGCTGAATGGTTTTTCTCCCGTGTGAATTCTCATGTGTTCCTCCATGTTGTGGCGGTACTTGAAGACCTTGCCGCAGTACTTGCAATGTGCCGGAACCTGTTTCCCACCAATCGGATCCTTTGTACGTTTCGCCCGTATGCGTGGCGGGCCGGAATAGTGAGGTCTCTCCTCCCCCTCCTCTAAAGCTGCCACTTCGTTTATACAACCCTCTGTTTCAATACCAGTTCTACGTGCCAACATGGATGGAACACTGCTCATGTCTACTTCCATCCCGACACCACCTTCATTGCTTCTGAAGTTTCCGTCAACCATATCTAATGTTGATGCTGTTTCGGCCAATCGTTGAAGAGCCGACGCATAATCCGGGGACAAAATTTGAAAATTTTTGATTTCACTTGTGCCCTGACTTGCATTTGTATTGACTGTACCTTGAGGTGTTGCCACCCTATCCTGTAGAACTGCATTGTCCAGACTACCAGGGACTTCATCTATTATCTCCGTTTTCACAACGATCAGGTCGTCATCTTCGATATCTGAGGATTCATGTTTTTCCCATTGAAGAGCCCTCTCCTCATTCGGAGGAGCAAAAACCTTATCCTTTATCTGATTTTCTTCCTCAGGACGAGCAACCGCCATACCGGAATTTTCATTTTCTTTCGGGTACACATGTTTTACAAACTTTCTGGCACGTCGCATTGGCGTGGGCGTATTGCGCACACCGATACCGCTTACCGATGGGTGCCTCACTGGATGTGTGTATCGCTTTCGCATAAAGTTGTAGCGATTTCTACGTGAAGTTGTCGAGGCCACATACGGCATCGCGGATGGCGGTTTAGATGGCGCCACTGGTAGGTAGCTGCTATGCATCACAGGGTATCTGATCTCTGTTCGGCCACTTCCTCTAATATGGAAATCGTCCAATCCTGTCTCCTCACCAATGGCAGCGGGCATGTCATGAGTAGCACTCAACCCAAGTGCATCATGGGAATTATTTTCAATTGATTCCTTATAATGCAATCCAGTATCACCACGAATATGCATTTCTTTTTGACTTGCCAGTCTTTCTGTTGTATCAGCAATGTTGTTTGGCGATAAATGTATTGTCTCTTCATTGATTGGTTCAGGTTTCACAACAGCTGAAATATAACAATAGTTATGAGATAAAATATAATGTATTCTCTCTTCATTGATTGGTTCAGGTTTCACAACAGCTGAAATATAACAATAGTTATGAGATAAAATATAATGTATTCTCTCTTCATTGATTGGTTCAGGTTTCACAACAGCTGCAATATAACAATAGTTATGAGATAAAATATAATGTATTCTCTCTTCATTGATTGGTTCAGGTTTCACAACAGCTGAAATATAACAATAGTTATGAGATAAAATATAATGTATTCTCTCTTCATTGATTGGTTCAGATTTCACAACAGCTGCAATATGATGAAATTATGATGAATGGATTAAAGAAAGGCCACCATATTGATTATTTAAAATCCCTACATAATTACCTTATTTATTCAATATGGGATTTTCAAAACTAATAGTGGAAAATTCTGCTTGCCCTTTGGTTCTAATAACCCTTATGCTGCTGGTGGCTAATTTTGGCAATATAAAATGATGCAAAAAACCTGAAAATGACTGAAACAAATGGGTATTAATCTGAGAGTACTCAGTGAGAGCTATCTAATAAATACCTGCCCCACCTCTAAAATTATAAAATAAGATAATTGTGGCACTTCAATCGTGCTTAGAAAATGGGTTACCATGCAGATGGACTCTAATAAAAGCTTGGAAAACTCTTGGGAACTTTTTTTCTTAATTTGTCTACGATAGTGCCATATCATTATTAGGCCTAAAAAAAGAAATTGTTTGTTTCCTGTAACGGTCCGGAAAAAAATAGGGTAGGTAGGTCGGTAAAAAAAAGAATTTTGCATTATTTTTGAGGTCAAAAATGGGTTTTATGCATGTTTTACGATCTTTATAAAACCATCTAAACCCTGTCATCTTGGTATTCATTAGATAACTCTCGCTGAGTACTCTCAGATGAGTACCATGTGCCTGGGTTTCAGTCATTTCAGTAGTTTTTTGCATCATTTTGAATTGGCAGCATATAGGGTTAAGACAAAAACATTGCACTATCAACAAAAACACAACTAAGTAAACCTTTATTGCATTAGTTGACTCATGGGGCTTTAGCAGATATTTTAGTTGTATCTTTTTGGACCAAATTGTTAAAGTTTTTCTTAAAAGAAATATTTTCGAAAGAGACAGGGTTTAGCCATTTTTTCAGTTTTTATCTGCACCATTTTGTATTGGTCAAAGTAGTTACTAGCAGCATGAGGGTGAATCATTTGATCTATGTCTGTATGATTGAGAGTCGTGAGTAAACACATACTTTCCTCCCCTGTGTTGTGTATGATCGTGTGCGTCAGATTCATGTTGTCAGTCGTAGCCTCTTCCTCGCAACCACTGCCTCTCGCTTCTTTACTGTGCAGCGAACGTTGCCCTAGCAACAGAAAAAACAAAAAATTACTGTTACCATAGCAACAGAAAAAAACAAAACATAAATATTACCACAGCAACAGAAAAAACGCAAATAAACGAATTTCAAGCAAGACAAAACATTGCACTTGCAACTAAAACACAACTAAGTAAACCTTTATTGCATTAATTGGCTCATGGGGATTTAGCAAACATATCCTCAGAGTACATTCACCCTTGTAGTACCCAAGGGCCAAGAACCTCCGAGATATTTTAATTGTATCTTTTTGGACCAAATAGTTTAAGATTTTCTGAAAGAAATAGTTTTGAAAGAGACATGCTAATCCCAACCCCCCAAAAAACTCCTGCAAGTGATTTGAGGATGCATGCTTATTTCAAAAGAGTCTTTCAAAACTGCCACTGATCACTCTGAGCTCTATTGCATACCACAGTGCTATCTATCCATTAGGGATGTCATTTCTGATCCTGACCTGAGATGAAGCCTAGTGCCATCCTAGATCCCTAAACGAGTCTCACCGTGTAACTATGGTACACGGACCTTACAGCAGGGTCTTAGCCAGGACTTAGAAACTGGTTGCCCAAACTTGGCAATTGTAAAATCTTTGGGCACCCTATTTTCCAAAGGGAAATCATAATATACTCAGATCACAACTGTAAACATGTATTTAGTTATTTGAATAAGGTATAATATCCACATACAATACCATGGGAATTACATTGAAGTGAAAAAACAAATTCGATGATGTGTTTGAAATTGACATTTCAAGAAATTCCTCACAAAAAATTGGGTGTCCTGAAGGGTCATCTTTGAGGGTTTGGGTGTCCAAATGACACCCGGACACCGTGCTGGCTAAGACTATGGTAGGCAGGGCTAGTACTCACTCTGTATTTCTGGTAGTTTCTTGCTGAAGAAGCCGATGGTTGTGGTGGTGTCCGCGATGACCGTTATGCTCCCATGGACACTTAGGTGACCATCGTAAGGAATATTTTCTTGGCAAAACTCCAGCACAGCGGCAGAAAGTGCCTCCGGAATGTTCGGTTTCGCCATAGCAATCTGAAGATCCAAGTTCACCTGTATTTAGTGGTTACAGGGCAAGATAGTGAGCATAAAATATTCAAATTTCTTTTATTTTCAATAATGGGGACTACTACGATGTTGCCACTGATGTCCCCCTACTCTGTTACTACATATGTTGTTACCACATTGTAACTATGATGCGAGTTAAGCGCAACATTGTCTCCAAAGTAGAATAAAACTCCATCCATAAAGGAAAGACCTACAGGTACAATATAAGTTGTAGTATCAAAAGCTGGGTTGTTTCCCATCTTACATATTGATGCTTTCTGTGTATTTACCATATGGTCAATATAGCAAAAGATTTAAATATCTGGGTATATATGGACTTCACTGTAAGGTAGGGGATAGGTTGACTCAGTTGGAAGGGACTGACTATGATGAGGCAATGGGGCATTTCGACAGTAGCTTCCAAAAAATGAGGAAGAATGAAATGATGACAATATCATGATTGATCATTATTAGTCTGACTAGATGTATAGGCATCTATACATTTACATTACATCAATACATGTAGTGCTGTTTTTTGAATAATAAATGTGCTAGCATAATTTGACAAGATATCAACTGTTCAGCTTATAAAATACTAATCTACAAAGCCAACTAAACACAATTGTAAATGTCATTATAATAGTTGTAATTGTCAGTGCAATGGTCTACAATACTTCTGAACTAGTTTTCCTATTATCGCCCACGTAAATAAACAAAAACATATTTGATGTTGAGATGTTATATTGTTACCAGCCGACCACCTACCTTGAGGTTACAGTCACACTGTATGTGATGTTTCAAAATAATTTGCTGAGATGGACACCCAACAGTTAGCTTAGTTGCTGCAATTTCAGAAAGCTAATCTCATGACTCATGAACATACATTCTGCTACAATATGACTCATGAAATGTTGACTAGTGGGAGGGGGTTCAATTTCGTCGTGACCTATTTTAATCATTTTTCGTTTTCTACATTGACAATAGAGGGCAGCACGGGCCTGACTCTACTGAAAATGACTTGGTGGACTGTTCCACGCATGGCTCAGGTTTATGGAGTTGGTTTTATCTGTGAATGATGGATACTAAAAGGGTCATTTTGATAAGTATAAATGTTAACACCTCTACCCGTTTCCCTTTTAACAATTCAACTGTGACAGTCTAGGCCATCACTGAGCAAGAAACCACCTATTACAGAAGCTCCCTCAGGCATCATGATGTAGGGGTTAAACCTTAGATGACCAAACCCTTAGTTCTAGGTTAAACACAAGCAGGAATCAATGGAAGTTATACCATTTTCTCTGTTACTCAACGTACTGGTCGATAAAACAAGAATTTGATTTGTTGTATCACTTAATGACATATATGCTTGAGATTTATCAGGACCGAGATATACATATATACAATACTATAATAATCAGAAACTCCCTGGTCCGAGTTATAGCAAAGAGTACATGTACTTCGGAGAAAGGGTATATCACCGTCACGGTACATTTCTGGTTCTTGTTCGTTTTTAATTAGCTCAAAAGTTATGGAATCTGAAACTTGGAGAATAAAATGAACTAAAGGATTAAGTGGTTTAAAAAAATGAACAGAGTAGAAATTATTTTAAAATGAGATACACTTCCTTGCGTATTGATATTTCCTCCACTTTTTCAAGTTAGGAGATCCCCGGTCCCTAATCGTGGATGAGGAGCTCCTTAGAAAACATTTTGCATTTGTTTTTCAGTTTTTTACACGAACATTCAATCTCACACCCTACTAGGAAAGTACTTTTCGCAATACCTTATGTATTACTCATCAGAAAACCTTTCAGGTGATGATATATACGTGTATAGACAGATTAAATAAAAAAGGATAGAGGGATAACTGAGTCAAACGCATTAATTCTTACTGATGCAATTACAATGGGGAAAAGAAAGCGTCATCCTGTATTTTTCTTGCAAAAAAGCAGGTACCCCATCGCGCCCAGCTCTGTAGCATAAGAAATAACTAGGGACACCCCTATTATTTTTTGAAATAGAGAAAGCCAATTTCGAGAGCATGAACATATAAAAAAAATTAAACAATCCCCGATTTTTTTAAACAATTCCATATAGTTGTTATATTTGCACCCAACAATGCAGATTCAAACGTCAAGAATATAGTAGCTTTTGAAGTGTAGTTTTACGAGAAATCAGCGGATACTCTTCTTGATCTGCATGAAAAGTTACATTTTACAGAGCGAGAATCTATATAATATTTCCGAGTACTTATAACGTATAGAATGACGGGTTAATATTGAGATGCACTACCTGACGGCCTCGATTAACCCACGTTTTCTGTTTTGTTTTAATTGGAGAATTTTGTAACTGTATCTTTCATATCTCCGATATGGTTAATAAATAATACAATACAATACAATCGGCCACTTTCGAAAAAGAAAATAAAGATAAAAATAAAAAATCGCATTACAGGAAATATGCACAGAGCCTACAGTCGGCAGGCCCTGCGTCAGGACTGCTTAGTAGCCCCCCCCCCCCCCCCCCCCCCCCCCCCCCCCCGCCCCCTCAATGCTCCAGGCGGTGGTTTATCTTTCTAGGTCCAATCAAGTAAGATATCCGAGGGGGTGTTACAAAAAAGAAACAATCTCACAGATTTCCCCTCGTAGAAGAAAACTGAGTATAAAAGCAGTTTTAATGGAAATGACTGCATAAAAAGTGGGATATTTAGGTAACCAAGTATATGATAAACCGGCTTGCAACTTAATATAGGAGTTTTAGCGTGGTCTTGAGGGTTGAAAGTTGTATTTAGTGACTTTCAAAAGTTCTATGTGACCATTTCCTGTCATGGTCCGGAATTTCCCTACATTTTTTTTCTTATACTTATTAGAAAATAAAAACAAGTAGATATGAAACCAGCCGAGCAACCTGAACAAGCTGGCTGCGACGAATAGCCCAAAAGTCGTGTTCCGCGCATATTGGTACGCATGTTTCTCTTTAATGTAAACGATACAAGAGCCCTCATTGGTCTTTGTCTCCTAGTGACGTCACACATAGGCCAGATTCGAGTCCCCTGGCATGGCCAGGCCTTTACTCTAGCGCATATGGTGATTGGTCTCTGGCTACATATCCATGCTTTTATTCACCTAAGATTTTTTCACGTTTTCTGTAGTCTTACCCCTCAAGGTATAACCTATCCAAAAATGAAAAACAAAACACCCCTGGACAAAAAATAAAAAAAATTGGTGCGGGCATTCTTAAGTCAAATATGACGACCTACAAATGTACCAGCACTGTGGGACAGCAGCTTTTCCAAAAACAGTGTTTGACGTGACAGGTATCGAACAGCGTTTATTTGAATCGTCGCCTGATCACAATGGAGTAACTTACCAGCAAAATGGCAAGTGAAAAACTGGGCAGGGGCAAGTTTTGAGATTTCCACTCGCTCATTTTTCAAAAAAAGTCGAATTGGCATCAAGTATACGATGGAATTTTGCATTTTTATATCACAGGTACTATTGCACTTATTTTCGCTGCATTATACAAAAAAACACGGTAAAATCTTGTCTTGAAAGTTAATTCCGTACTGAACGTTTGAGTTGTATAACGGGTCAATGCGTGTTATCACCATCATTCTTTATTGGGATAAGTCTCCTCACGACAAAAATCAACTGTTCACCCCCTCAACAACCCCCCCCCCCCCCCCCCAAATATATATATTTAGCAATATACAGTTTTTGGTTTGATATCAGATAAGTTTCCAATATCCAGTTCTATCTCCCGTGTCATAGCTATACAAACCTCCGTGACACATACTGCCCTGGTGAACAGTTATTAAGGTTTTTTTATTGCTTCCCTGCATACGACGTTCCTTGTGGTCTAATTCATAGTAGCTTGTGATATATAGTGTGCAGACCAACAATTAGCTCCGGAGGGCATTATGAGATGACATTTAATGCCCTGCGTCACAGGGCATTATGGGGTTTTAATGACCGGTCACATGGTACAAACGATGAACGTCGATGATATTAAGGTCGCTTGTGAGACAAAGCCTCCATTAATTATCCTTTCCCACTTTCCTTAAAAAAGCTAGAATCCTCCGTTTCCTACCTCAATAAGTTAGCTCCAAACAGAACATCGCGGCGGAAACCAAGCCTCATTTACGAGGGGAGATTCAAGAGCAAAGACCACATACATCGTGTGAGGTTTCCATGACAACGTGTTATTTCCCGTGTTTGTTTGCTGCGGTTTCGCGCGGAGGAAATTAGCTGACTGCAGATTGCAGAGAGAGAAGTCTTATTTGCCGGAATTGAATTACTCGCCCACTCTAACCTACACACACACCATTTCTTGTAATAATTGTTTTTCCCACTGTGGATACATCCCGTGGTCTGTTATTGTGTTACTAACTTGAAGTAATACCAAAATGATTTGTTGTTTATGGGTGTGTACCCGTAATTTGAATCTGAATCTGAATCGATACTGAGCAGACTAATTCAACTCGATATAGTTCGAAATCTGCGTTTTTGTGTCATATCAATTCTAAAACAGCCAGGCTAGCAGAATATACTGCTGGTGTTTTAGTGATGCTGATGATTCGTCTGTTGCTGTTATTGGTTGTTGTTGTTGTTTATATTGTTGTTACTGTTGATGTTGATGATGATGATGATGATGTTAATGATGATGATGGTAATGATCGTCATTGTTGACGGTGGGGTTATGGGTCTTGTTATTGTTGTTGTTGTAGTTATTGTTGTTTGATGATGATGATGGTAAAGATGATGTCATTGTTGTCGTGAAGGGAGATGATGATAACGACGGAGAAAGATAATGGATGATAGTGAGTAGTGAAGATGACGTCGCGATGGTAATAATGATGGTGGTTATATTCTGTATTCTGTAGTCATACATCGACACCGAAGAATATTAATTATATTTAGTTCAACGATCCGCCACCGGGTGGCAGGCGCAGCTTGGTCTGTACCATGCATGTGTATGGTGTAAGGTGTAATTTATTAGAAGACTAATTCTTTTTATGCTCCCTCATAACTGTTCAGCGTTGTTTTCAGTTTGTGGCCTGGTCTCATAGAATGGGAGTTACGGTAATTGAGATATCCTCAAGTGGTTTGTTCTGATAGGAAAACTGATCTAGTTCAGTTGGCGATGTATATGTGTAGTTTATTGGTGTATCTTAAGGATATAAATAATACAACATTAAACAAGCATTATTAACATTCTGGATACAGAGCATGGGATGCAAATGTACGACGCAAGGAGAAATGTATATCACAATACAGCCCATACCACTCTTTCTAATATTTTGAGTTCTCATATTTTTCACAAGTTATTGTCATAAGTATCTCACAAATAGATAACAGAAATTTTCATTTAGTTCTCATATTCACAGGAAAAATAGACAGACGTAGCCTTTACCGGTTACACAGAAAGAAAGCCACCTTCATCATCATCATCATCATTATTAATGTTACCTTAGACTAGGTAACTTGGGAGAAAAGAGAGATATTATGGCCTTATGTTGTAGAAAGAACTGTAGCGAGTGGGGAATTGGAAGGAATAAATGAGAAATAGAGCACCTTCATCTATGGAGAACGAACTACAGTAACTGAGCGTAACTGGGGAACTGGGAGGAACCAATGAGAAATACGCAGCCTTCATCCTCGGAGGAGGAAAATGACGCAGGTGGTATCAAGGTCGCCCATTGGATTAATTTGGGCAAGGACTTGTGTGCGATTGTCTTGGCTACCACCGAGCGGAGTGGGAGACCACCTATAAAAGATGCTCCCATAGACTTGCACGCAAGATTGAAAGATTTTGGCCCTTTTCTCTATATCGGATTTCACCAAAACATGGTCGCTTCAAATTTAGATGAAGAGAATTTTCCTTTATTTAGACTTTGTTCAAGAGTTATGGAATCTAAAAGTTGCACTCCAGTTCGTAACTGTTTTTTACGCCCACTTAGACACTACATCGCCCGTTGTCTTGTACAGAAAGATAATTAACTTACATGCTAAACAGAGTACACACGTAAATAATTTATGATCCCTCACTGCATGGGTATTACTGATACTATACACAAAAGAAGAAAATAGCAATTAGCTCATTCGCGTCTGGAGCATACTTCTGCCTGACATACATGGAAATAGCTTGATGAAGCATGCACACTTATGAAAAAGGCATGACTGAAAGTTGTTCATGTTGTGTTTAACAATCCCTATCCAAAATGTTATCTTATGGTACTCCATGTCATTTTTGAGCCGCCTTGGCTTAGTGGTTATGATGCCTGGCTCCCAAATGTGAGGTCGCCGCAGGTTCGAGTCTACGCTGATTGGCTTGGTCGCTATATGCGTGTATGGCGTTATGAGGTCTGTCTATGGTGCTTCTGAAGCTGAAAGACTATTTAGAACAAATCGTGAAGAGAATTGAATTTCTTCCCCGTTCCGAATTTCAATCTCGTCGCGATTTGACCTAAGCTAATGGAAGCGGCACACAACCCAATTCCTTCTTTCTAATCAATTCTAGGTTCAGGATTGTCAGAAGAAGTACACACTCCTGATGAGAATGGGTCAGTGCGAAATTACAAGTTTCTCATCACTGGGAATACATTAGCCTGCCGCCAGGTACAGATTCATATGTCACCTCCTGTTGATAGATGGCACTGCGGTGTGTTGTTCTCGGTATATATGAGAACCAATACTCCCTCGTGCATCTATTGATTTACATATAGTACTGTTAGGTAAACAAGTACCCTAAAACCCTACTTGCTAGCAATACATAAATCGGGTACCTGACAGTTATCGTATTGTTACCTCACTATTATTTCAATATTCCTTCAGATTTCTTGAAAACTAAGTCTGACAACCGATGACCTTCGACAGGGAACTTATTGTATTAACAGAACACCTGTAGTTATATATTTTACTTTGTTTATTCGTGAAAATCCAGATTTCGTGGAAAAACACACACTTCAATGAATGTTGAATTTCCCATTATTGCAAAACTATATATATATATATATATATATATATATATATATATATATATATATATATATATATATATACATATATATATATCTATATCTATATATATATATATATATATACATATATATATATATATATATATATATATATATATATATATATATATACATATATATATATATACATACATACATATATATATATTTATATATATATATATATATATATATATATATATATATATATATATATATATATATATATATATATTAGGAGTGTCATTGATATTACAAGTATCGATCGATCGAAATAATTTTTCCAATTAATCGAGAAAAAAATATTATGTCAATCGAATCGAATTAATCGAAACACATTTTTTCAGCCTTTTACGCAATTTTTAGCCAACACTATTAAAAATTTTGAAGAGAAACTCAAGTATCTAATCAGAAAGTGTTGAGAAAACCTTCATTGTCTTTACATTGTGGGAATCTTAGGATCCTAGCCACAAAAATAGTGTGGAACATGTGAAAATATTCTATTACTGCAGTTCTTCACAATCGAATCGAAATAATCGGAATCGAAAAATAAAATGTCAATGATCGAATCGAAAAAAAATGGATGTCAATGACAGTCCTAATATATATATATATATATATATATGCACATAGAGAAGAGGACCCTGATGTATTTATCAAAACTTGAAATACTGCGTTTATTCAGTCATAGCTGTCGGTAAAATCAAATGACACGCATTTACCATAAATACTTAACTTGCAAATCATATTAGGTCGAGTACATCAAGAACGCGTGGCAGAGACCTGACTGTAAAATGTTTTGACAGGTGTTCTGCTAGAATACAAATACATCATTCCGTGGACGCACGTGCGTCGTGGGTTTGTTTACATGAAGGAGGCGTGGCCGAGGCTGCCAAGCACCGCGCATTCTGATTGGTCAATCCGTGCCCGCGAGCACGTTGTTGTTCCCGACAGCAAGCGGAGGCAGACACAGAAATCAACATGCGAGCCGATCGCTCGGCATAGCCAGATTTCTTGCAATAATCGTCTGCTTTTCGGCTCTTTTGGATTATACCCGTGCCATGCGTGGATCTGCTGCTTTGGGAAGAGGATGAGAGAGTCGGCCGTCAGGATGAGAACGTGCTGGTTGCGCTGGAAATGTTTATTTACCGTCGTCGGTCTGTGGTTGACGGGGCTTCTATGTGTTCGTGAGTACAAATCTCCTTCGCCGCTCGTGCCGTATGCTGGGAGCTGACAGCTGGCGAAATGGACTCCCACCCCCATCTCGCCGTGGTCTCCCTCGGGGGCGGGGTTAGTGTAGTCATGGGGGTAGATTTATAAGGCTTACTATTGGAATATACATTTAATAAATACTATTACTCCAGTTAAGGACCTATCAGGCTAGTTTCACAAGAACGAAGGTTACACACCATTCTGACGTAGATCTAATTAATAAGTCACTGGCATCTTTCTCACATGACACATGCCTGATAAGCTGATTCATTCATGTTGATTTATAATTCCCCCATCACGTAACAAGATTAATGAATACTCTCAAGCAAAATCATAGCTTTGTTCATCACATTTTCAAATTAATGCACCAACTCACTGAATTTAATGCTAAATATCAATTTGTTCTTGATTGTGTCTGGTCTTCTAAGATTTGTTGAATAATATAAAAGTCCTTAGAGAAATCACAGTGATTTAAAGAGAGATTGCTAGCTCTTTGCTTAAGAAACTTATGAGACAATATTATTATTTTTTCATTCACTTCGGCCTGGGATATTTGCACTTGCATATGCAAAAGCTGTCAAGTTTGACAAACTTTCCAGAAAATGTAAACCCCTTATAAAAATATCTCTCAGTCCCAACCAACAACTGATGTCTGTAGGGGGTATGGAGTTCATTTTGAAAGCTGTTCCTTTTGTATGAAATCATATCTGAGAAGCAATACCAGGATGCATTGTATGATGTTATTTTTCAGCTATGCGGAGAAATTCAACCCAATTTAGTTTTAAATGTGACCGATTCAATATTGCGTAACCTGATCGGGAATTGGACGTCTTGCGGAATTGCGTTGCGCCTTATCGGAGAATCGTGATTTCCTATGGGCCCTGACCCAGGGCTTCTGTTACTAGATCTATGTCTTTTTAGAACAAGAAAAAAAAAGTTTTTTTCTCTAGGGATTTTCATTTTGATATGTTTTTATCCATATTGACGCAAATTTCATGAAAACTGCTGCACACTTCAAGAAATAGTTGTTTAGAGCTTCCCTTTTTGCCTCTAAGAGAGAATCCCTTTCCAACATTTTTTTAACAAACAAATCGCTGTTTGTGAGTAATTCGCTAAGTTGTCAAAGGACCGATCTCATTTTGAGCCTGAATAGGTTAAACCCTATTCCTTGTCCATTCAGGCTTGAAATGGATTGCTGGCTAAGTAGAATAGTGAATGAAGGATATTTTAGGGGCTTTATCCTTGGGTCTATATTTAAACCTCGGTAGTTATTGTGATAAGGAAGTGATTGTCTGCAAAGGCAGCCTTACCAACAACCCTTCAATATCAGGGAACAAGAATTTAAGTGGCAATTGGGATTTTGGAGTTCTTTTGGCTAGAGAAAAGGCAAATTGATGAATACATTTTCTACATGTAATTCATGTTACCTGGACATGTTTTTGTTGGCTAACCACTTATTTTTACAGACCTTCGAATAGGTCCTCCAGTTGAAGAATACTTAGGTTTACCTTAGATAAATAAAAACAAGTGGATATGAAACCAGCCAGTCAACCTGAACAGGCTAGCCTCAACCAATATCAACAAAATAGCTAGGGCTGTCATTGATAAGAAATATTTATCGATTCGATAATCGACAAAATTATTACCGATACGCTACTTCGATTCGATTCAGCGAATCGAATTCAAAATGAATGAAAACCAGCTATATGCTTGTGAGGAATGGTTGTAGTTCGCGTGTGGGGTCATTTTTTGACCCATTGATCACAGCCCTAACACATACACATTCATCTGTGTGAATTCAAGGATAAATGGAATGGACGCACACAGTTGTAGTGGGTAGTCTATGTGTTGTTCAAGCTGTGGATTCCTGAAAAATAGTTTATTCACCTAATTTGCATATGAATCGATATGTTGTGCCTTCTTCGATATCGATAATCGATTAGGTTTTTTTGTTGATTGATCGATACAAGCGTTGTCAATGACAGCCCTACTAATAGCCAAGAATTTGTGCTCTGCGTCTGCTCAGTTGATGCTGGTGATAAGGTTTCTCTGTAATGTGAATGATACAAGAGCCCTGATTGGTCCTTGTTCCCTTGTGACCCCACGCTGCTGCCAGATCAGTGACCTCTGGCATGAGTCCAGCCCTTCACCATAGCGCATATAGTACTTGGTCTCTCGCTACATATCCATTCTTTTCTTCATCTAAGGTTTTACAGCTGCAGGTGAAGACTTGTCCTTTCATCAGTAGACTCACAGCAGGATTTATTGTGTTATTTTTTCTAATGAAACATGATCCCTTAAATCATCATTGAATTTCAGTTGCTGATTTGAGCCTTGTATATTATTAGGTTCAAATCAGTGAATTATCAAATATTTTAGATAAAGGAATATTTTTTTCTGAATTAAAATATCTAATACATTGAATCTGGAGTGGGCTGACAAGTGATAACCTAGAAATTAATTCATCAATTAAATTGATATTCAAATATTAATTGAAAGAGGATGGTAAAACCTTTACAAAGAAAACTTTTAAGTCAAACATTTTTCAAGGTATTGTTTGATTATCATATAGTATTTCCATGCATGTGTAGAGCATGTGTATATTCCCTGTGTGAAGAGTTAAATTTATGCAAGTCACTGATCCACATTCCTTTAATTTCCAATAAATCAGCATTAGTGGAGACTCTGCAATAATCGTTCTGCCACCTAGTTAAAATGTATTTAAGTGCTAGGATATGTAGAGGAAGGGAATAGATTTCACCTACGACCTTGGCTAGGTCGTAACTCTGTGAGCAATGGGATCCTTAACGCCCTGGACTGTCACAGTGCATTTTGAGGACTCGCTTTAAAAAGATGTTTTACGGTAAGTACAGCTTGGCTAGTACTGGCTAGGGAAAGCCTACTCTAGTTATGGGTACCCTCCGAGCAGTGATGGTGTTTAGCTGGGTTATAAGGGGTTTTATTGTGAGTTTGGAGGGCTAGGGGGCCTGACTGTTGTAATAGGTACCCTCCCAGCAGTGTTGTGGTCTAGCTGGGTTATAAAGATGTTTTATTGTGAGTTTGGAGGGCTAGGGGGCCTGACTGTTGTAATAGGTACCCTCCCAGCAGTGTTGTGGTCTAGCTTGGTTATAAAGATGTTTTATTGTGAGTTTGGAGGGCTAGGGGGCCTGACTGTTGTAATAGGTACCCTCCCAGCAGTGTTGTGGTCTAGCTTGGTTATAAAGATGTTTTATTGTGAGTTTGGAGGGCTAGGGGGCCTGACTGTTGTAATAGGTACCCTCCCAGCAGTGTTGTGGTCTAGCTTGGTTATAAAGATGTTTTATTGTGAGTTTGGAGGGCTAGGGGGCCTGACTGTTGTAATAGGTACCCTCCCAGCAGTGTTGTGGTCTAGCTTGGTTATAAAGATGTTTTATTGTGAGTTTGGAGGGCTAGGGGGCCTGACTGTTGTGATAGGTACCCTCCCAGCAGTGTTGTGGTCTAGCTTGGTTATAAAGATGTTTTAGTGTGAGTTTAGAGAGCTATTGGGCCTGACTGTATAGTTATAGGTACCCTACCAGCAGTGTGCATTCTAGCTGGGTTATAAAAATGTTTAGTGTGGGCTTGAAAAACTACTGAGGGCCTTACTGTTGTGATAGGTACCCTCCCAGCAGTGTTGTGGTCTAGCTGGGTTATAAAGATGTTTTAGTGTGAGTTTAGAGAGCTATTGGGCCTGACTGTATAGTTATAGGTACCCTACCAGCAGTGTGCATTCTAGCTGGGTTATAAAAATGTTTAGTGTGGGCTTGAAAAACTACTGAGGGCCTTACTGTTGTGATAGGTACCCTCCCAGCAGTGTTGTGGTCTAGCTGGGTTATAAAGATGTTTAAATGTGCGTTTGGAGGGCTAGGGGGGCTGACTGTTGTAAAAGGTACCCTCCCAGCAGTGTTGCAGTCTGGCTTGGTTTTAAAGATCTTTAACTATGAGTTAATGAAATTGCTCCATCCACTTAGAGCTTGAATTATTCTAGGTAATTTAGTAATAGGCAGGTAAGTAATTGAAATAATATTTGTGCCCAGGCAACGTGACAAGTTTTAACTCATGTATGCCTGTAGCAGCCAAAAATAGCCTGCAGAGTGTGATGATTACTTCCTAATGAAAATATTTGGAAAAGGTTTACAGGAGATTGGTTGATCAGAATCCAACATTAATATCTCTCCCTCAAATGATTTTTAGATTTATGCTGAATTGATATCTTTTGAATTTGTAATTTCTATTGTTGTCACTTTTTCTGCCACGCAATGGTGAAAATGGTGAAAACCACTACCTAACCCAAAGTCACTGTCGACTTTCTCACATGCCCTGGCCAGGATTCAAACTTGGGCAGTGAAGAGAGACGGCTGGTGGTCAGTGGCAAGCTTAAGCTCATTATTGTGCAGACAACAGTTTCTATTGAAGAGTAATGCCCTAGATGTATAGTAAAATTTAAGTATTTAAAGGACAATTGTGTGTTGAGTTCTTATCCACATCTCTCCTTCAAACATTATTAATGAATTTCTTTGGTAAAAAAAATATGAGCAAAATATCTGACCGTTTTTGGCTGCTTCAGCACGAAAGGGTTAACATGTAACACCTTGAGAAAACCTATTTGCTGAAGGTAGTTGCTACTTGACTCTGTCTATCACACTTACACACCTGTATGGAAAGCTGGCACATCAATACAGAGAGAGAGAGAGCATATTTTAACATGCTGTTGTTTAGATACAACCAGATACTATTTTAGGTTATGGTGTAGCTCAGTTTGGATTCTTAGTCAACAGGGTATTTGATTATTGGGAGGTATTTGTTCATTATTATGAACCAACTATCTTGTTGATTGAATGACCTTTAAAAATATGACACCTATAATGTTTTATGATCACTCTACTTAGAGACCCTGTTTTAAAGTCAAAAGCTTAAGTTAGAAATATACTGTATACGGCTTTAATTTGGAGTGCTAAATATTTCTCCTTACAGCCCTGCTGGAGGGTATTTGTGCTACTATAATTCATGCATTGATTAGCATTCAAACTATATATTTATTACTGTAAAGATATATATTTGAAGGATGTTATTTTGGCGCTATTATGGGGAGAATGAAAATAGCAAAATTTAATGCCTGTAAACAATACCAGTTATACAGTACGCCAAAATTGCCGGCCCAGCAAATATTTCAATAGGTTCACTTTGCTTAGAGACCCTGTTTCAAATTCCAAGCTTAAGTTAGAACTACGCTTAATCCTGACCCAGCAAATATCTCAATAGGTTTAGAAAATTCCCAGCATGGTGTGCCGGGCGTCGGGGCCACTAAGTTAGCATGAACTGTTTGCATCATGGGGAAATGCCATTACTGGGTATTCCTGTCTAACCTGTGGCTCGGGCAGTGATAAATATTACAGGTAGAGGTAGATTAACTCTGCGACCCAGGAGTGCGATACCGTGTCTTACCATTACGGCCAGGAGGGGGAGGTTAACAGAGCAGCCCCACGGACCGCTGCTGCCGCAACACAGGGATTACGCATGACTTAGGGGGATGCAGAGCTGTGATTGGCTGCATGCAGAGCTCAAAATACCTGGAGGGCTTCATAGTAAGACATATATGATGGGAGTCATGATATACTAAAGATGATAATGATAATAATGATAGTAATGATAGAAATGATAAAAAATAGTAATGATAATAATAATAATAATAATAATAATGATGATAATAATAATAATTATAATAATAAAAATAATAATGATAATAACAATGATAATAATGATATTAATATCATTATATACTACTACTACTACTACTACTACTACTACTACTACTACTACTACTACTACTACTACTACTACTACTACTACTACTACTACTACTACTACTTCTACTACTACTACTACCACCACTACTATATAATTTAATAATAATAATAATAATAATAATAATGATAATAATAGTAATAATAATGATAATGATAATAATAATTATAATAATAATAATAGTAATAATAATAGTAATAATAATAATAATTATAATAATTATAATAATAATAATAATAATAATGATAATAATAATAATAATAATAATAATAATAATAATAATAATAACAATAATAATAATATTATAATAATAATATTAATAATGATAATTTCAATAATTTTGATAAGACTTTGACATGCCCAGTAATTTAGCTAGTCTTATTGGGCCAGTTGATCTCCCATTCCTAGAAAAATGTCCTTTACTCGATCCATTTCACTTTTTATGTTAATAATCATCAGGTTCACTCTGGGAGGGTCTGTCTCCTAGTATATGTTGTGTAGACGGCTAATAAATTTAGTGGCAGATATGGCAACAATTTTTATTACCCATGGCTCAAATTAAGTCCATAATTTCCTTAATTGCTTGTTGGGCAACTGTGGCAGGAAAACATATTCACATATACGATACGCCTAGCTGCCAGGTGTCAGCATGAATTTATAGTCTAGTGCTTGTGAACTGCTTGTGAAATACTGCAGGGTTATAGACTTATCATTCCTTGCCTTTGTTCAAGTTTGCATGGGTGTCGCATTTACACATAAACACACACATACACACACACACACACACACACACACACACATATATATATATATATATATATATATATATATATATATATATATATATATATATATATATATATATATATATATATTTATATTTATGTCTATGTATAAAACATATCTGGCAAATGCTGTATTTTATTTCTACAAAATAATAGATCCAAAGCCATATCCGATTGTGCAATTGTGTTTGGGTTGTCTAACACATCATGGTTAAGTGCAGAAAGGTCAAAGGTCACACTGCAGGCTGTTCAAAGTTTTTTTTTAGAATTCATATTTATCTTTCCAGCAATTTCTTTAAAATGCTTTCAGTTAAAAACCTCTTATAAAATTGGCTGTCTTTGTCCCTTCCTAAGGCCAAAAAAAAAAAAGTGTTTGGTACCTATTACGTCCTAAAAAAATATAGGTAGGGATTTTTTTTTTTTTTTTTTTTATTCTTTAACTTGCACGATTCCCTGGAGTTGGATGGCTTTGATAAAGGTTTGCCTTGTTGTAATTGTCTTTAAATGCATTAATTGTAGGCCCCTGCTTCTGTTCATCCAGAAATTTATAATTTAATGGTTGGAGAATTGGTATTTAGGACGGCGAGGCAATTTTTTGGGTAGGAACAATTAATTTTTCAGTAGGATTGGCAAAAAAAACTTTAGGGTAGGGGACAAAAACTAGGTAGGGTAGGGTAATAGGAACCAAACATCTTTTTTTTTTAGGCCTAATACAACTTTCAAGGAAATCCTGTGATTTTAATAGGTTGTCTTGATCTTAGGAATTAATTCCAAAAAGTATTCTCAGCTTCTTTTGGTGATTGCTATGGGCTAGAAAGGGTTAATTTGACTACTCAGCTCAACAGTGTGATGAATCATTTCAGGTCTGCAGCGTTATTTTGTCATCAAGTGATGACAGTATTGATTTATTCCAGTCTTAAATGCGGCACAGTCGCGACTCTGATTATCATGAGGACAAAATCATTATTGTATAACGAGCCTGCATGTGTGTCGCCATTAAAGAAGTCATGAAATAATCATAAAGGATGTGATGGTTGTGGCCTGAGTACCAGCAGCAAGACCACCGACACAATAATAATGGCTCCTTAAGTTGAAACATGAACAGTCCTTAGATTAACCCATTCATGCTCAGAGTTCACCTTGGAGATGTTGTCTGAATCTATGATACTTTCAAAAATAACTTAAAGAGATTAAGTATGAATCAGAAAAACATTTGAGAGAATTTGTTGACTTCCTTGGTTCTAATTCATATTTCTCCATCAAATATTTCATCAAAGATGTTTCCTTTTGTGGAGAGACATGTAACCAAAATTGATCATGACAGGCCTAATTTCGGCATAACTGGCTGGTGTTTTATGCATGGGTTTACTTAGTTGTTATCTGCATCCTATTGCTCTACTTCTCATTGTCTCTCACCACTACCATGCATGGTTTGAATCTGGCTCAGGGCATGTGGTAAAGTTGCCAGTGACTTGTGAATGGGTTGTCAATATCCTATGGAACTTCTCCACCACAAGCAACTGGCCTTGTCACAACTTTGCTGAATATGGCAAACAAAGTGATGATAAAGATGAGTCTGGGCTGCCCAGGCAACTGCTATTGTCAGACCTGGAATAGTTTCTATGTGGTCTGAAACAATACTGATTAGATAGCTATTTATCATATGCAGCTCAACAGAGAGCGTTATTTTTCAATTATAATCAGGCACGCTGCAAGCAGACCTGCTGAGCTCTTTTCAGGCGAAGACCGCTCACGGAGGATTGGAGTTCCCACAGTGGGCAATTAATTATTTAGAGCTTAGACGAATTAATCGTGTTTGTGGATCTTGATAAGCCCCGTAACCTTCTGCTGCACACTGCAGTCTTCAAACACTAACCCTTTACGTCCCGCCAGCACTGCTCTGCGGTAAACAATAGAAATAAACTGGTAATTGTACAGCACTAGCCTGAGACAACCTTGAATAACATTGGGCATCCTATAATCAAAATAAGATGGCACAGCCCATGCAGGAAAAAAAACTTTAAAAAAGAGAAAAAAAGACGGCCCAGCTTAAGTATGGTAAGACAGATACGACATTTAGTAACACAGAGTAGATGATTATAAGTCCATGATACATTATAGAAATTATGTATAGTAAGTATTTGTATATGCATATTGTCACCCTCTAGCCTGGGACAACCTTGAAAAACTTTAGGTATCCAGAGTATTATTGAAATTTTAGATTGCCCGATATGGGATGACATTTGTGGACAACCTCTCATTTTGTTAGAAAAAAATTGGTGTCATAAAGTGCCTGGTATTTACTTCGCTGTATATGGTTGCCCTCTAGCCTGAGGTCAATACATTGATAACATTGGACAATGGACTGGTGAGGCTAAATAAGTGATGATGTTTGATGAGTAGACAAACCGTTAATACAGAAGAGGTTACATAAGGTCAATAGTACAGTGTGGGTAATGATTATGATGCATGATACATTGGACTGGGACAACCTTATATAGTATTGGGCAACCTATAATTGAAATAATGCAGTGTGATATGCTATACAATATATATCTATATACTGTATAAACAAAATATAAACAGGGTTCATAAATAAAGCTGTTTTAGGGGTGATTATTCTTCTTTAAGTGGCTTTGGACCCCAAAATGGTTATAGTTACCAGATATATCATTGATGATCATCAGGTTGAATATTTGTTTTGCTATCAGTATTTCCTTTGAAGACCAAGCATGTATTAAGTAATGTTTCACTCTAAAAAAATGCTGGCATTGAATAATTCTGTGCCCTCCAATATGTTGTTGGGCCCTACATTCCCTTAATTAGTGTAGAAAGGGACCCAGCTGAGGCAGAACGCAAAATGCTTCAGTTAATTTCTGCATTAGATTCGTAAGGTTATCCCACTGGCCCTAGACAACATTAGAATAATGATGGGCAACCCATTTTTGAGTAATAGGACTTGATATATGGTGTAGATGAAAAAGTATCTAGACCAACTGTAATATAAAATATTGGAGATTATAGTGTGACACCATGACATTCTACCATTTTATATGAGTCACTATCTTTCTCTATACATCCATAAATCTTTATCTCATATGATTTATCATGATTTACAGGCAGAGATAGTTGATAGATATGTATATGGGTCCATAAAGTGTTTTTGATGAGATAAGTATGTATATTATCATGGAAGAGCAGTCCTCAACATACCAGCCCACAATCAGCTTATCTGGTAGTCATAGTTAACCTCTCACTTAGCCTAGATTTCTAGGCTGTCATGTGTATTTTTCTATCTTCAAGTTTTCCCTCTCACCAAGTGGTCAATGTCGCCAGAGTGGCCAAATTATTTCACATTTATCTCACCAGGCGAATTTGAGTATGATCTAAAACCTCTAGAGATAGGAGGGCCAAGTGGTGCCACCTATCTACCAGTGCTGGTACTACAGCACACTGCTACACCACATTCCACCACCCGGGGAATGGCAACATTCTAGGGACTTTATAATATAGGAGCCTCGTCTACATCTTACCTAGACTTGCTGCAAGTCTGTGGTAAATGTCTGAGTCTCATAAATCTACCCTAAGTTGACCTCAGCACAGATCAAATTCTGGTTTAACCCCCACAGGGGAGCCACAAGGTCTACTATAGCAAGCCCTGTCAGGTACCACTGGATTTCCCAAAGGAAACTGCAGTAAGCAAAATGGATAAAAAGACATTGTTGATAGTTAGCCAATCATTATCATCTGGCCTTTTTCTTGGCCTACCATGACAGTTGAATGGTTTAAGGCATCTTGCCCACTCTCGATCACCACCTCCTGGGTTTCAATGTGAATTACGGCATACGAGAAAGCTAACAGTGACTTAGGGTTATAGGCTGTGTATTGTTGTGGGTACTCCTGTTCCTCCACTATTACCAATAGTAATTGGCTAGTCCCAATTTAGCATGAATTATGGAAGAGAAAAATGACAATAAACAAAAGTTCAAAGTAGAACCCATTGCTTGCATTTCTTACATATCAAACAGCGATATATCCTCCATATAGATAAATGATATATTGATGCATCATTTTTCCTACTCATTATGAATTTATGATATTGTAATATGTTGATTGATTTATTGATTCTGTTTATTGGTCCATATAGAGTTATGAATTATTTGCATGAGAAATAGGTACAAATGGATATATACTGATGCGTGCTATACAAACATTTAGTATATATAATCAAACTCCACAAGGACTCTGTGAGAGATAGAGCTTTTATAAGTTTACCAACCACTTTTATGACTTCAGGTATATTCCATAAAAACCCTGCTATATGTGGCGACCTTATATCTAAGGTATAAAAAGATTGTATGTTTCTTGTAACGGTCTGAAAAAAATAGGATAGGTAAGGTTTAGTAAAAAAAAAATGGATTATTTAAAAAATAATAATGTGTTTTTCATGCATGATTCATGTTAATTGGGAGTTGGAAAGGTGGGAAAATTTAGGGTATGGATCATCTTAAGTAAAAACTTTGTAGGGTCGGGTTACAGGAAACAAACAACTTTTTTTTAGCGTATAAAATGAGAAGTGTCTGGCCTGTGGTAGATCTCAGGCTATCCGAGAGTAATACATCATTCTTGACCTTGTTACAGCTCTAGGAGTTCAGCTTCTGGTGAATAAGGGATTACCAAATAAGGTCATATGCTTATGATTGATGTTGTCTCTGATCCAGGGAGCGAGAGAAATTGGGGTCATTGTCAGAAAAGCATAACTGGTAAATTATAGTCTGTCTGACTCGAGTTTGGCAATCACTTTTGCCACTTTTTTGTGAAAAAACGTTCGAGTTTGCCATCCAAACTTGGCAAACCTCTTTGGAGCACTACTACGTGTATGTTCAAATATACTTTTTGTCTCAGCTCCGCAAAATGTTGATTTTGCTCATTAGTTTCTACTGTAAAATGTGCACATAGCCGACACTACAATTTCGCGTGTTTGTCTGTTGCGAACAATACAAACACGCGAGATCGCATTGTTGGCAATGGACACATTTTACAATGGGACCTAATGAGCAAAATCAACATTTTGCGGAGTTGAGACCAAAACATTGTTTATACATACACGTAGTAGTGCTCCTAACATGTTTGCCAAGTCTGGATGGAAAACTCGAACTTTTTGTCACAAAAAAGTGGCAAAAGTGATTGCCAAACTCGAGTCAGACAGACTATAGCTTTGTTTAATTTACCTCTTGTCTGATGAAAATACACTCCTGGCAGAAAGATGGATCAGGAGAGAGTGTGAGTGTGTGGTAACAGGCTAGGTTAATTTATTCTTACATGCTTCACTCCCCTGGATCCCCATCATTTACCAGGTTGCCTTGGTCGCTACACAAATGTGCGGCGTTGCAGAGGTCTGCCTAGAGTGCTTCTGCAACTGAAAGACCCCTTGCGACTACTCATTGATAATATTGATTAGAATAGCAAGGATAACAAAAATGATGATGATAATGATGATAATAATAATGATAATAATAATAATAATAATAATAATAATGATGATAATAATAATGATAATAATAATAATTATAATAGTATAATAATAGAAATAATAATGATGATAATGATAATAATAATGATAAGTGATGATGATGTTGTTTATGATGAAGACTGTGTACGTCAACAATCAAGAAAGAGTATTGTCTATGCCCTGGGGGGAGGGGATTAGTGTAAGGTTTATTATTCCTCTCTTCGCATTTACCTCTCAGCCTCTCCAAAAGCAATAACAAACCAGGGCAGCACTTGGCATTACTACATCCTTAGCGTAATTTGTATCAATTTACCCATTTATAAAGCTGCTAAGATTAGTTTGCCAACAGACCTCCCTGACCTTGTAATGCGGCTCTGTGTGATTACAATCATCTATCATGGCTGGCTTTGTGATTAACTCATTCTGGCCCAGAATTACTCACCTTCTGGATCTAAAATACCTACACAGAAAATAACTTAACCCATTCATGCCTGTAGCAGCCAATAGTATTGTGATATACTGCTCATGAAAGCACAATTTGGAATGTTATCGAAGGAGAAGTGTACTTAATCAGTAACAAATCAACAATCTCCTTCAAATATTTATCACATTCAATTTAATTTACCTCCCATCGCCTCCCATCTCCAAGGCTAAACAATAAGCATATATGAGATTTAAAAATGAGAAAAATACCAAGGTGATTGATAGTTGATTTCTGATTAACATTCTGCTTGAGATGTTTTCAGAAATACTTTTATCAAGAAGATGTTCTAAATTGTCAGGCCTCTTTGAAGGTTTGATAAAGGCACAAATGAGTTAAAGTGCTCAGGGTGAATGCTCTCAAAAGGAGGAGAGAATTGCTTGTTAATTCAGGCCTTTATCCAATAACACACAATGATTCCAAATGCCAGGAAAATACATTTGTTTTAGTTAAGGGTCAGTAAACATGGACAATTTTATTATACCTCAGAAAATTCTCACATTCACCAGAAAATGGAACTGCTATTTTCCTGTTATGTCTTGCTTAAATGAAGATTCGTCACAAGAAAATCAATTTGAAATTGATGAAAAATAGTTTGACATGTATATATACCTTAAGGACTAAGATTACAAGTATTGTATTTGCAAAACAAAACATTAATTATCTGACTGATAAAGATTCACAAAGTTATATGTGTATATATATATATATATATATATATATATATATATATATATATATATATATATATATATATATATATATATATATATATATATATAATTATGTAATATATATATATATATATATATAATTTTATATATATATAATTATATATATATATATATATATATATATATATATATATATATATATATATATATATATATATATATATATATATATATATATATATATATATATATATATGCATGATAAACTCACAGAAAAATCAACCCAATTTCTTGTTCAACAGCCACCAAAATACTTTCATCTGGAAACACGCTACATACCAGCACAATGGGGTCAAAAGGTGCATTACACTACTACAGAGCAGGTAATTCAATCCCAGCCGCAGTCGCTGTAATCACCAAAAAAACTATTGCCTGTTCCATTTGTAAAGAAGGTAGGGATAACTCCAAATGACTAATAATCAGCCCGGTCCAACAATCACCAGAGAAGTAGTATGGCATGGCTTTTTTGCATGGCTAGTTGCTCTGGGGATTTTTGGTAATTGTACTTACATATTATTGGTGAGGTATATGTGGTACTTTCAATTCTCCCATCAGCAACAATAAGAGGAATTTTGAATTTTTATTATCATCACTTTTTTCTGCAATATTAGTGTAAATTGTGAGCATCGGGTTGTAAGCATTGGAGGATACCAGAGTATATCCCGGCCAAAACACCACTTATCCCCAAGTCACTGGCAACTTTCTGTCATGCCCTAGCCAGGATGAAAGCCAGGAAGCGGTGAGAGACGGTGTGCAGTCAGAGGCAGTACTGGCGCGGTTCAGGTAGAAATAGCCTGACTATTTTGACGATATCTTTCGAACAAGGTTAAAGGAAAATATCTGAAGGAGAAATATTGAAAGTGATGAAAATACATAATATACAAACAGTTTACAAAATCCATATCTTGTCTGAGCCCTGCGCTGCTGCAACAGGAACTAGAGTTATTAGTTAGTATGGAGTGTGTTGGCTCTATCGATCATACAATTTTTGTTGAAATCTCTGCTCCGATCTTTGAAAGCCTGCACCTTGAGTGTGGTAATTACTAAGCCTATACAACGATGGATAGCGACAATCTGTGCCCTAGCACAAGGGCTGTGTGACCACTGGGCGGCTACCTAATATCTTAGCTCTGTGGAGAAATGGCGATAATGATATAAATTGCCGAAAACACGTAATCATTTCAGCAGCTATTGTGCAGGTGTTCAGAAGGAAGTCTTAAGGGTGAGGAATATTTATCATAACCTATTCAGGGCATTTGCACCCAAAATGATTTATTTGGTAATTTGTTTGTGACTTGAGTATTTCTTGAAAAATATTTGAAGGAGAAATGTTCTTCAGAACTAAACCAACTTTATGAAAAAACTGTTGATGGCATAGTCTTAGCCAGAAGGGTATCTAGGCATCATTTGGACACCCAAATTTTCAAAATCCACCCCTAATAGGACAACCAAAATTGTTTGTGAGGAATTTCTTAAAATGTAAATTTTCGAGCATATAATTGAATATTTTCACCACAATAAAATTCCCATGATATTGTTTTTTTGCCCAATATCTTTGTGACTGGGTTGTTTTTTTTGGAAAATATTTGAAGGAGAAATATTCATCAGAACTAAACCAACAGCCCTCCTACAAATATTTTGAGATTTCATGCTTAATACATAAGTTTTTCTGGAAAGCATCATAGATGCAGACGGCGCTTTGCCTAGAGAACTTTAGGCAGGTGTTGTCAGTCGCACATCATTTGAAGGTAGACATGGAATATTGAACTCTGCAGTGTTATCCATATTGACTAATGAAATATTTATCAGTGTTGTTTCAACATGAACATTCTCTGCAGAATGTATTTTTTAGATATTCCCTTTTGACATATACTGTCTATTGTTTTATTGGCAAAAACTGTGTATGGGCCATAAGCTTATGAATTTATGTATGAGCATAAATAATGTGTATCAGGTACTTTAAAAGGCACACAACTCATTAACCCTAAAAGTATGATTTAGCTAGTCATATAACAAATAGCTGTGAAAATCTAGGTTGTGTATATCTCTGCTGAAAGCTGAACACATTGCCAGAGTAGGGTAAATAAATTGTAAACATGTTGCCAAATGAGGCTAGATTTTCTTTTGCTGTTTTTCTTACCAGTCTAGTGGAGTCTCCCCTCTCTCAATCCCCTCCGCAAAGTGATATCAGGATCCGCCTTTTGGAGGCATTAAACTGTCCGAACGTACAACTGGAAACAGGAGAAAGTAAAACCTCTGGGGCTTCTAAGGCTTAGGCTAGTGTCTCTGCTTAGGCTTAGATTTGAGCTTAAAGGCTTAACTTGATTGTCTGCAACAATAGATGTTATTAAATTGTTGTAGGCAATGGATTTACATGTACAAAAATAGCAAAGTGTCATGTGTGGTGGGTAAAATCAGACCAAATATCCAAATAGGGCTAGTAAAATAAGGCCCAATGCCCAGATAGGGCTAGTAAAACTAACTATTATAGCCCAACAGGACTCAACATCTCAACAAATTTCAGATCGAGTTATAGGGTCAATCAATGATACTTATTCCTATATTGACTAGTGAAATATTCACTATAATATTGGCTTCATCATGAATTACGTATGGAAAGCAAAAAGACCATCACTAGCTGGTAAATCGCCATCTGACTCTCAGCCAGACCTGTTATGTGAACTGTGATACATGGCGGTCTGGCATTCAGAGGGTTTTCTGTGTCAAAGGTCAGGTCATGTAGGTCAGGGGTTATGGGCTACAGTTGCTAAGTAGAAGTATAAACAATCCATTTATCTTGTAATTAGCATTGTCTGTCTTATGTCCACTTTCTGGGTGGCTCTTTCAAGGAGTTAACCCATTCAAGCCTAAGGTGCCCAAAACCTTCCCAACATTTTTTTGTGATATGTATATATATATATATATATATATATATATATATATATATATATATATATATATATATATATATATATATATATATATATATATATATATTTATATATATACATATATATATATATATATATATATATATATATATATATATATATATATATATATATATATATATATATATATATATATATATATATATATATATATATATATATACATATATACATATATATATATATATCAATATATATCAATATCAATATCAATATATATATATATATATATATATATATATATATATATATATATATATATATATATATATATATATATATATATATATATATATATATATTATATACATTTATATATAAACACACAGAGTCATAGTATTTTTATTATGACCATACAGCAAGTATGGTCAGGTTTAACTGTAACTCTCCTTCAAATAGTTTTTGCAGTATTGCTTAATTTCCAAGTTGTATTCAAATGTATCGCAGACCCAGAGGACACTTTTCAAGGAGATCTCCAGTCATGAATACAGCCTTAGAAGGAACCACTCTCTAATATTACCTCCATACAACACCATCTCCTTTGGAAAGCAATCAATTAGATATACTGGACCTAAAGTATGGAACTCCCTACCTAACAACTTAAGACAAACACCATCACTAAAAGAGTTCAAAAACCTAATCTCAACCTGGTCTGGAACTAACTGTACCTGCTCTCTCTGCTGCTATAATTAATACCAGTAAACGAGCAGAAGTAGTTGCTATTTTACTCAATAATCATAAACATATGTCCTGAAAGACTGAAGATATTACTCATTGTCAATTAATGTGTGCCAACTTACTTCCCCTCTACTTATCATTTATACTGCTGTTAAACCTTGTATGTTATATTTTGAAATGTTATTTTGTAGTCGGCCAAGAGCCCTAGCTGGCAGCTCGTGTTTACTATGTAAAATTATTACCGACTTGAAATAAGATTATCTATCTATCTATCTATGAATGTATTTATACTCGTATGAATGTTTTACCAGGTCAGGAGACGGTGTCTAACTGCTTTGTGTCAAGCCCTGAAGTAATAGTTAGTCATTTCTTGACCTTAGTTCTTGTCTTCTAATTATAGCTCAGGTTTAACCCATTCATGCCTAGAGATATCCTTGACATGGGTCATCTGGACCTATAATATTTCTGCAAAAAACCTGCAAATTAAGCATAAATTAAAGAAAATTGAAAGAGAGTTGTTTGTTAGTTTCTGAGCAGTATTTCTCCAGCAAATATTATCTGTTTATTGTTTTGTTAGAGATATATCACCAACAGAGTCAGAGGTTTTGAATGCTGCAGGCATGAATGGGTTAAGGTTAAATGACCATTATAAACTCACCACTGTAACTCACCTATATGGTTGGATAGCTTTAAGTGAAGGCTAGCCTGGTGGGACAGCCTGAGTTAGGTATCACCACCACCATAATAGAATTGTTGAAGGTTTGATGTCTCTATTGAATTAAAGATAGATTTTAGCGCAGTTAATTCTTATGAGTTGTGAATAGCATTATCAAACACAGCTCTAGTGGGGCCCAGTTTAAATTTAGTTCAGAATTAAAACCTGGCCTTAAATCAACTCAGGATATATCAGTGACGCTCAGGAGAGAGCTATTGATTCAACACAGGTTTGAAGCAAGTCTAGGTGAAGGTACTATACTGATAGTTACAATGTGAAACCCAGCAACCCCCCACCCCCCTGTCACTTTTCTTTAATTATGCTTGAAATTGATAGGTTAGACAGCCTACACAGAAATCCTAGATCTGTCCCTATTTAGTTAATACCCATTCACCCTCTTATGCAGTGGTAACACCTTATTGTACCCTAAATGCCTACTTGACCACTAGCACTGGTCAGCCATATAAACAGTCAGTGTAAATTTAACCCACTTTCAGCAGGGTCACTTTGTACCTTTAGTTGTTAACCCATTAATGCCTGAGAGTTTTTATCAGAGATTTCCTGCTAAAAGTAATTTCATATATAGCTCTCCTTTTGCCTACCAGATTTCATTAAAATTTGCCGCTTCTGGAATTAATGGGTCAAGGCCTTGGTGAAGTAACCCTTGCTGCTGAACAACATCTTCCAATTGTGCTCTTTGCATATATATATATATATCAGGGCTCGACGCTAAGGGTAAACCTATGGCCCCAGGCCAGTAAAAATTCCCTAAAACAGCTTCGGGCCATTAAAAAAAGACCTCAACTGGTCCTACAGGGCCAGTAAACATTTGGAGACATTCTTGTTAAAAAGTTTCCCACCAAGAATGTCACCAAATGTTTTTGAAATAAATGAAGATAAAATTTATAAAGATAAATGTTGTGGTGAATCTTATGCAATGTTCTTTCTTGTTATGTTTAAGAAAAAATGTAGGACCAGTAAACCTTTTGCAGGACCAGTAGATGCTAGGTGTTACTGGTCCTACAGGGCCAGTATCATTTTGAGTTAGCGTTGAGGCCTGTATATATATATATATATATATATATATATATATATGTATATATATATATATATATATATATATATATATATATATATATGTATATATATATATATATATATATATATATATATATATATATATATATATATATATATATATATATATGTATATACATACCAATTAACATACAAGTGCCTTAATTAGGCTTGAAATAATCCCACACAAGGAGGATCTAAGGGATTTTAATCCAGGGCATTGTTTTCCTCCCGTAATAGTTAATCCTGTCAGCAGAGATCCCCGTTATCCACTGGGGTTTTTCGCGAATGAGGCTCGTGCTCACCGAGGGCTGCCTCGCTAGGTTAGTATGATCACCGTAGGGAGTCGGCCATGCCAGTTTTGCTTATGCTGGACCTGTCCCTCGCCGGTTTTAATGTAATTTTCTGATGGGGAAGCCACCATGATTTCTGTATCCTGAGTAATTTGGTTTTATGAAAGCAGTAGTGATATTAATTTTGCATAAATCTAATTAGTGGTTGTAGTCGAGGGATCTTGTTGACCAAATGCATAATTAGCTGTGCTCGTATAGAGCTAGGCACGCATTTTAGGATCAGTTTTAACCCATTCGTGCCTTAAGGTGATAGTCTAGTACACCATGATTATCACCACTAGGTGGTGTCCTTGGCTGGCCCCTAAGAATGGATATCAAAACAAAAGAGGACACATGAGCAGTGTTCACTCCCTCGACCTAGCGACTTTCTTTTGTGGTGCGGTCAAGAGAACAAAGGGCAAACCCAAGGGGGGCCTTCCGTGCTAAATTGGTTCCAGACGACATGGCTGTCTGCGTTAACCATGCAGATTCATTCAGCCTAGACCATTTTGACCAAGATTTTCATCTCATTTTTTGGCTGAAAGTGAATAATGATACAGTCTTCGAAGCCAGTATTTTAGAATATGACAGATATGAACCCCCTCTATGTGCAAGGTCATGTCACCTTGAATTCTGACAGGACCTGAAAATCAGCATTTACTATGTAAACCACGTGCTGTTAGTAATTTTGAGGCTTATGGGAACATTCAACAATGTTTTTAAAATACTCCCCGTGCAAATCCCCTGTTGAGGTAGGACCTTGCACCTTACCAAAGACATGAATAATCATATGGTAGACTCTCATTTTCAAGTAAAGGGTAAGTCTTGACATTTTGCCAAAAAACGAAACACATCCAGATATGTTCTTTAAGGGTGCCGCATTACCTCAAAATAGTCACTTATTGATAAGTTTACCATTATTCGGTATAATGAGATGTAAGCTATACAATGGCAAAGTGCCGTTGTGTTAATTAAACTCAGTTTTCAGATATTCAAGTTTTAAAAATGACCCGTGTATCGGATAGGGTTCTACCTTAAGCACCTAAACGTGTCCTGACTGACCACAACTTTTTTTGGAAAAGGAGAGATGTTAATTTAACCCTTCTAATGCTGATGCTACTTTCATCCAAAGCACAAGGATGCAATAATTTTTGAAAACCATTTAAACCATGCCATGTTGGTATTCATTAGATAGCTCTCACTGAGCCCTCTCAGATAGGTACCCAATAATAATGATAATAATAATAATGATGATAATAATAATAATAATAATAATAATAATGATAATTATGATAATAATAATAATAATAATAATGATAATAATGATAATAATTATGATTATAATGATAATGATAGAGATAATAATAATAATAATAATAATAATAATAATAATAATAATAACAATGATAATAATTGATATTTGATATAGCACCCTTTCCATCTGTAATGTTCAAAAGCGCTTTGTATATACCATAGACGTTTTATTCATCTGGAGAAGTAGAAATCAAATGAATGTGACATGTAGTCCACCAGGACTATGTGCGGCTGGTTTTAAATTCCGCTCACGGTGCCTCGTAGAGAGCCTAAGGGGCTATAAGCTTCAGCCTCGAGTGTCGACCCTAATCCTAGTTTCCAGAGAAAATGGCAGCGCAGGGATCGAGCAAACCGTAACGTCTGATTCAAACTGGCAGCCGGGGGCTCAGGTAATAACTAGAAAAGACTGGAGCGAAATCGGCACAATGTTATTGGTGATACAGACAGGCAGGGCATATGGTCTAAAAGGTGGTGAAATAAATGCTGTAATGTACATTGACCCATTCTTACCTGAAGCGGCCTAAAACAACCTCACTTTTACGAGATCTCTTCTTTATTAAAGCTTATTTTGGGATATAATTAATGGAGAAAGATATGTCACTAGCAGAACGAAACAAAAGTTTTTCATTAGATATTATATGAATTTATACTTCATTAAGTTATAAAGTTATTTTCATAGGTAGCATAAGTCTAAATGTGATTTTTCCGGGGAAACTTGAGGGCATGCATTGTCTAATAATCAATTATGGATTTCCTTGAATCTGGTAGAAAATAGTAAAAAACATTTGTATTTGGCGTGAGATCATAAATTGTCTGACAACGGAAAATTACTCTCATGAAGGTGTGATACTATAAAAGAAATCAAAATGGACTCAGTAGTCGTAGGAGCAACAACTTTCAACCATTTCTTAGAATATTGTTTTATGTATCAAGAGTATCTATCTGCATCTATAAACACCTGTGTAATAAAATGAATGGTTAAATAGACTTGGCACAACGGAAGGTAGAAACACAATAAGACATCGATTGCTTACTTAAAAGAGGTCCTCCAGAAATAGTCGTCTGGAACTTTGATAATTTCGGCAATAACTTTGGAATTCAGAATAATTTTTTAAAATATTTGAAGGAGATATTTTGGTGGTGTCCTAATTAACATTTGTTTTTCAAATATTATCCAACAATGCCTTTTCCTCAGAGATTTCGCCAATATTGTCAAGCTGCTTTTGACTGCTATGAGCATTAACAGGTAAAGTTAGGCATGCATACTTGTACAGGAAGCAGAAATCAAATGAAAGAGACATTTACTCCACAAGGACTTTGAATGGCTGATCTCCCATTCTGGTCACACTGCAGTGCCAGGACCATTAAGGGCCACAAGCATCACAGTTAGTATGTCAGGCTTGATCCTTATGTCTGGCAGAGCTTAAATGCAAACTGCAAAGCTATCTGGCAGGATCTATGGGAGCCTCTGAGCTGTTAAAAAAGGTCCACTCAGGCAGTCTGGCAGGAATGATATTGTATATGGTATCGAAAGAGCCAACAGCAGTGCAGTAAGAAATAGGTCATGAAGATATAGTTGTGCATGTATTTGAACATACATATATTTACATATATATATATATATATATATATATATATATATATATATATATATTAGGGTTGGGACGATCATCGATTATAATCGACGCTTACTCGGTTGCGTCTTTCGCAATGATTTATCGATTATTAAACTGGTTATCGATAATGATCGGAAAATATGACACCTAGCGGCGAAACATGAAACTAAAATACCGGCAAGTTGTCATCTCTCTCGCTATGAAACTAAACTCCAAAACACGTGAATATGAAGTTAAAGTGTTCCAAAATGTAAAAGAATTATTGGTCTTACGAATCATATACTGGTATTCAGGTACCAATCCAAATTATGCATGTTGGGGATGCAAGCTGGAGCAGATCGTGAGAGCTTATTTGGTGCACTTTCACTCTTTCTAAGGAGTGTTACAAAAGGTGCACATGTTTCAAGTTCATGTCTTGGAACGTGTTCAAGTTATCAGACGTTTGAAAAACAATAAAGGAACAGAGACAACAGGTACTTCCCACAAGCCTAACCCAGGCATCTGGAACACCAGGAACAGAGATAAACGGTAATATTATATAGTATATCACTAACCTGGGATGCCACCAGGGGGGTCTATATATTTTGTCATACATAACATGGATTTAAACATAATGCATGTTTCTTTCCCCTGCCCTTGATCAATGGTGGTGGGAAGGGGAGATGATCTGTGATCTCATTCTTATGAACGAGATTGCGCTCTGACACACTGAAGTTCTGCCCAATTTTCTTTCATGCTAAAAAACTTAGTTATATTTAGCACATGTTTATCTATTATTGACATTCTTTACCTTCACCTTTTAATTAGTAACAGGCTAATAGCAAGCAATTTTCATATAGTCTATCTCATAATTTTGCACTCTGGACCTGTACTCAATTAGCGAAAAAGTGCGATGAACCGATTATGATCGATAATCGATCGGTTGGCTGTAACTGATTATCGATTATGAAAATGCAACCGATTCCCAACCCTAATATATATATATATATATATATATATATATATATATATATATATATATATATATATATATATATATATATATATATATATATATATATATATATATATACGGTCAAACCTCTATTGAGCGACCGCTCAAGGGAAATGTCAAAAGTGGTCTTTTAAAGAGGTGGTCTCTTAAGAAGGGGTTGAGGGTCTGAGCGAGGTTATGGAAAAACAAAGAATTACCAACAATGACCAGGTATTATTGAGGTTGTTATGTTTAGCTACATCTGTTGAAATTTCTTCAATATTTTAAGAATGAACAATTCATTTCATTATTTTATTGTGCCCTTTCAAATATACAAGGCGTCTAGACATTCAAGTGGCCGTTGAATGAAGGTCCATTTACTCCTAGGGATAAGATTTCATGGTCGTTGGTCGCGTCAAGCAAGTGGTCGTTTAATCAAATTGACTGTATATATATAATATATATATATATATATATATATATATATATATATATATATATATATATATATATATATATATATATATATATATATATATATATATATATATAATTCTTCTTTTCATTTATTTATGTATGTAACATCTTGGCACTGACTACAGCTTTATGTTCAGGGAATTTTCAAAATGAAGCTTTGTCATGGTGATATCTTTGTATTCCTCAAATCGAGGCGGAAGAAAGTGATGAATATTCTGTGCGTGTTCGCTGACCCCCTGGAGAATCTTATCTTAAGCCTGCAACAACCGACTCTGATTTCTCCCTGTCTTATTTACTCTTTCCTGTGTGCAGAAAATCCTGAATAAACGTCCAAATCCCCCAAAATGACATTTCACGCCACGCCGCTTCCCACGTGCGGAATAATAAATAGCTTATCGGGTGGAGCAGCTCACACAATGGTACTTTTTATTATGATACTTGCAGCCATTTTTGATTAGCTTCATATCGCACTATGGCAATTGGATCATTAGGGACTTAAGCTATCTTACACCCACACTACACCTGTGGTTTATTGTGGAAGAATCAACTTCTTCCTATGAAGTATTCTAGAGAAAATGGCATTAATTATTTAAGGATATTTTTTCTTGAGGAAGTCGCCATCTTCCTTTTGGAAGTGTTTATTTTTGCAGTGAACTTTCCGGGTATATATACATATACATACATATATATACAAACATATATATATATATATATATATATATATATATATATATATATATATATATATATATATATATATATATATTTATATATTTATATATATATATATATATATATATATATATATATATATATATATATATATTATATATATATATATATATATATATATATATATATATATATATATATATATATATATATATATGTATATATATTTATATATATATATAATAATATATATATTTGAGATTCATCCTCTGTTTTTCCGAAAATTGATACTGCACATCCTGCTGTATCATGTATGAATCCTGCAAGTTGTGAGGTTGTAAGAACATGCAAGCATCTCCTGCTAGACAACTCGTGGCCTACATGCTTAGAGTGTAGGATTCTCGAGGGATTCAGAAAGGAGGCAATTAAAATTTAATTTCATCGTTATCATAGAGCTTCAGCCATTTAACTTAGAGTGGGAGTCTAATTAATTTTCACTTGAGTAAGTGTCATTCATATTGATTAAATCTTTACTAGGTTTGTATAACCAAGTAGAATTGGCCCATGAACATATGTGGAGCATACACATGGTTTGTTATAATATTGTTATGATTAATAGTTTTCTGCTGATACAACCAAATTACTGGTCATGCAACTTGACTGCTTCTCCCTCACCATGCCTTAGTGGTAAAAGTGGTCTGTAAGCCTGCCCACTGCATAAAAAAGCTGTGAAATGGGGTATTTAAGTGGTACCACTGTCAGAGTCAGCCCCACTGTCTAACGTAGTGGTAAGACCACTGTTTCCTGCAGTGGAGCCACTGTTTCTTACAGTTGGGCCACTGTTTCTTACAGTGGGGCCACTGTTTCTTACAGTGGGACCACTACATAAACCCATATGTGACTTGAAAAAAATCCACATATATCAGAAACCACTATAATGGGGCTTCCAAAACTAAGTTTATCTTAGGACCACTTTTTCTTGCAGTGGGGCCACTGCTGATAACAGTGGGGCCACTAAATAAACCCTATGTGACTGTTATGGATATGAGCACAGGAGATGTAGGCTTCTCCTTATCTGTTAGGCTGCATAACAATGGGGTCAGCTAGTACAGATCTTGACCTCATAATTTGAAATAGTGGCAGTTGACCGGATGACAGTGTATGAGAAGGAGGTGAGTAGAAATCATTGACAGAAATGTGCTCTGTAAATGGTATGAGGTGAATTTTGAAAAACTAACTAGGACAAATTGTGTGTAAGAGGATAAGGATAAAGTCAAGGCTATTTCAGTCAAAAGGGCAGGTGAATATCTCTGCTGTTGAATACAGAAAATGCAAGGTGAGATGAAATACTCAGGTTAGACAGGAAAGGCATGCTGACATATGATTTAGAAGTGACTAGGATGTTGAAATAAGGTGAGTATGATATAGAGTTTCTCTTTATTTACATCAGCTGTGTCAGAATGTTAGGGTATTCCATGATTCAGGAGAAGGGAACCTTGCAAACTATGAGTTGTGACTAATGTTAGGTCTACAGTCCATCAAGATTGGAGAGACAATTAGCAGACAGGAGACAGGAACATCTTAGAATAATTGTCCAGAATATGTTGACATGCATTATAATCCTATGTAAATGTTCTTAACAGGTTAAACCTCTTTCTAATAAACCTTTTAGAAAATTATTTTAACTATTGAGTGTCTATCTATTAACGTATCTATTTATTCATTCATTCATTCATCTATCCTGAATGATGTGCTAAATTAATGCATTTTTCAGTGGGGTACATGACCACCACTGTCAGAGAAAGTGGGTCAACCACTTCCTTTGACAGTGGTAAAACCACAGCATCTTGCAGTAAAGCATGACTTTACCACTGTCTGAAACAGTGGGACCACTACATTGAACAGTGGTAAATCTACTGCAACTAGCATTATAGGATGATCATACCACTGTCAGGTATAGTGGGACCACTCTCTTGATCAGTGGTATGACCACTGCATCTGTTAGTGGTAGAGAACTGCTGATGCAATGGCATGCAGGCCCACCTACCACTGTCTAAAACAGTGGGACCACTATGAAGCTACCACTTTTTGCAAAAGTGGCCATGAAGCCCCAATAAAGTGTCTCCGCTTTTGCAAAAGCGGGACACTTCAGACAGGCTTAAAGGGCACTTTTTTTTCAGTGGTACAAAAAAGTGGTAATAAACCCACTACAACAAGGCTCTTGGGCCACATTCCAGGAAAGTGGAGGATGGTGCTACAGCTCTTGAGAGACCCATGTACTATCCACTATATTTTTCAGTGGTACCACTGTATTTCGCAGTGGCACCACTGTAGGCAACCACTCATAACCCACTGAAACACCCCATGTAAACCACTGCACTATGGTAAGGGTATGAGAAACCTAGCTGACCATGATGTCTCCAGGCGGTGGCACAGCACTTTCATAAATCACAAACACCAAAAAAAAGAGCTACACAGTGGGTTAATTAAAACTCCTATTTTTTTTGTCGCTAGACTAAGACATATGGGTTGATATCTTTCCCACTTCCTCAGAATTTTGTAACCATCCTTGTCTGGTATTTCCACAAGATCTGGTTTATGATACTGCAGTTATGTTATTGATTTCTTGCTCTGAATCGAAGGTTAGTTCTTTTCCTTCCTCTGACGAAGATGATATCAAACTTTAATTGGCACTGCATCTTCTCCTGTGGATGCAGTTTCTATGGTGACTGCCTCTTAAAGAAGTTACATGATATCTCTTAGTCACATGTGTCTGATTAATATCAGCTAGGATTAGCTTAATCAGGATTAACCCATTCCTAGCTGGGAGGATTCACAGTGGGTCTGACAACTTCGAACAAAACATGTCATATCAAGTAGTATTTAACCCATTAATGCTTAACCCTTATGCTGCTGCTGGCTAATTTGACCAATTCAAAATGATGCAAAACACCTTGAAAAGGATTGAAACCCTGGCATATTGGTACTCATCTGAGAGATGAGCTATCCAATGAATAACAACATTACAGGGTTTAGATGTTTTTCACAAATCTTTGCATCCTCGTGCTTTGGAGGAAAGTAGCCTCAATAGCATTGGAATAGTTATAAGTGTTCCTGTTGAAATCGTCATCTGGACCAGTTATAATTTTGTCACTAAATTGGGAAAAGAAAAGATTTTACAAAATATTTGAGAGAGAGCATTTCTTCTTCCAATATTTCTCCAACTTTGCTTTTGCCTGTAGTATTTCCTCAAAATTGCTATGCTGCTTTCAAGATGCTGTGAGCATTAATGATTTAAAGAAGATATATTGTTACACCCAACAAAAGCAACTTTCAGTCAATTTTTTTTTCAAACTAATGTTTAGTTATTTAAAGATATTTCCGTTGTTATTTATTAATGTTTCCGCCTTACTAGGGCTGCCATATTGTTTTTTGCACATTTCCCGTCTGCATCGACATCGTTCTCCATACATGTCAGCAGGATATCTCAGAATCTATTCCATATAATTTTTTAACATTTTCAGGGGTCTTTTCTATTGGCATTCCCTTAAATTGACTACACTTTGGAAACCTTTGATATATTTTTAAAGTTCATTCTAGTCCATATACCTTTAAAAATTGTCGGCAGGATCTATGATACTTTGTTGCCGGTGTTCTGATTAACATTTCTCCTTCAACTCTTTTCCCAAATATGCTTCCATTTTTCAGGGTGTTTTTGGCCGCTGTGAGCATAGTGGGTTTCGGCATGCCCCCTAGGGTCCTGTACCAACTGGGGGTTAAAAGGGTTGTAGGGATACACTGATACCCAATCTATCGTTAGGGTATTACTGATCAAAACACCCTTAGGTTAGGGCGACACGATACCCTGTTTACAACATAACCCTTACCAAACGTAGTTGAGACTTAATCCTAGAAAATCCTGGGATTTTCCTGGGATCATTCTAGGAAATCATTCAATTTGGTATTCCCAGCTTTATTTGGGTTGAAGCATTACTTTACCACACTGAAGCTTGACATCCAAAAACCTCTCCCACATCAAAAAGAATAGGAGCGGCTAATAAGCTGCTAGCTAGCTGCTATATATACCTAAAAGCCATTAAATAGATGGCAAATAAAGGAAGCAGGAATTGAGATCTGGATTTGGACAAATTTTGAAGTGAAAACTAAGTCTAGAAGTGAACAGGAGTTGAAAACCAAGACTTAATCATTTAATTGGAAGTTACCAGTTAGGGGGAAGATGAGAAGAGTTGAGATCTGACTGGTTGATCTTGTCAGACAAACTGGTCCAACTATTACCCTTTTTAACTGCCATTCACATGACTGCATGAGGTACTGCTTCTCCAAATCTTTTATGAATTTTATGCTTTAAGGGACTCATACCAGACTGGGCATATGATAGACCATTACATGCAAATGCAGCTATAGCTTGGATTGACCCTGCTATGCAAGATAATGAGAGCAGGAGTTGACTAGAGTGATCAGGAGTTGACAGGAGTGATCAGGAGTTGACAAATCAGCAAGCTCATTTGCATGGTAAAATGTTCACTAGCGGCTAGCTAGCTGCTAGTTGAGATTCCTGGTTGAGAAACCTATATACTTTTTCATGTGGGAGCTTATACTGGAAGTATGAAATGTCTATAAGAATTTAAAGTTTATGAGTATCTCTATAAAAGGGCCAAGTCCTAAAAGATTGAAAGAGACATGGTTAAATTAAAAATAATTGAGTAACATCTTTTTTTTTGAACATTTGTCCTCAGAATTTATCAATTACTGAATATTTCATTTTCCTTGACTTTGGGGAGCAATGGGTTACACTTACAGTTGACATTTAACCCATGCATACCAGAAAATGGTCCACTGGGAAAAGAAGTATGCATTAGAAAAATGTGGAACATATCAGATAGCTTATTTACAATGCTACTCAGGAAAGGGTCAAGAAATGAGATATTGATATGTTTATTTATGTTCTGTGCTACTGGTAATAAATCACTCATGCCTGTAGTGGCCAAAAAACAAACTGAGTTATTTGGTTGGGCCCGGGACTTAGCCAGGACCCATCCTGCGTGTCTTTTGGACAGGCAGCCTGATGAGTTTCCTGAAAATGTCCTTTTTCGACAGGAAAAAAATTCTATGAAGAATTTTCAATTTTGACTTTTTCGGGGTATTATTAAATGAAAAAACAAATAATTACCTAACAACATATTTTCTAGGACATGGCTGAAGTGTGATTTGCCCTTTTTGACACAATAAATGTAGTTGGTATAAGGATTTGAAGTAGATTAGTAGCTAAATCTGGACGGGCAGACATGTTTGAATTGCTGCTTAATGGGCAGGCATTTTAAAAATCCTGGCTATAAGACCCTGGTTTTGGGTGATACCCTTGTTATGTGAGCATTTGTCCTGAAATATTTGAATGAGAAATACTGATCATGATCACAACCCACCCCAGAACACTCACTGAAATATTTTGGAATTTTTGATTCATTGCCAATTTATTTTCAAATAATAGGTCAAGACAACGGGCATGCACTTTCCAAAGCAAACTGTAGTTATGAATGGGTTAAGTTTTTTTCAAGTGAATATAATAAGATCCCCTTTTCACTCACAGTGGGAAGGGTATGTTTACTGTATGGTATTATGTGTGAGAACTTGATATGTGATTGGGGTCTAAGGTCCAGTACATGTCATTTGTTGTTGTGGACTTTATTCCAGTAATAATTAATTGATTGATTGATTGATTGATTGATTGGTTTTATTGACCTCAAAACAAACCCAGCACAGAGTTATAAGTCATTGATATACAACATGAGAAATCTGACTACAATGCCCACAGCGATGAAAACCAGCCTAATAATAACAATAATAATGATTTTAATAATATAATGATAAAAATAATGATAATAATAATAGCAATGATGATGATAATAATTATCTCCATTTCAAGAGAATAACAAATCTAAGATCCAATATATGAAGAAGAGTTATGTGGAGCACAGCTAGCTGTATATAAGTTAGCAGTAGAACGTCCGTGACCCAGGATGTCATCTCTGCACTGCCTATTCTCCCTGCAGCAGCAGCAGCAGCGGAATGGATGAAGAAGCCCTGTAGATTACACACAGAGATGAGATGCGTGCTGGAGTCATGCTTTCTCCCCCACCGACCACCGATCTTGGCAGGCAAGATAGAGAGTGCATATTACTGATTCTCTCCTGGGCAAAGGGGGTTCCAACCTCGCCTGTTATGAATCGCGCTGGTTGTGTATATCAGGGTCGCGGTATGTGGTGATTTTGAATCATGTGCGTGGAGTGGTCGATCCATTACTGTCACGTTCACCCTGCTGGCATGCTGGGGTTAGGATCTTGGAGGATTCTCCCAGTTCTCTCTGTATATTACAGGATTATAACACGAGAGTTGACGTACGTTCCCTTGAGTATGCCCATTACTGTTGCTTTCAGTCTTAAGTTAGACTCTCAGTTCTTACTATCATAGGCTCAAAAGGAAAGAGGTCTTATCCTGTTGCTTTTATTCTATGGATCACACCCTGGTATTAGGAGAATTTCCTCAGTTCTCACCATTACAGGGTCTCTTACCTGGAAATATGCCATGCATATTACCAACTCATTAAAAACTAGGGGAAGTAAGTAGATGTTTTTTTTAAGGGGGGGGGGGATTTTTTTTCAAACTAAACATATTATATAATATGTTGATTGGGATGGGAATGGGAAGGTGGGAAAAACTTTGAAGGAGTTTTTTTGCATAAACACAGGAAACAGACAACCTTTTTAGGCCTCAGTGTGAATACAACACAACAAGCTTTTTAGGAGAATTCTTTAAGTAAAATCTCACTATTTTGGGCTTAAAACCATGTAAGAATTTAAGAGTTTTCGAAAGCTACTCAGGCTTAAAACGATACAGAGGTAATCTGTATGTTCATTACTGTTGTTTTGGTCTAACTTACAGTGTGCAGAGAACTTATGAGATATGTCACTCTTATGAGCCTACTAGGCTCAGCCTAGTACAATAAAATGGATGTTTGATGGAATATTTTCTTAACTGGTGTGTGTTTGGGCAATCCAGGCTTGAAAGAGTTAAGTAGATGTTTCTGAGGTCGTGGTTAGGTTAATAGCTCTGTGGAGACTTCTGGACAAATATGTGAGTGTGAGAATTCTAGATTGATATAGTGGTTCTGCATTCACGGTTTAATTGGTAAATATTTCTGGCTTGACTTGGCATATTTGTACAGGACCTCTACGGAGAGAAGTTAATTAAACCCAAGCTATAACTTACCCCTCTGTGTAAAGTACACCAGTTTACTTCAAACTTAGCATTGATGGCTTTTTTACCCCATTTATGACCACATATTAGCGCCTAAAAATGCCAGACTCTTTTAGTGATATCTTTGCGTTCAGAGCATTTATCAGGAAAAAAAACAAAGAAAAATTCCATGAGAACCCAAACCATAACTCCATCATACATTTTGTGAATTTTTGATAAATTTCCTAGTTAATTTCAAAAGTATCATAGGTCCAGACTTAAAGAAATCTCCAGGCATGAATGGATTAACACATTTGCACTGGAGGGCACATATGATCTGGTAACTTTCAATGTAACTCCAAATATAGGCAGTATGTTTAAAAATATTGTTAAGGTATTATATTGTTAGGGAAATACCATTATTGTATCATATCGTGAAAATATTAAAGTTGTCAATCCCTATTAGGAGGCCAAGACATCAATAGGTCAGTGATTGGTCACGATTGATTTTTGTAGTCATTTATATTGATGTAACATGATTGGATAATGGCTCTACTAGATTATATTTGCACCTCAGCTGTCAAAGTCACAGATTCATCATGTATTCAGGTGAATAGTGCGACCGTGATGGGTTAATATGCACCCATAGTGGTAAGCATTTATGTGTGACCTTGCTCTGTTTCTTTATAGCGAACACCAGTTTCAGGCATTTGAAAGTCTGGTTTTAACTCCTTTATACTACCAAAGTACTTTCATGTAGTCAGACAAAAAACAACAGATTTTCATCTTGAGTGCAATTGATTATGGGTTGAGAAGTTGTACTATTGTAAATGAATGATATCTATATATTTGAAGAAGGTTTGTAAATTACAAACAATTTCCAATATTAAATGTTTTGCAGAATATTGCTAAATGTTGTCTAGATATTACCATGTGTGTCTGGCCATAAGTAAAGGCTTCAGACAGAATTGATATATTGCAAACATTAGGAAGATGTATATAATGAATGGGTGGAAACCTTTACATGAGTTCTGTTCTGTTCCCTCTTCTGATAAATGATTCAGCAACCGTCAAGTTGGTTTCAAGAAGTCGCGGAAAATCACCATTGAAAGCTGAAAATGTTTTAAACGTTAATATGTTGGACCACCTGTTTCAGGCATTTGGCATTGTGCCAAGGTACTTGAGATTCTATACCCAACTGGCCTGGCCGGGCTGGCTGTCGCAGTTAATCAGATAACTGACACATTGCTTCACACTCACACATATCCAGCTTAACCCTGCCATGCCTAGAGCTTTATGTTGGGGTATTAAGCTAGGAATGACATCGCTTTCAACACCTTAGGTAATATTGGAACCAGACAGGAACCCGCAACCGGAAAGAATTTCCATTCTTTAAAACAAAAAAAAAAAAACAACTAAATTTTGATCAAAAAAATCTCACTGAAAAACCTTTAGGTAATTTGTGAATTTACGCTTGTTTCTCTAAAGTTATTTTCAAAGGAACCATAAATGCAGTTGACACTTAATGGAATCTATGGGCTTAAATGGGTTATCTCATTGCTGCTTAAGTGTGTTGCTCCTAAAATCATCAACTGGATCTCTGATACATCTGACAATAATTTCACAATTGAGAAAGATTTTTTGTAAAATAATAATTTGAGGAGAATTGTTACTCAAGATTTTTATTAACATTTTTCCTTCAAATATCTTACAATTAAGTCACATGCCGATTTCATCAAAATTGTCAGGCTCACCCGCACTGTTTGATGCTTTAGGCTCCTGGAAGCATTACTAGGTGTAGGTCAAACAAGGACAGTACAGTGCAAACAGAGGCTACTGGCAGGATTAACCCTTTCATGCTCAGGCTTCCCCATTCGTAAATGTCATGTGATATTTTTTGACAATATTAAACAAAGGAATAAAACATTGTCATGTTTTGTTGACAGGGAATTAATTGCTGGTTGGGTAATCTGATCAACAACACATCAAACGGGTTCTGAAACCCAATGAGAGGAGGAGACCCTCCCCTGTTGTAATTTTCTATGCATTTCCTACGCAGTTCACCTGGGATTTCATCTAGGATATTGATGAATATTTCTCCTCAAAATTAAGGTCCTTGCCAATGACGCTAATGTTAGGATGATATCACTAAACATGATCAGATGGTTTTAGAGCCCCACATGTAGGCATTAACCAGTTAAGCTGACCTGGACTGCTGGACTATTGACTGCTGACATTTGTTTGAAAAACTACGTAAGTACTGAGATGGATTCCTCTCTTTAGCTTTACATGCAGTGAGTGCATTACGGTTGACAGTGACAGCCTCAACCCATGTAGATAATGTATTCATTCATTTATTATTTTTTGCATTCATCCATCCATCCATTCATTCATTCATTCATTCAATAGTTTTTGCATTCATTAATTCATTCATTCATTCTTACATTCATAATTGTATTCATCTTTTCTTGTATTCATTCATTCATTCATTCATTCATCCATCCATTCATTCATTCTTAGACTCATTCATTCATTCTTGCATGCATTTTTTATTCATTCTTTAGTTCATGTTTGCATCCTTTCTTTCATTGATTCCTTCATTCAGTTAGATATTCAGCAATATCTACGCAAGAGATTTGACTTAGGTTAGGTATAGTCTCCCTCCAAGTATATCTTTTAAAACATTCCCATATGCATAGGACCATGTGTACTCCCCAGATGTAAGGGGTTAAGGTACAACTCCAGGCATAAATGCCCTGGGGATCGCCATGGAAACACTCCATCAACAACACATCAAACAGATTCTGAAACCCAATTAGAGAAAGAACCCCTAGGCTTTTAAAACATCCAGACATCAATATTACGTTTTTTGAAGAACCTAATATTGCACACTCTAAGTATAATGAAATAGTGAAAACTTCAAAATTGACCTTACCTAAATTAATGCCAATGCCAAAAATGTCATCTGTATTATATAATGTTGTATTTATGTTATTGAGATGAAATTGAATTAAATGTTGATAGAAATCAAGAAAATATTGACATTTGTTCTTACTCTAGATAATTTGACATCATTATATTGGTCTCTTATATTGGAAATTATGTTGACTTTCAATTATATAGAAAAGACATGAAAAAGGAGATGAGATATGATATATCGTAAGAAAAAATGCTATCACTTACTCCTAACTCTTATTTGGCAAAATACCTATTTGGAGATTGAATATGACAATTGTTATATTGAGGCTAAATCTAATTTTTTTGTTATTTTGGATTTGGAATATTGCTTTAAGTCGCTTGCTCTCATTGTCATATTGAGGCTTAATCTGCCATGTTGAGGGAAAACAAATAACCAACCCCAAGTCATTGGTAATTTTTCCACATGCCACGAGTTGGAATTAAACCTGGGACCCACAGCAGAGAGAGAGAGAGAGAGAGAGAGAGAGAGAGAGAGAGAGAGAGAGAGAGAGAGAGAGACAGAGACAGAGACAGAGAGACCAGAGAGAAAGAGAGACCATGCAGGGAGAAAGAGAGGGAGACAGAGACAGAGCACACAGTGCACGGTTGCGTAATGCCATAGACCACTCAGTTATCGGGGCAGCACCTCTTTCTAATGAGACATTGGACGCTCTTTGTTATTTAATTGAAATTGACATTCAATAGAATAAAAGAGAAAGCACTGACACCTCTCCTTAGACTCTTATCCATCATAAGAGACGCTGAGACTGTTTGCACATGCAGTGAAAAGAGGAGCTTTAGTGCCAAAGTGATGAAGCAATCTGTCACTTTTGTCAAGATTGTCATACGCGGAAAAAGCTCGTAATTCACAACAAATATGGACACCTATAATCACCATGGAGACGACCAGAGCTTCCTGCTCTCCTCTGTTGCCCGCCCGGTAATGGAGAATGTAATGGAAGGTCATGCGAAGGTCAACCGAAGCCATATCTGTTTGTGCATTAGTTGTGATTTTGTGAAGCATGTGATAAGACTCGGTGCGTAATGTTTTTTTCTCCAGACTGGCGCCATCTGGATTTAGAATTTGAAATTACGTTTTTCATCACTTTTTCTGCCACATTGCGGTTAAATCGCGACTAGCCAGTTGTAAATGGTGGAGGAAACTGGAGTACCCGGTGAAAGACACCCCCTAACCCCAAGTCACTGGCAACTTTCTCACTTGCCTTAGGCCTGGATTCCTACCCATGCCTTCTGGTGTTGCTTATGAGAATTAATTGTGAAAACATTTATGACGAATATCTTGACTTAAGTGTCTTTTTCCTGCCAATTTTGGAGCTATTTTGTTAACAGGGAATCTTAAAGATATAATCTGACAGAAAAAGGATTAAGTGGAATCTGTGTCTAAACCACTTTCTATCATCTTGTTCTATGCTCTGAGCGCTGAGCTCTTGAAGGCTGAGAAAATACTAATAAGGGCCAGCCCTGATAGCGGAGTGGTCTAAATAAGCATTGCTTCTGACTGCTTGCTGTGTCTTAAGCCTCTATCCAATTTCAAATCCAGCATGAGGCATGTGAGCAGTTTGCCAGTGACTGGCAGTTATTCGGGGGGTTGTCCATTAAGGCACTGTGGTTTCTTCCATCATTATCAACTGCCTGGTCATAATTTTACCTCATTATGGCAGATAAAGTGGTGAAAAAGAAATTTCCAAATCTATGTATAAATTGCCAAAGAAATCATCGATGAATTAGTTTTTTATTCCAACTGTGGGTTGTTGAGTTGTAGGTAGAATAAGCATCACAAAACAATACAGGATAACTGGGATTTCAGCGATCATTATATATAAGAATGCCATAAAGTAGGTAGAAATATATAGTGGTTAAATGAGATTAGAATATATCCAATTTTTTTTTTGGAAAAAGAAAGTAAATATGTAAAATTATCACTATGGAATCAATATGGATAGCAAAAGGCAAGAAGGAAGTTAAGTTTAAGTTAATTACCTTAAAAGGACAATTTTTACCCTCTAGACATCTAGTACCCAATTACCGTATTTTCGCGCGTATAAGACGCACCCATATATAAGACGCAGCCCTTGTTCAGGCCTTTAAAAAGATGTATAGACCTTAGCCTTGTGTATAGTTCGCACCCCCCTTTCGGCCCATGTCGCTAGCTATTTTCTAAATACAAATAAAAGAAGTGGGGGTCATCTTACTAACTAGCATTTGATTCGGACAAACATTACGTTGATTGTAATAGGACATTCATGCAGTGTATTGTAATTATTGTGCTTAAAATAGAACAGGCTGGACAGGTCCGATATAACAAACAACAGTTGAACAGTTAGAGACGTGCTAAACATGTTAGAAACACAATTGAAATGAAATCATACCCGAGCCTCAATTCTGATACGGGTTGCGGTAATGGGTGGTCATCGATTTGTGTTCTCTGTGTGGCCTGGGCACTCAATGTAAAACGTGTAAAAAAGTGTGTCTTATACGCGTGAAAATACGGTACTGAAAAAGTGTTAAGAACCATGCAATTATGATCAATAATCGATTGCATGGCTGCAACTGATTATCGATCATGAAATTTCAACTGTTTCCCAACCCTACCTGGTACTACACCACTCTGCTTGGTCAACACAAAAGGGAATGTCAACTCTTTAGGGACTAGAGGCCTTATCCTATTCTAGTGGCCGCAGTGGTCAGTACATGTCCAGTTGACCCCCCAGACCGTTTATCTTGTCCATCTCCACAGGGCCTGTTTACCCAGCATTACCCAAGACAAATTGTGTAACCTGAGAGGCCAGTGGCTATTAGTCCAGCTCTGCTACTGGACCACACCAGTAGCCAGGATAGAAACGACACCCCCCCCCCCCCCCCTAACACCCTGGGGATTCTGTTGACCCATTCATGCCCAGTGCATTACAAATATCTGACACAAATGGGGCTGAACTGGCTTGCTGCTTAAAAGTAAATGGTATGATATGGTTTTTTGAAACAAGTGTTTTAAAACTTTTTCTAGAGAGTTCTCAGAAAAATGTAAATAAAGACATTTTCATCTAATTGAATAGATGTAATATGCAAAACTAATTATGACTACGTGAAAAAGAGGAAATCTTACGGGCAAAGGGATAGTCAGGAAAATTTATGAAGGAGAAGTGCTAATCAGAGCACAACCAACAACTCTCCTTCAAACATTTTGTAAGTCAGTTATGAAAGCCCAAATTATTGTCAAAAGTATCATAGATCCAGAGGGAAATTTCTAAGGGTACTGTCAAGCATCAATTGGTTGACCCATTAATGCGTAGGAGCTCCGACATAAATTGTCATCTGGATCAATGATACTTTTAACAATAACTTTGGAATTGATAAAAATCTTACAAAATGTTTGAAGGAGATATGTTGGTACTGTCATGATCAACATTTCTCAATCAAATATTTTCATTATAACGCATTTGCCTGCAAGATTTTATCAAGATTATCAGGCTGCTTTTGGCGTGAAAGGGTTAAGGGGTTATGGTGTTTTATGCCTGTACGCTGTCCCTGGCGAGATGTCTATCATAAGATACTGTCTCGTAACGTGGGCGCACTGCTCTGTTTATGTGCTACTTTAGCCAGACGACCCCATACATTCTCCTACTGTAGTCATTGACCATGATAACATCTTGACACAATCCGTATCAAGATACAAAATAAATTGGCACTGCAGTGTTTGCTGTGTTGCACCATGCATATGCCATAATGTGCATGTATAGCGTTTCCTTATTTGCCCCTTTCATGCCTGGAGATCTCCTGACGAGTTTCGTCTGGACCTGTCATGCTTTTGAAAAATAACTTTCGAATGAAGCATTAATTTGAAAAATATTTGAAGGAGAGTTTTAGATGGAGTTCTGATGGATAATTCTTCTTTTAATAGATATTTTCTGCATATTGCTTTTGTTAGAGAGATATCGCCACAATAGTCTGGTGCTTTTGGGTGCTACAGGCATGAATGATTTATACCATCAATGCCCACAGCGGCCAAAGGTTTTGAAGAAATCTTTCAAGTGGAAGCATTAAGCTGGGGAAATATTTGAAGGTCAGAAATGTTGAACAGAACATTTTAACAACTCTCTAAGGCTCGACGCTAACAGTGAAACGCTGGCCCCAAGCCAGTTAAAATTCCCCATAAAGGGCTTCAGGCTAGTAGAAAAACACCTCAACTGGTTCTACAGGGCCAGTAACTATTTGAGGACCTTTTTTTATAAGTCTCCTCATGTGCCCAAATGTTTTTTATTAATGAAGATAAAATAGATAAAAAAAATAAATGTTGTCGGTGAATTTTATGCAATGTCTTACTTGTTATGGAAAAAGAATAATTGGAGGAGCAGTAAAAATTTGGCAGGACCAGAAGATCCTAGGTCCTATGGGGCCAGTAACATTCTGAGGTAGTGTTGAGGCCAGTGCTCTCCATCAAGTATTTTATTAAATTGTTCTCAAGTTTATGTCTCAGTCCCATGTTATATTTAAAAGTGTTTTGTAATATTATTTATTCCACTTAGGCCACTCCAATTTATTTACTTGTCTTACGTGCTCAGGAGGTAGGAAATGAGCCATTTTGGAATAAAAAAAAAGTTGAAAAATGTGACTTTTTTTATTTATTTTATTTTTTTTAGAGTCTGACGACTAGGATATGTTTCTACCAGCCTATTCTCAACTAAATAAAATCAATCAATCTATTAATCCCTGTAACCTGAAGGGTGGGAGGTATACCTCCTCAAGTCTGAGGCTCTACTACAGCAATGATAGCTTCCTGTAGTTGATTGAATCACACTTACAAAGAATATTCTTAAAACTTGCACTTTTTTTATTTTTATTTTTGGAGTCTGACAGAAAATTTCAAAACCACTTTCGTCCGTAAGACACCAAAGATGACTTTTTTTTTCTTTTTTTTTGGAGTCTGACAGGATTTTTTTTTCAAAAAAAGCTTGTAAGACAAGTAATTAAATTGGAGTGGCCTTAGTTTCAAATTATGAACTCCCCTGCAGGGAAAAGCCTGAGCATATGAATATGTTTACTCTGTAAATTTTAAATTAACAAACTATTTCACATAAAGTTATGGGTTTCAAGTTCTGATAAAATCCCTTTTTCAGATTATTTTCTCTAATAATGTTTTCACTAGAAAGATGTTAATGAGTAAGGCAGTTTTAGAATGCTATAAGCGTGAATGCGTTAACCCATGCTTATTGCACCTAAAGTAGATGAATATGTCTTTTTATTCATATTTTGCTGAGAAAACATTTATTAAGAAACAGTTTAAAAACAATTGTGTCAAAAAACCATATCATACAGGGCTCAACATATAGCATAGTCCCATCTCCCGGGAGATCTGAATTCCAAAAAAAGCCCTGTCGGGCTACCTAAAGTTGGATTCAGGTAGTCCCGCTGGACTACCTGAATCCTGGGGGAAGTTCCTCACTAAAATGCTATAAAATGGTAGCAGAAAAAAAGAAAAATATAGCATCCCTTAATCATGCAACCTACAAAATAGAAGAAAAAGGCATAAGTACCATTACTAACATGAAAAGGGGGAAAAAGAACTATTTTGCCTTTTTGGAATAAATGGCGGGGCTACCTAAAATGCTGGCGGGACTACCTGATCTTGGGTTCAGGTAGCCCCGCCAGCGTACCTGCTCCTTCTGGGGACCGTTGAGCCCTGTCATACCATGAAGACTTTTGACAATCACTTATCAATAAAAAAAGATTTTACAAAACAATCGAAGGAGATTTAACTATAGTGTTCTACTAGTCAATATTTTTTCTTCTACTATGTGTTTGCTGAAAAGATTTCATCAAAAACATCAGGCTAGCTGCTTTTGGCTTCTGCGAGCTGCAAGTATGAAGAGGTTTACCCATTAACGCTAAAGAGTTCCTCAGTAAATTGTCTGGATCTATGATACTTTTGACAATAACTTTGGAATTAAGAATGATTTTACAAAATGATCAAATGATTTTTGTTAGCAATGCGTAGATTAATATTTCTCTCTCAATTATTATCCTTACTATGCTTTTGCCTGCAGAATATCATAAAGATTGTCAGGCTGCTTTTGGCCGCTGCGAGCCTGAAGGGGATAAAGATGTATTGGTATCTGCCATTGTTGTTGGACGTGTAAGTGACATTGTTTCTGGGGCCATGTGGGAAGCATAACCTGGAGGTGAATTCAGCACAAGTGGTGAAAGGTTTACACCCTCCTTAGCCCAGAATGGAATTCATCCAGTCTTAAATGCTTGCCAGTCTCCAGAGGGGCCTCTGGTAATCTGAAAAGCTGAAAGAAACATATTAGGCCTAATTTATTTTTTATTTTTTTCTGTAATGGTCCTTAAAAGATTGAGTAGGTAGGTAAAAATACACATTTGAAAGGAGAAATGTTCATCAAAGCCCAATCTTTAGCTTTACTGCTATTATTTTTTGATTTGATAATTCATCACTAGATTATATTCTAAAGTATCATCATAGAACCTAATGTTACTTTCTAGGGGAACTGTAGAATAAATAGAATCAAAGTATTCCTAGAAAATAAGAAAACGTGCTTCTCAAAAGACACTAGAAATATCTTGGTCTACAATTAACAATACATCTTTCCATCATGCAGAGCTGCAGTATGTTAGTAACCCAACATGGCCTGACAACATTGGGCCTAAAAAAGTTTTTTGTTTCCTGTAACCATACCCTAACAAGTTTTTATTCAGAAAAATTCCTACCCTAATTTTTTTTCTGCCCTTCCAACTCCCAATCAACAATAAACATGTACATAAAACACACATTTTTGACCAAATAAATAATGTTAATTTGCTTTTGTTTTACCAACCTAACCTACCCTATTTTTTTCCGGGCCGTTACAGGAAACAAACTTTTTTTTTCTAGGCCTTGGTGATATATTTCAGACTGGATGAAATTTCATAATTTATCTGAAAAAGAAATGTTGAACAGAACTAAACCCATAACTCTCCTTTAGATACTTTGCTAATTCATAATTTATTTCTAAGACATCATCAATAAATGTTCTAAGATCCAGATGATATGTTTTAATTACTGAAACATATTTTGGAAAATATTTGAATGGATACAGTTACTCACAGCTGAACTAACAACTTTCCTTCAAATATCATATGAATATCTACAAAATTTCTTATGTTATTTCCAAAGATCCAGATGTAGATTTGTAAAGGGTATTCTGGGCATGAATGAGTTAAATAATCCCATCTTGAGTGCACACGTGCATGGTCTGATAACTTCAAACATTACTTATCAATTGGAGAAATATTTGACAAAAGAATGAAGAGTGATTGTTTAACTCAACAAGATCAGCAATTTTTTGTCAAATTTTTCTTAAAATATTGCTTTGTTGACAAGATATCTCTATATGTGTCAGAATAAAAGTGAAACCTGCCCAACTGAACTCCTCTGTACATTGGAAATCTCCCTACATTGAACACTTTAATTCCATTCTCTGTCAACTTGATATGTATAGAAATAAGACCTCCATACATTGAACACATGCATACATTGAAAGGTCCTGGATTCCTGATGAGTGTTAAATGTACACAGGGCCTAGAGATCACTGTATTTGAGCTCGCCAGTTGTTAAAGTGTTAAAGCCTGGTGCTGGTGGTTGAGCCTGCCTGCCTCTTAAGGGCCGCTCCCGGGTCAGCCTTTAAGAGAATGATTGATGTCGCAACAACTGTGACTCGATCCCGCTGCATGGCACTGCCACAACTATACATGTAGGAAACCCATTCATTCCTGCTCCTCAACCCTTTCTAGCCTGTAGGGCCCAAAACGGGCCTGGTGGATGTGATGATATCTCTAAAACGAAACCATGTTCTTTAAACCTTATGCTGGTGGTGGCTGTAATTTTGCCAAATACAAATAATGAAAAAACCCTGAATAATGACCGAAACCCTGGTACATTTGTACTCATCTGAGAGTACTCAGCGAGAACTATCCAATGAATACCAACATGACAGGTTTTAGATGGTTTTCAAAAATCTTTGGGTCCTTGTGCTGTGGACAAAATAAATAAACCTTATCATTGGAAGGGTAAAAGTATCGTTTGTCACTAATGACCTACAATTTCCATTCAATCATTACAAATGTGAATCACTGTTTTGATCTTTAATAGTTACTTTAAGATTAAGTCTCATAGATCCAGGCTATAATTTGCAAATGTACCGAAACCCTGGTACATTTGTACTCATCTGAGAGTACTCAGCGAGAACTATCCAATGAATACCAACATGACAGGTTTTAGATGGTTTTCAAAAATCTTTGGGTCCTTGTGCTGTGGACAAAATAAATAAACCTTATCATTGGAAGGGTAAAAGTATCGTTTGTCACTAATGACCTACAACTTCCATTCAATCATTACAAATGTGAATCACTGTTTTGATCTTTAATAGTTACTTTAAGATTAAGTCTCATAGATCCAGGCTATAATTTTCAAAGGCACAAGTTTTATATGAAAATCAAGGAAGCACCATTAACAGCCCTCTGCAATTCCACACATTTGTAAAGCGACCAGGCCTGTCTTACAGCAACCTGATAATGGGCATCCACTGCCGACTCAAACCTGCGACCTCACCCTTGGGAGACAGGCATTATATTGTAACCACTAAGCCCACAACAGATCCCTATATATGAAAAGCAAGGCCTAGATTTAATTCTATTAAAAACCTTTTGAATAATAAAACTTTTAAATTGAAAAATATTCAAAGTTATAGAGTGAGTAGGATGTATTCTGAGCAGCATTTCTCTTTGAAATTAAAAAATGTAGTCTGGAAATTGTCACCTAAATTAGTTTGTGTGTGTGGTCAGGTGAAGCTAGTATTTTTATCCTCATAGATAAGGATATAGTTGAGCCATTTTTTGCCGCCACAGGGGTGTTAAACTAAACCATATATTCTCATTCTTCATGTAGACCTGGACTTGTTTTGTATTTGAGTGTGTTTAGGATATTATTACAGTGAAATGAATGGGTTAAGCCAACTCCCTATTGCATTAACCCTTATGCTGCTGATGGCTAGTTTGGCCAATACCAAATGATGCAAAAACCCTTTGAAAAATGACTGAAACCCTGGCACATGGGTACTTAGCGAACTTTCCAATGAATACCAACATGACAGGGTTTAGATGTTTTTCAAAAATCTTTGTTTCCTTATACTTTGGGCAAATGTACCCTCAGCATTGGAAGGATTAAGTGAGTTAATACACCCTGAGTCAGTTATGTAAGTGGTTGTTTATTCTCCATGGGTACTTACAGGGTAGGGGTATCAGTGACGGGTGGTCTTGGGTATCATGCCAAATGCTGCCTTGGGGCACAGCTAGCTGTCCACTTATGCTAATTTAGGTTTTGATTCAAGAAGTTTATGAGATCTCCAACAGCATTTGTCATGGAAACCTCTAGATATGAATCGCTCATGTAAGGGGACAGGTGCATTTAAATTTAATTTAATGTATTTTTACTCATTTCTCTTTTAAATTAAATTATGATTTTTTTTTCGTAATGAATAGAATTTTTGCTGAGAAGTAATTACATTTGTAACATAATTATACAGGCCTTTTCAAACCACTCAAACTATTCTAAAAATCTATTCCTGTTTTAAAATTGCCTCACAGGAAGAAAGTCATTACTAGTGATACTTAGCTTAGGGAGGTCTATTTTGTCCTACAGGCACCACTGCAGCTGTCCCTCTGTATAATACACATGCTATAGGAATACACCAACAAGGCCACATGGGGAGCAATTTGGATTTTGGAATTTTGTTTAGTGCCATATTACGGCTGAGTCCTAATACCAGTTGAGAACCCAAAGTAACCAGGGAAAACCACCACCTAAGCCAGGGCCTGCCTTGGAATGGCCGCGTGGTCTAAGGCATAAGTGCCACTGACTGCAGCTACCGTATCTCTCCCCACTGCCGTTTAATAAAGACAACAAACCTACTTACCATCTATTTAGTGTTGGCATTATACATGTCTAACTCAGACTGAGAATGGACAGTGGCTAGGGTTTCAGTGAGATTCAAGGAGTATTTACTAACACGAGAGTGTATGTGTGCCACCATCAATCAGAGGGAGGGCTTTTTTCAGATTCCATGTGGGCCCTCTAGACCTCTGCTAGCATGAGGCAAGCATCAGGAACCGCATTCCATATGTACTGGGGTGACTTAAGGTTTATTTACTAATACAAGGGAGGGTGCAGTTAGGAATTATAGTTCTGTTTAAAGATTCCATGCTATACCCCTAGACCTCTGTTAACATCAGGGTTTGGGTACTGCCTCTAGTATCTTCAGGGGTGGCTAAACATTTATTTACTTAACCCATTAATTTGTCTTAATTCATGCCAATTTTGACAATACCTTTGGAAAACAGTGTAGAGCATTGGCCTGATGGTGTTTGGCTAGCAGGAAAATAAACAAAAAATGTTATCATGATTACTATCATCATTTAAAAAAATGATGATGATAATTTTTGCTGCTGTGAGCAATAATGGGTTAAACAATGGGGGGGGGGGGGTTGCTGTTATGAATCAGTTTAAACTAAATTTCTGCCCCAAGTGACAGGGGTGAGGATTTCAGTTTGACTTTTAGTCCTTTAAAGGTCTGTTTACCAACACAGTGCAACTATTAATCAGCTGGCCTAGACATCCTCCCTCCCCCCCCCCCCCCCCCACCGCAGGGTCAGGGGCTAGGATCTCCTCTAGTATCTGGAATAATGATCTCCTCTTGGACCAGAGGTTATAGATCTCTTTCAGTTTCACTAAAAGTGTACTGTTAATTACTAACACAAGGAAGGGTGCAGCATATGAATCAATGTGCTTGTTTAAAGATTCCCATACGAGAGTGCTGGACCTCCCCTTCGGTGTCAAGAGATAAGAATCTAGCCCCCCCCCCCCTCCCCCCCCCCCCCCATAGGGTGAGGGTGTAGGATTTATATGTGACTCAAAGAGTATTTACTGACAGAGTGGGTGAAGATAGGAATCAGTTGGCTCCCTGAGTTTAACCTATTTTTGCCCGCAGCGGTTCAAAAAGACCTGTCTACTTTGGAAATATCTCTTTAATGAAAGCACAGTTTAGAAAATAAATGATCGAGAAATAATGAATAGAACCAAACCTGGAGCATCTCTCCCTCTCCTTCAAATATTTTGTAAATTAATGTGTTATGAAATAAGTTACTTTCAAAAGAAGTGATAGTCCAGAGACATTTGTCAAGAAGAGATCTTAGCATGGATGAGTAACAGATTCCATGCAAGACCTCCAGACCTAGCTTTGGGTGTCATATAGATAAAAGAATCTCCCAGCTAGCTAGCCCCACTCCCCCCACCCCCAAGAGAGATTTGGTTACCCCCACACCCAGGGTCGGAGCTTAGGTGTGTTTTTTTATATACTCAAGGATTCTTTACTGACTGTGTATATAACTTAATGTATAGGTTACAGCATATGGGGCCTGAATATGTGATATATGCACAGTGTTAGAATCAGCTCCTTGTTTTAAAATTCCTCACAAGACCTCTAGAACTCTATACCTTCCTCAGGGCCAGGGAAGGATTATTTACTGTAGAAATAATATCAAGCACCATGCAGTCTTAGATGGATCCTCATCAGAGGGTTGGCCTTATTGCTACTCTACAAATGTATGGCATCGTGAAGGGCTGTCTTTGGTGCCTTTCTGACTGAAAGACCTCTTTGGGCTATGTGTGAATTAAGAGAAGGGAAATTCTTCTTGATTCCCATGCTTTTGACTCTTTGCGATATGACCTTAAGCTGTTGAAAGTAATGTAGATCCTCACAACCCCCCTCAGCATGGTATTTGATATAACACTGATAAACAAGCCTATGGGTACGAGCAGAGAAGGCAATCAGGTCAAAATCAGACCCCTTGGGAAACATCTGATGAAATTCCATCTTTTTATCAGACTTTGATGTAGAGGAATAGATTGTTCTAAGAAGGGAAATTTAAGGGCTTCTGACATGACAGGCGAAGCAAATCCTATATGAATTCATCTGTCAACAACACGTTTGGTTGATCATTATAAAGGGGCGCTTTTTTCATCGTTGCACTGACACAGACTTGTTCAAAGGGATGCTTGGATTTCAGCTAATTCAGGCTAACCTCACTGAAATAACCCTTTTTTACTCCTATTGCCATTAGTGCATTCTTTCAACACTTCATTCTGATTGGTTCCTTTTGAAATTGTCATCTGGATCTATGATTCTTTTGACAATTACTTATGAATTAAGAATGCTTGAATCACAAAATATTTGTAAGGAAGTTGCTGGAAATGTGCTGATTATCATATTTCTCCTTCAATTATATTTTCTTTAATTGCCGGGCTGCTTTAAAGTCCATTGAGTGAACATTGATGGGTCAAAGTAAAGGCCGGCTTCACTTATTACCAGATCACCTGCAGAAAAATAGCAATTTACCAAAAATCACTGGCAACTTTTTTTACCATAATTTCTCGTAAATTTAGGACACTTTTCAATAATAACAATTTTTATGGGTAAGGTGTGGCCCATGTTTTCGGATAATAGCGACAATTAAAGCAAAAGTAATAGTGGTCAAGATATCCCAATATTAACTCAACTGCTGTGATCAAGTGACCAGACACAAGTGAAATCTCACAGATAAGATCATGGTAATCCTATTATGATTGTAATTATCCCAGAACCATAATTGTGATTGTAACTGTGATTGTAATATGGTATTGGTTTTTTTGGCAGAGCATACTTATAGTACATCAGTAAGAAATCCTCTGGCTGCCGGCATGCATGCAGCAAGAAGCTTTCTCTTTGAATGCTTGCTGTTTTCTCGTTCTCTCGTCGTGGCTTTGCGTCACAAGGACGGGGTCTGTGGCGTTTGATTGATATAATTAGCCGGGAACCGTCTTAAGCAGGTGCTTGATCAGCCAGGATGACGAGTCCCTTTAGGCAAATTCTCCTTGATGCAGATTTATGCTATCACTTACTAAGGCCTGAAAGAAATAGTTGTTTGTTTCCTGTAACCCTACCTACCCTTCAGAGAAGCAGAGAAGGGTATTTAAATTTATTTTGAATTTTGGAATGTGATTATAGTCACTTTTTCTAGCTGTGAGTTAGTTATAGCCAGTTGACTGTGACTAGCCATTTGCAAGTGGTGGAAGAAACTGTAGTATCTAGGGAAAACCACCATCTAACCCCAGAACATTGAACTTTCCCTGCTTCATTTCTTCTGGGGATCGATGCCTTGTAGACGGTATTGCTGAAACAGTCTAGACTGAGCCAACCTGCATGGTTAAACCAACACCAGGTGCAAGCTATGAAACCATATGTAAATGAGTAGTAGCATTAAATATGGTTATGTAAATAAATTCTCAGGTGGAACTTGTGTATCCACTAGCCGTAAATAGAGTGAGTAAATATTAACCTATTCATGCCTTTAGAGCTCCAAAACTGTTTTGTATTATCTCTTGTACAATAGCTTTTAGAAGTTTTTGAAAGGAGAAATGTTTATCAAAATTGAACCACTTAATCAAATCCTTCTCAAATATTGGTATTTACTATTTAAATGAAAGTTTTAGCTTGGGTTCAGAAAGCTATTTCTTCTTGAAACTCAAACTCCTGAACGTTATCTTCAGAGTAGTGAAGCCATTTTTGTGGTGCTATGGACAGGAATGGGTTAAACGGTTTGGTGGCAATCAGGCAATGGTTGGTATAAACATTGATACCCTCTTGATGTACTACCCCAACAACTGCCAGCATCTGTTACAATAAATGTCCCCCGTTGGTGAGAGCATGAATAAATACTGTATAAAGGGTAATGTTAACGTGTGCTTAATGTTCCCGAATTTACCGAATGGGTTTGAGACGGGAACAATAAAAACGTTATCTTTAATCACTTTTGTTGGTATGCTGGGGCAAGCGATGTTCGTATTCAGATTGAGTAATACTATTAGTTATCAACTGTTTTGGAGTATGATACAACTTATATCTCGCAATCAGATGGCTGTATCACCCGAGGCGCAGCCGAGGGTGATACAGCCTTCTGATTGCGAGATATAAGTTGTATCATACTCCAAAACAGTTGATAACGAATTTATCTCATGATTGCCCCCTCGACCTCTGCACAGGAAATAAAAATGAACATACATACATACATACACATACTAGGAGGTTGATACAGGATTCTGAGCGGTTAATACAACTTCATATCACATGCCAATTGACCAATCAAAAGCCTAGAATTTTGCCAATCATGAGATAAAGCCGTATATTTAAGTAATTCGCTTGCCCAGCAGATGGCGACTTATGTTATCTGAATAGTGGCGGTTTTTATGTCCAAAAGCCAACAAACAACGATACACAGTAAAACATATTCATTTGGCTAAAACATTTATGACAGTTAGTGAGTAGTAACTCACAATCATATCAAATAGACATTTTAAAGCTGTCCAGTATAAGGCGCCCCATGTATTAATGGAAAAATTTAGGCGGACTGATAACTTGAGTGTATTCTAGTACTGTTTACAGTACTCACAAAGTTTCTCAACCTGCCCACGAACCGGTCCGACCTGGATTTATGCTGCTCTAATTGCTATTAATGCGCAGAACAATAGAGCTGGCCATGTCAGCTCAATTGAGCTGGGATGGCTTTGTTGTTCTGCACACCACGGCACATTCAGTGCATACAACATTCGTCTGCACTAATAGATTCAGAAGCGAAAACACTCACTTTCGGTAAATTTAATATCAGTGCAGCCATGTGCAGGACGGGAAATTAAAAAACGGGAAAAAGTAGAAAACATCATTTTTCGGGAAATAAAAGTCCCGGGAAATATACCCTTTATACAGTATCAACCCATTTGCCGCCAAAACCTTTGGCGTAACTCAATCAGATCTTGGCGATGTCCGGCAATGGTAAGATGTGGTGACAGGGAACCAGTAGCAGAGATTTCTATAGTCTCAAAGGCCATGGCAGCAAGCTATAGGTTTGATCGGAGTTTGATCAAAGTATATCAGCTTAGCCAATACAAGTTATGCAAAAAAATAACATACTGTACATGATTGTAATTTTGCCATAAGAAACCAACTGCCAAATTTAGATATTAAAGAAAAAGTAGTAATTCTGAACCTAGTAATATTCAAATTTTCTCCTCAATTTGAGATTTAAATAGCCTTTTCACATCTAGAGCAAATTTGGGACAAATATGCAAAAACTTGACAAAAAACATTTTTTGTGAAATATGTGACTTAAATGAGTTGCTATATATCAGGCACCAACATAAGTACTAGCCCGCTTGCCCCGGCAAGTGAATTTTTGAAAAAAGGGCTTTTGGGCAAGTACATTTTAGTCTTCACTTGCCCAAATGGGCAAGCTCATTTTCTAAACACAAAACAGTTATTTATTTTATGGTGAATGGCCCAAATATTCAGGAATATTCAAACAATTCAACAACACTGAAAAGAAAATGGTTTTCAAATCTTCAAATCCATGATAAACAATACATGCCTTTCTAGCATAATTTGTTATAACTTATTTCGGGCAGGTCAAAACCATTGACTACTTGCCCGGCATGGCAAGTATTAGTTCTGAAAATTATGTTGGTGCCTGTATATGTTGGGTTAAACACTTGATATATGAAGATTTTTCAAATGCTACCCTCGTTGTTGAGCTATGTCATTGCATAGCCTGCCTTATAATAATGCAATCTGAGAATTTTCCAAGCTTGATTTGGCTTGTCACATATTTTGAAGCCTGACTGTTGAACGTTGGTGTGACAGTGTGGAAGATGGACATTCGTGCAATTGAGATCTCACACATGCGAGCCTGTCATCTTACCACGTAGCCACAATATATCTTATACTGCTGAGGTGGAATTAATTCTATATGTCCACATATTCATTCTACGTCCATAAATCTTGGGAAGACAATGTTTTATAGTGCCATATATTGCTATAATATGCCAGTAGCAGAAATAAATCCTTATGGTCTAGACCTCCGTGGCAGCCATTTTCATTGGATATGATATACTAGCCAGGTAAAGACGTACACCCATTCCTGCCAGCTTGGTGGGTATATGCTACAAGCAGTTTCTGAAAACCTAGCTCTTCAGTGCCTGGAGATCCCCTCAAAAATATCACCTGGGTTTTAGATATTTTAAAATAACCTTGAAATATCATAAGCTTTTTTCATTCATCATTAAACTTTATGCTGCTGGTGGCTAATTTGGCCAATAGAAAATGATGCAAAAAACATGAAAAATCACTGAAACCCTGGCACATGGGTTCTCACCTGAGAGTATTCCACGAGAGTCTTATATATTTTTAAATAACCTTGAAATATTATAAGCTTGTTTCATTCTGTATTGAACCTTATGCTGCTGGTGGCTAATATGGCCAATACAAAATGATGCAAAAAATATGAAAATTGATTGAAACCCTTGCACATGGTTAGTCATCTGGGAGTATTCAACGAGAGATATCCAATGAATACCAAAATGACAGGCTTTTGATAGATTAAAAAAAACTTTGGGTCCTTGTGCTTTGGACAAAAGTAGCCTGAAGCATTGGAAGGGTTAATCCGCTGAATCATCTAACCCATTTGTGCCTGAGCATTTCCTTTGGATTTTGGGTTTCAATCCAGAATACTTTTAAAGATAACGTTTGAATGATACAGAAAATCACAAAATATGTGTAGGAAATTAATTATAGCATGAGTTTGGATTAACATTTGTTAACAAATATTGCTCCAAGTATGCTTTTGTCCTAGAATTATCATTGAAATTGACAGGCAATATTTTCAGGCATGAAAGGTTTAAGCTCTTTGAAAAGTTGGCTGTCTACATGCATCTAGCTTCTCTGCTTAGTATAATTCTTGAAAATAATATGACAAGAAATAGAAAATATCTGAAGGAGTGATGTTTGGTTTTTATGAAAAGTTACTTCTTAGATTTCTTTTTTACCAAAAAATGCTTATAATCAGACGGGAGCAATAATGGATTTTGGTATAGGGGATTAATTCTGTATGACAGGGGTTAGTTTAACAGATAAAGAACACCTCATTGGTTTTAAAAAAAATGTACTTATAAATTGCTGTAAGAATTTGCCAAAATGATCAGGCTTTTTTTGGCCTATGTGAGCATTAATGGGCCTGTAGGGGTCAATGGCAATCTTGCTCGCAATTTGCTGAGCACCACGTAGGCAGGCCTTATCAGTCACATGATCACATTCATAGCTGTATACCGCTAGAACTTCGTACCAATAGATGTTTTCATGTATTCATGTTCTCAATTGATGGCCAGCGAAGTGGAAGCTTGCCTAACAGTTTCCGCGGCAACAGCACTACATAGACTGATCAGGCGTAAGGTCTGATAGTACAATAATTAATAGTAGCACCAACAAAGTTAGTCTCCATATTTGATCAATACTGAGGGGCTGGTCGAGGGGATGTGTGTAGGGGGATTCATACTGTATGAGCTTGGAGGGGGTTGTTTTAACAAGGAAAAGATAAGCCTTAATTATCATTGCCCTTAAGCCTGCCAATCAGATGGAGGTGCTGCCCCAATATCAGAGTGGTATAGTGCATTGCAATTTGACTGCTTTGACCACTGCTAAAGGTATAGGAGTTAAATCCATTGTGAGGTACTATATATGGGGGAGTTGGCATAAGGGCCTATTTGGTAGTTAAAACTGCATGGATATCCCACTTTCCTATTTTTACAATTGGCTGGGTAGCCTTAATTATCATTACATTGCCCTTAACTGAGAGACTGGCACACAGTCTAATATATATAGCTATTGTGCAAGCAAACCCAGAATAACCTTAATGGGGAAAGTTACTTATGTTAAAATTGGAGAAATTTACGATCAACACACAGTCATTATTGACACTTTGGTGTTCAAACAGGCTGAGGCATATAAGTAATGTTGATAATGTAATAATGATTGCTAATGGAAATGATGTTCTAACTGGAAGACCGTGGACACACAGTCGTTATTGACACTTTGGTGTTCAGGCAGGCATAGTAATGTTAATAACGGAGAAATGATTGCTACTGGAAATAATACTGACACACAGTCGTTATTGACACTATGGTGTTCAAACACACATAGTATTAATGTTTAAATAATGGAGAAATGATTGCTACTGGAAATTATGCTCTAACTGGAGACTAGAACATAGTCTAGTATGCTTTTAGCAATAATACTTGTGTATTGAAAGACTGGCACATAGATTATATTGCTATTTTGGCATGCAAGACAAAATGTGCCCCAGCATGCAAGTATATTTTAGGGTGTTCTCATAGACTAGCACTGACCCTTTCATGCCTAAGAGTTTCCCTTAGATTGTTGTCGGGATCTATCATACATTTGACAATAACTTGGGAATTAAGAATTATTTTTTTAAATGTTTGAAGGAGAGTTGTTGGTAGTGTTCTGACTGGCGTTTCTACATTTTCCATACTGACCTTATGTGTGATAGATTTCATCAAAATTGAAAGGCTGTTTAGGCTGCTGCAAGCATCAATGGCTTAAATACTGAGTTTAATGCAGCAAGCATTAATGTTTTTGGTAAATTTATTACCCATGTTTCATAGTCCCTAAGTTTGTGTTTGGAGCTCTTGAGAGATGATACTTGCAACTATGATACTTTTGAAATGACTTTGAAATTAAGATCAAGTGCAAAACGTATTTGATGGAGTGTTTTTGTCGGATTCTCATCAACGTTTCTACTTCCTCATGTTTTCAGGGACTTCTTTTTAATTAAAGCACTTTCTGGAAAATCTTTGTAAGAGATTCTTTTATACCTCAATATTTTGTGAATTTATGCTTCATTCCATAGTAAAAGAGTCATAAAACCAGATGACATGATAGTTTCTAGGCATTAATGGTTTTAATATAGTCTGCTACTTTTCCATATTAAATCGTATATAAACCCTCTTACCCACAAGGTGTGAAAAAAAAGTTGGCAGCCACTTGGGCTAAGTCAGTAGTTTTTACGGGATTCTCCCTTTAAACTTCGGAATTAAGAGTGCTTTTCGCAAAATATTTCAAAGAAAATTATTGGTAATTAATGCTCTGAATAACATTTCTCCTTCAAAAACTTTCCCAACCAAGCTTTAAATAATTCCCTTGTTAAACTTCATCAAGATTGTCAGGCTGCTTTTGGCTGCCGTGAGCATAATATTGGGTTAATAATCCTTTTCATATCTCACCGGCGTGATCAATTTCTCTTTATTATGAGTGAAAGCACTCTTCATAATCACCTGCTTCTCGATCAAGCCAGTTTCTCTCATGCTGTTGATCTGAGCGCGCGAGAGAGAGAGAGGATATTCCAGCAGTAGAACACACCCCCTTTCCTAGCTACAAAATGAAATGGGGAACCTAGCTGCAATTCAGGCACCAACATAAGTTTCAGAACTAACTTACCATGCCAGGCAAGTAGTTGATAACTTTTATCTGCCTCAGCATAATTTTTGGCTTGCATTAAATAAGTTTATATAACATATGCGCTATAGAACGACATGTATTATTGATCATGGATGTAACAGTTTGAAAACCATTTTCTTTCTATAATTTTGTTGCATTTTTTGCATAAGTACTTCATGGTATTTATGCCATTTTCTGTATAAATATGTGTATTGTTCAGAAAATCAGCTTTTCCACTCAAACTGGAATATTCTTGCCCGAAAGCCTTTTTTTGAAAAATTCACTTGCTGGGGCTAACACTTATGGCGGTACCTGCCGCGTTGTTAAAAAAGAAATACAGATGGCGCTGTGCCAGTTAGAGGTGAACTGAGACTGTTGGTGACTGTTAGATATGCTACCTGTAGTTTTGTTATTGGCGGGGCCATCAAGCCGCGCCTACCTGGGAAGCTGTTTTGAGATGTACATGGGCAGACGTCACATGCTCTAAATCCTGAGGCAGGACTGAATATAATTCTCTATTCTGATTGGTTATAATATAAATGTTGCCTTTGCCGCGGAAAATCGTGCCTTCCTTATTTTAATTTAGCATGAAGTTTTCAAATATATAAAATATTTTAAGCGGATATAAAGTATATTTTTCAGTATAGGAAGGAAAATTACTAAGAAAAAAAGCACTGTGTGTATAGACTAGCGCCAGTCTCACAATCACGTCACGGATTAGGGACTGGTATCGCCCACCATCTATTGTTGGCGTGAAGCGGCTTATAGGACTGCCACTAGTCTACTATGTGTATAGAATGAAATCAGGAGACTTCGTAACCAAACTGGTTCGTAACCAAACTGATGCGTACCCTAGTAGCTTCGCACCCAAGAGATTTCGAAGTCTCGAGCTTGCGCCTAGAATTCCGATATTTGTTTCATTTCTACAAAAATGATACAAATCTAGTCATTATAAATTATTTTCCTCTATAATGTTAATGTTCTTTATACATCCGGTTCCCTCACAAGTTCATAAATAACTTGGCCCCACCTTTTGACTATTGATGCTTTGCATCTACAACCGTACTTGTATATATACTGTCAACTATATTATTATCTATTGCAGATTTGGTTCAGGTTTAAGACCTAGGTTCTTTGGGAAATTTTGATTTTTGTTTTGTCACATTTTCTTCCATATTGTGGCTAAATTGTGACTAGATAGTTTTTAGTGTTGGAGAAAACTGAAAAGTCCAGGGAGAACCACTGCCTTCCGACAAATCTGATTCTAACCCAGGCATTGGTAGGTGTTAGCGAGCAGTCATTGGCAGAGCGTTAGACCACTCGGCTACAGGGGGCAGCCTAAGTTTTTTCTAAAGCAGTTTGTTGCCAACAATTAGGGTTGTATATGCACGTCAAATGCTGATGATAATGGGAGCGTCTCTTGATAATGAATTAATCTGCAGAAAGTTAAGTTTTTAACATTACCAGGCTCGATGTTGTCATGGTAACTGTGAGTTATGGGCCTCCTCGGTCCCTCATTTCCTTAGGGATGCTTCCAGAGGAGAAGAATAAGTACAGTAGTAAATTATACTTTTTTGAGCACAAAACATCTTTTGTCTGAAGAATATAATTATAATCAGTGTGCAGGGATATAATGTGTATGTTAACCCTTAACCCTGCCTTTAGTTGTAAGGATTGGCACCTTGAAACCTTTTGTGATACAAAATGATATTTATATTTCCTTAACAATATGATAATTTGACAATTTTTTTTAACAATACTACCTGTTTACTGATTAACCTATGTTTGTTGAATATAGCACTGTCAACTTCAAAATGTTTGTTAGTTTACAGCGAACTGCCATTGTGTGGATGGACATGTGTCTATACACATTAACAGTGCTGGTAAAGCGGATCAAAAATGATATGTTCTTACCCATTTTATGTTGATATTTGGTACTGTATCAAATTCTTGCATTATGCTTTTGATTTATATCTTACTGGCAAAGGCATCTTTAGGAAAATATTATTTGAAGATGAAAGATTCTTCTGATTATAACCTACAACTTCTTCAAATGATTTGTGAATTCATAAATTATTCCAGAATTATTCCAAATTCATCATGGATCCAGGTGATACATTTAATTTAAAATTGAGCTCTGAACATGAATTTTTAAGTTTTTAAACCCCTTTATTCCTAAAGCTGACCATACATGCAGCAGGCTTGTTTTGTGTGAAACCATACTTTCACATCTGGGGCTATATTACACATGGTATGACACACATGAAACAAATTTCATTAAAACAAAGCAATATTTTGTGATATGTCTTAATAAATATTTTTTTCCTTTTGGATTTTAAAATCTCTTGTAATAGTTTTCTGTTTTTTTTCTCAGTTTTAGTATTTATGTTCAACATTGTCAAACTGTATGAACACAATAGAAGCAAGTGAGTTCAGAGAAAGATATACAGCACAAATAAATCATAATTTTCCTTGTTGCCCTTGGATACTTACGCTGGGCATCATGGGATACCGTAACTGACATGACAATAGGCATTATTCATGATTAGAGGTTTTTCTCATCGTGTGATCTAATTAACTTGAAAGCAACAGTGTGGTAATGAAAAGTGCAACTAGGCATTAGTGACAAATCTCCTTCAGGTAGATTTCCGCCATAATTATTTTAGTTCCACCGTCCCTCCCAGGCCATCATTCGTAAAGCACTGCCTTGGCAGAAAACATTAATAAAACAAGGTGTTTTCGTGCAGACCGATTCATGTAAGCCCTCTGATGCCACACATGCAGTATACAGGCATGTAATTCCTGCATCAGTCGACCAGACGTCTGCCAGCGCATTGTTCTACATGTACAAACACTCATGGATAACATGTCAGAAAATAAGCCAAGCACATTAATGACCCATGTAGCTTGCAAATCAAAGCTAACTTTCAATTGTGTGGTCATCTGGATATCCATCCATTCCCAGGAAACTTGGTGGCAATCGAGCATATTGTGTATGATATGCCCAGACTGCCCACCCATTTAGTGCAGGAATTAAATATTGGCACTGTATATATATATATATATATATATATATATATATATATATATATATATATATATATACATATATATATATATATATATATATATATATATATATATAATATATATATATATAAATATACATATTTACGGGCCATAAAACCTTGTATATTTTGGTGATGTTTATTCCGGAAAAAAATCTTTCTGAAATATATTACACACGTTTCATCTCTGACCAGTTTTACAAATAAGCTTGAAATAGGGAAATGACAAACTTGAAAAACAAAAGCCAATAATAGCTGTGCAGTCACACACAAAAAAAATATTTCCTCGCAGTGACTGTTTCAGCATGAGGCACCACTGACTGGGCCATGTAAATTTTGTAAGGAATTATGATTTGTTGGTGGAGCGTCCACAGCCGACTGGCCCATTTGTTATTCTATTCGCCTTGTTTATCTCTTTCTTTACGCTTATCACCGCCACAACAAGAGTGGCAATTTGATTACGCTTTATGACGAGAACACATCCCGTCTGCAATGAACGTCCGCGTAAGGATGAGTAACGGAGGATGTTTATAGCTCACACCCTGCACTCTAGTGGTTCTACGGAGATCCCGGCTCCCAGGATTGGTGATTGCCTTTAAGGCACACATTAGCTCCAGGTCAGCATTGCGGAATGCAAAAATGTTTATATTTCATCATTATCTCCAAGATGACCTTGCCCGCAAGATATTGACATACAGAAGAATACAACAATGTGTATATATCTTCATTATCTCCTAGACAACCTTGCCCGCTAGATATTGCAATATAAAAAAGGATAGAATAATGTTTATATTTCATCATTATCTCCAAGATGACCTTGCCCGCAAGATATTGACATACATAAGGAATGTTAATGGCGGTGGCAGGGTGCCACCTCAGCAATAATACAATAGCCATTGTTTTACCTGTCAGATAATCTTACATGAGAGGAATGCTTATCAGGTGCTGTAATGCAATAATACAATAGCCATTGTTTTACCTGTCAGATATTTTCATATGAGAAGAATCCTTATCAGGTGCCTCAATAGTTATTGCTGTACTTATGATTATATAGGATTAGTAATCAAGAACTTGGTATCCATTTAGTAGAAAACAATATATATTGTATTACCTTGCAACTATTCACATACAAAAGAAATATTAACCAGGAACTTCATATCCTTCTAGTAGAAAAACAATATATATTGTATTGCCTTACAGCTATTTACATACGAAAGGAATAATAATCATGAACTTGTTATCCTTCTTGTAGAAAAACAAGTTTTATTGTATTACCCTACAACTATTTACATACAAAAGGAATAGTAATCAGCTGAGGAACTTCATATCTTTATAGTAGAAATTCTTTATCTATTTTTATCAAGCAAATACATAGATATGAAAGAAAAGTAATCAAGAATACCATACTCTTCTAATAGAAGTACAATTTCATTTCCTGGCAAATGTTTTCACATGAAAGGTCAAAGGTATAGTTTTTTTAATCTTCATGTTCTTCAGTAAAAATACAACAGCCATTATAGCAATGGTTGAAAATATGGCTTAAGATTGTAATGTGTTTATACTTGAATATTATGCATCACAGAACCAAGGAAAGTGTCTGTATTAAATGCTTTAACCCTTCCAATGCTGAGGCTACTTTCATCAAAAGCACCCAGACCCAAAGGGCCAATTTCATTAAGCCACTTGATACCTGGTTTAAAGTTAAACCAGGTCACAACTTGAAGATAGACCAGGTGTCAAAGTTAGGCCAATTTCATTAAGCACTTAGTACCTGGTCTAAAGTTGAACCAGGTCACAAATATGGTACTAACTTTAGACCAGGGGAGGGGTGGTTTATATCCTAGTATGGCCTGGTCTTAATATTAATATGGCTGATATAAAGGCTATTTTTGAGTATATAAACTGGACTGAGCACATACATAGCCATTTCATGATTATTCTGGTACAATCATAACTAAAACACATTTTCTTCAGAAAAAAATCATGCTTGTCAATTTGCATACATTATGTGATGCAGACAAATCTAACACACCTTAATGCTAATAAAGTTGTACAGATGGCATTTGTCACGTTTCCCAAAAAATGCTTTTTGTCATAGATTTGTCAACAAAAATGTCAGGACCTCTCTCTTTGAAAAATCTCTCAAAGAAAAAGAAAAAGAATAACACAGTTTGTGAGCAAACTAAGAAACTTGTCTTAGTAGTAAAATAAACCACTAGCATTTGCATTTTAAAGATCTCTTCTGCACTTACATTTTGATATTCATAGATAGTTTGCGTGGTCCTGATACATGTATTTTCATTACAAAGAAATGATACCATACACTGATCATCCACTATAGATGCAATAGGCTTTGTTTAGGGAGTGAAGGTTTTTATTCTCTCAACAAGGGGTCCTCTACTCATAGCCTTTGTTATACTGACCACAAGCCCTTGCCAATGCCCAAAATAGAGCGAAAACCAAGGCCTAGATAGTTGAGACTAGGTTTGGTTGTTACCTGGTACTAACTCATTTAATGAAATTGGACCAAAGTTAGACTGGTTTAACTTCTAAACCAGGTAACAGCCGAACCAGGTATCAGAGTTGACACCTAGTCTAAGTTGGGTGGGTTTATCTCTACTTAATGAAATTGGCCCAAAGATTTTTGAAAACCATCTAAACCCTGTCATGTTGGTATTCATTGGATAGCTCTCGCTGAGTACTCTCCTTTAAGTACCCATGTGCCAGGGTTTCAATCATTTTTCAGGTTTTTTGCATTTTGTATTGGCCAAATTAGCCATCAGCATATTTTAGGGTTAAAAAATGTGTACATTATACCTCAAGCTCAGGCACTGAGCTCCCCTTGGAGTTTAGTTGTGCTGGTTGCCTATTAATTAAATGACCTCTGAATGAGGAAGTTATGGCAATAAAAAGAGCAATCACTTGATTACATCACAGGCCTTTATTGCCTTAATTAACTTAAGGTAGATCAAACAATGGCATTGTTTTCTCTGGTGTGTAATATCGATGGCTGCATTGTTAATTAACCTTATCATGCTCTTGACATTAAGCCCACCGGCGGACAGGTAATACTATGCAGATACAGTGGAACCTAGCAACTTGAACACTTAGATACAAGGCTGTGTTGCAATAAAGCCCGGTAAAATATCTTGAAAATCACAGGTTTAACTATGGATAACCTAGGATAACCTGAATGATGATTATGGTCAAATAACCTAAGTAATCCTAGGTTTTCTAGCGTAGGTATGTCCATAAATAACCTAGGATCTACCAAATTGTAAGAATATCTACTAGAAAATCCTAGATATAACAATGGATGACCTAGGATATCCAGATTGGCGATGGTCTGCTAATTTGAAGTCAGATAGATGACAGAGAGAGAGAGTGCAATAAAGGAGAGAGACTGAATGGAATAAAGTAGAGACAGCTCAATAAAGGAGAGAGACAGTGCAATAAAAGAGAGAGGCTGAGTTTAATAAAGGAGGGAGACTGCAAAAAAGAGTGAAACAGAGTTCAATCAAGGAGAGAGAGAGAGAGAGAGAGAGAGAGAGAGAGAGAGAGAGAGAGAGAGACTAGCACGTACTGCAATAAAGCAGAGTAAAGGAAGTTGGTAGAGTATGCACAGACCAGCGAGCTAGTCATCAAGGGAAAGAGAGAGAGAGAGAGAGAGAGAGAGAGAGAGAGAGAGAGAGAGAGAGAGAGAGAGAGAGAGAGAGAGAGAGAGAGAGAGAGAGAGAGAGAGAGAGAGGAAGGGAGAGAGAGAGAGAGAGAGACTCAGTAGAATAACGCAGAGTAAAGGAAGTTAGCAGAGTATGCCCAGACCAGCGAGCTCGTGAGGGAGAGAGAGAAACAGAGAGACTCAGTGCAATAAAGCAGAGTAAAGTAGATTAGCAGAGTATGCCTACAGACCAGAGGGCCAGGTTTTTATTGCAATCAGTGTGAATTATGTATGACAGCCCCATCCTCCCCTGTGCCCCTACAGCACCGCGGCCAGTCACCACCGGTCGCTGTGTAATTACCCTCGGCTCTAATGAGGATTATACTTACAGCACCGCTACAGCCACAGAGGTACTGAAATACTCAATGGCCCTTGTGCTCTCTCAGTCACTCATTATACATGGACGCACAGCACTATTGCAAGCACAGAGGTACTGAAACCTTAAAAGCCCTTGTGTTCTCTCATTCACCACTATTAGACGACTACTACACAAAGGTATATGATAATCATATAAAGTTGTGTACTTTCAGTCACTACTATTAAATATATTACACAAAGGTATATATGGCAATCATCTAAAGTTGTTGTGTACTTTCAGTAACTAATTTTAAGTATATTCCACAAAGGTATGGAAATCATCTAGAGTCTGTGCATACTGTCAGACACTTCTATTGGTTAGACATATATTGCACAAAGATATAGAGATCCTCAAAAGCACTTTAAAACTATGTTCTATCTAATTGTGTTCTCTAGCCAACTGCTTGTGGTATAAAAGGAAACTGGTGTGCCATGGAAGAACCACTAGTTAGATAGCCTTAACTTAAACCAGCGTAATCCCTAGTTACTGTTACCATTCTCACATGCCTCAAGCTTGATTTAAACCTCTTACATATGGCAGTGGTTAGAGACAGAAAAAAGTGGAATTGAAAAAGCCTCCTTTTAACCATGGGTCTGCCACGGGTCTAATGGTAGACCCGTGGTAGAAACGGGTCAATGTGGCATTTTCCATCAGGTTTGACCACAGGTCAGTGGTAGACCCGTGGCACACCCATGGTTGACCATTGCCACCATTCTACCACCGGTCTATCATGATGTGTGGTTAGAACACTGTAGTGATGAGACACTGTCTAGGTAATGTGGTTAGAATGTGGTAATTACATGGTAGACTTTAGGTTATAGTCCAATCACTAGACATACTAGTACCACAGAACAACCTAATAAGTTTCTGCCACACATGTGGCACAAAATGTTCCAATTTCTTTCCTAAGGGAGTGCAAAACTATGCTAATCTGGCTATTTTGGCGAAAAAAACACTTGAAAGTTAAGTTGAATTTGGCAGTTCTTCCTTTTTTCTATGGTATCTAAAACAAATAAGTCACTTTTCCCCATATACTATTTTTGTTTGATGATATTAGCCCTGGAGAAACAATTTACTTTATCATCACGGTAACCTCAGATTTTTTTTTAGCAATTTATGCCAATTCTCACTAGGCAGGTGTCGTTTACAAGTAGGCTGTTATTCCCAGGCCCTGTACATCATTTTCCCCTTAACGCAATGCGTATTGGATCATTTCGGGAAGAGGAGCTTGTGAAATTGATGGTGATTTATTGAAATTGATGGTGATATATTGAAATTTATATTAAGGAAGAGTGTGCGATATGAATACCATAGGGAGCTCAACAGATAGTCACAGCGGGAACAAGTGCCGCATAACATAACTCATTCAGGCCTGGGGATTTCATTGACAAATATCCTCTGGATCAATGGTGTGATTTTTTAAGAAATCTGAATTCAATTCAAAGACAAATCTCCTTGACAGATATTATCTGTACCAATTAATAGAATATTTTAAATCTTAATTTTCATGCAAATTAAGGAAGATCTTGATAAGTGTTTGGCATAATATTGATTTCCAAATTCTATCTCCTGTGGAAAGACTCAGCTGCATCGAGGCTATTTCAATGATGAAAAAGCGGCTAATTCCTGTTCCCGGAATCTGAATTTCAAGTCTCGCCACTTTTTTCTGCATATTTGGTCTGTGACTAGCCAGATGTAAGTGTTAGAGGAGTAATTGTTGATAAGCTCTGCATAGCCCAGCTCATTAGCAACTTTCTTTCATGCCCTGGCTGGGATTTGGGCCAGGGCAGTCAGGTAATTTTAAGACAGTGATTAATAAGTGGCTATTAACGCCTTAGACCACTCAGCCATGAGGGTAGGCCCCGGTGCTGACACTTAATTGCTTTAGCTATTCACAGCGTGATGCATATCTAAATAATTGAATCATAATCTGATAGATACCTTATCAAGGGGATATTTGACAGCGCCGTGGCTTAAGTGGCTGGATTAGGATCGGATAATATGACGAGACACAAAACTCATCTGCAATCAAGTTTAACCTGTTTATGCCTGGAGATATCTTTCACACTTGTCATCAGGACAACTTTGGAATGGTGCATAGATTCAAAAGGGATTTGAAGGAGAGTTGTGAATAAGGATTCTAGTGGACAATTCTCCTCTAAAATTTTCCAAAAACGTTCTGATTAGATAATGTTGTTTTACCAAAGCAATCAAGACATTTTTGGTCATTACGAGCAAAAGTGGCATAATCCGCGTTCACCTCTCAACCTGAATGTTATTGTCTGGTGATGTGATGATTTCTGGGCGGGTTTGCTTTCTGATGTAAATTATGAATTTATAAATTATTTGATGAAGAGCTTTTAGTTTGGTTCTGATATAATTTATTCTTCAAACATTTTTAGAAAATGCTTTGGACAAAAATATTTTTCCAAAATAGTCAGACCTTTTTTGTCACTGTTTGCATGAATAGACTTATTAACTAGAGCTGAATTAAGGAGGATAACTTTAAATAAGAAGCATGTCTGAAAACAGTAGTTTTATAGTTATTTGCGATCTTTATTCGAAACACAGTACAGGTATAATACTGGTAAACATAGCTTGAAGTTAAACAAAACACAAAGTAAAATGACAATATTGACCTAGGTGGCAAAATTGGAATGCATAGCTAGCAATACATTTGTGGTGACAAATTCTCTTGGTTACAAAGTTTCTTGGTAGCAAAATATAAAGCATTTAAATTTAAAAGGCATGAATAGATTAAAAGGTTAATTCAATGATAGATACTCTTGGACTCGTAAGACACAGAACAGCAGAAAATATATGTATATTTAAATTTTGGCCATTGTATGATTTGGTGGTAGGTTAAATTGCTATGGACATGAATGGGTTAAAACGTTAATTCAATAATAGATACCTCTTGGACCCGTAAGAGACAGAACAGTAGAAGTTATTTGAATTTGGCCATTGTATGACTTAATGGTAGGTAAACCCTTCCAATCCTGAGGCTACTTTTGTCCAAAGCACAAGGATGCAAACTTTTGAAAATTATCTAAACCATGTCAAGTTGGTATTCATTGGGTAGCTCTCGCTGAGTACTCTCAGATGAATATACCCATGTGCCAGTGTTCCAGTCATTTTTTCCAGGTTTTTGTAATGACCAAATTAGCCACCAGCAGCATTAGAGTTAATTGAGATTCTGCGGTGGGTCCTGGAAATGACACTTCCATTAAGCACACTCTCCTGAGATACTTCCACAATACCCGGCTGCATAGCGGCCATGACGGTCCAGATGAAACTACACATCGGTATCGGCTGCAGTGGGCGCCAGATGGCCCCCTGGTGATTCAACGCGATCGCTTAAGTTGGAACTATTTCCTGACCAAATCACATTTTCCTCTTCAAATTTCCCGAGGACTGTGCACTTAGCTTGCCAAAACCACATTAGTTACCGCGGACAAGATCCCCCCGCAATCAATGCTTTCGGAAACGCGTAACGCTGCCACTCCAGAGCCACCTGGGGACGGAGAGATTAAGTGCATGCGGCACCAGAACACGCGCCAATGACATTACCCACCACGGCTGTGGTACTGGTAATGCATTTAGTCCAATTTCAAAATTGCCAATGGTTTCTGTTATAGATGGCCGCCATTAACCCATGCATGCCTAACCTTGACCAAAATGATTTTAACCAATATGCAGCAAGGTATATTTTCACCACTAGACCAGTTAAGCGATCTGTCGGCTGAACTAATACCCTGATGCATACCCAATGCTATAGTTAGTATTTGGTAATTTGAGATTGTGCATTGTCCTTGAATCCATTTGCATCAGGAATGTCATTGTCTTATAAACTTGAGCATGAAACTCATTAAGTTGGGTAAGATTCAAAAATTATTTGAAGAGGATTTGCTAAGCGTTTCTGTACCAATAACTTTGTGTTGAGTATTTTTCCAAATACTGCTTTATTTTGAAGATATCTCCTTATTTGTTTGAGCATGCTTACTCATGGTAGGCAAATTGGCTAGCATATGGTAGTTACGTGATAGTGCCCAAGTTATAGGATAAAATAAGTCAAGAGATTTGCTGAACAGAACTTCTCCTTAAAAAAATCTTCCACCTTTGCTTTTGCCTGCAAAAGTGCATCAAAATTGTCAGATTGCTTTAAAATTTGGTAAGAATGGACCACTGAAATTGTCAGGAGAAAACATTCAGACGTTTCAGGCTGCTTCAATAAGCTATGTACAGTAAAGACACCTACGGTAATTCCTGCACTAAATGTGCGGGCGTACCAGACATTTTACACGACCGCATGCTCGATTGACATCTGGATGCTTCTGCAAAGATAATTGGCCACGTCTATGACCTCACAGCTAAAGGATAGCCTTAGTGCCCAGTTCAGTGGAAGACAGCTATCGGCGCAGGCCTTCAGTGTTGAGTGACAATGAGCCGTCAGTGGCAATGCCTTAGACCAAGGCAGGCCTTCGGTGTTGAGTGACAATGAGCAGTCAGTGGCAATGCCTTAGACCACTCAGCCATCAGGGCAGGCCCTTGGTGTTGAGTGACAATGAGCAGTCAGTGGCAATGCCTTAGACCACTCAGCCATCAGGGCAGGCCCTTGGTGTTGAGTGACAATGAGCAGTCAGTGGCAATGCTTTAGACCACTCAGCCATCAGGGCAGGCCCTTGGTGTTGAGTGACAATGAGCAGTCAGTGGCAATGCCTTAGACCACTTGGTCATCAGGGCAGGCCCTCGGTGTTGAGTGACGGTGAGCAGTCAGTGGCAATGCCTTAGACCACTCAGCCATCAGGGCAGGTCCTCGGTGTTGAGTGACAGTGAGCAGTCAGTGGCAATGCCTTAGACCACTCAGCCATCAGGGCAGGCCCTCGGTGTTGAGTGACAGTGAGCAGTCAGTGGCAATGCCTTAGACCACTTGGTCATCAGGGCAGGCCCTCAGTGTTGAGTGACAGTGAGCAGTCAGTGGCAATGCCTTAGACCACTCAGCCATCAGGGCAGGCCCTCGGTGTTGAGTGACAGTGAGCAGTCAGTGGCAATGCCTTAGACCACTCAGCCATCAGGGCAGGCCCTCGGTGTTGAGTGACAGTGAGCAGTCAGTGGCAATGCCTTAGACCACTCAGCCATCAGGGCAGGCCCTCGGTGTTGAGTGACAGTGAGCAGTCAGTGGCAATGCCTTAGACCACTCAGCCATCAGGGCAGGCCCTCAGTATTGAGTGACAGTGAGCAGTCAGTGGCAATTCCTTAGACCACTCAGCCATCAGGGCAGGCCCTCGGTGTTGAGTGACAGTGAGCAGTCAGTGGCAATGCCTTAGACCACTTGGTCATCAGGGCAGGCCCTCGGTGTTGAGTGACAGTGAGCAGTCAGTGGCAATGCCTTAGACCACTCAGCCATCAGGGCAGGCCCTCAGTGTTGAGTGACAGTGAGCAGTCAGTGGCAATGCCTTAGACCACTCAGCCATCCGGGCAGGCCCTCGGTGTTGAGTGACAGTGAGCAGTCAGTGGCAATGCCTTAGACCACTCAGCCATCAGGGCAGGCCCTCGGTGTTGAGTGACAATGAGCAGTCAGTGGCAATGCTTTAGACCACTCAGCCATCAGGGCAGGCCCTCGGTGTTGAGTGACAGTGAGCAGTCAGTGGCAATGCCTTAGACCACTCAGCCATCAGGGCAGGCCCTCGGTGTTGAGTGACAGTGAGCAGTCAGTGGCAATGCTTTAGACCACTCAGCCATCAGGGCAGGCCCTCGGTGTTGAGTGACGGTGAGCAGTCAGTGGCAATGCCTTAGACCACTCAGCCATCAGGGCAGGCCCTCGGTGTTGAGTGACAGTGAGCAGTCAGTGGCAATGCCTTAGACCACTCAGCCATCAGGGCAGGCCCTTGGTGTTGAGTGACAGTGAGCAGTCAGTGGCAGCACCTTAGACCATTGGCCATCAGGGCAGGCCCTGATTCAATCAGCCACTTAAACGTAAGTGGTAGCACCTTAAATCCATTCTATGTCCTGCCCTAATGAGACTTTGTAGGCTAAAAGGTGATAATGACTTAATGGAAAAGAACAATAGAGGTGGCACCTTCTACTCTAAGAATTGCAAAATATGTACACTTTGCAAAGAAAAAAGTTCTGTTTTTTGGCCAAGATAAATGTGTGTGTTTCACCTGGAACAATCGGCTAGAAGAAAGACAATTTGCAGCTGTTTTATCTGGGCTTCCATTGTTGTCATGATTTAAAGAAGGAAAGGAACAATAATGGCGGCACCTTTACAATTGTTGTCTTACAACATATTTGCAAAATATAGTCCAGTAACAGAGAAAAGCATAGATTCCTTGAAATTTACCTGCCGCTGTTCTTTGGAGAAAAAGAATTATGCACATGCATTTGTTGTTTGTGATTAATTATGCCATGCCGAAATGATATTAGTTCAACTTCACAAAGTATCATGCAATTTCATAATATTGTTCAACTTGGTCAAATGTATTGTGCAACTATCAAAATATGGTGCAACTTTTAGACAAAATTATCATGCAACTCAGGAAGGGTGTATATTGTTTTGGAACATGTATAATGTCCTCAGAAATGTCATGGGTGTTGTGCCAGGTCATGCACGACTAAAAGTTTTTATTCCTCACTAGTCAGAACTCAACCTGGGACAAAAACCATGACTTTTCTGAAATTGCATGATATATTTCTTAAAGTTGCACACTATTTTGATAGTTGTACAATGAATTGCGCCATATTTTGAAAATTGTACAATACGTTTAACTATTAGCTGAACAACATTTTAAAAGTTGCGCATTTTGTAAAGTAGAATTAAGCAAGTTGAGTCCTCGCTGCCTCCAGCCGTGGGGCCCCGGACAGGGAGAGTCCTCGCTGCCTCTAGCCATGGGGCGGGCAGTAATTGATCTCCTGACTGATGAGAACTGACAGTAAACACTGCCTTTCCTCCGCTAGTCTCGTGGTGCCGTGCTGAGAGAGAGTAAGAGCTGGAGTAGCCAACTCCCGCAGCCATCTACTTAATTAACATGTTCGCTCTGTGGCTGCCACGCTCATGAAGCGCAGGCTTTAACCCATAGGTCCCTGTAGTACCCTTAACCCTTCCAACGCTGCTCAGGCTACTTTCATCTAAAGCACGAGGATGCAAAGATTTTTGAAAACATCTAAACCCTGTCATGTTGGTATTCATTGGATAGCTCTCACTAAGTACCCTCACATGTGTACCCACAGGGTTTCAGTCATTTTTCAGGGTAATTTGCATCAGTTTGTATTCATTTAATAAGGCTTAACACATTCACTCTTGGCTGGACACCTTTTCCCCTTATTGGTCAAATCTGAGAGTTATATACAGGGGAGATAGAGGGGGTAGGTAATTACCATATAATCACATTAGGCTCTGTGCACAGTGTGATGGTTGTGTCTGTTGTTCAGTTTTCAACACAATATTTCTCTCTCTCTCTCTCTCTCTCTCTCTCTCTCTCTCTCTCTCTCTCTCTCTCTCTCTCTCTCTCTCTCTCTCTCTCTCTCTCTCTCTCTCTCTCTCTCTCTCTCTCTATATATATATATATATATATATATATATATATATATATATATATATATATATATATATATATATGTATGTATATATGTAGATAGATAGATAGTTATCAGACCATATATCCACTAGCTGTACAATATGGTTAAGCAATTCATGCCTGGAGATCTTTACATTAGTGTTCTCAGGACCTTGGGAATAATCAAATAAGAATAAGAATCAATTTATTAAATCTGTGAAGGGGAGTTGTGCATGGGTCTAGATGAACATTTCCTCTTCAAATATTTTCCAAAAATTGTTTTGAATAGGAAGCTTTTGCTGAAATAGTCAGGATGTTTTTGGGTGCTACAGCATTAAAGGCATGACTAGGTTAACCCATTGATGCTTGCACATTTCTCCAGATATTATTGTATGGCTCTATGATACTTTTAATGATAACTTTTAAAATGAGAATGATTTTACAAAATATTTGAAGGAGAGTTGTTGGTAATGTTCTGATCAACATTTCTCCTTAAAATATTTTCCAAGTTCTGCTTTCACTTGAAAGATTTACTCAAAATTGTCAGTCTGCTTATTTGGCCGCACTGGGCATTAATGGGTTAAAGAGACTCAACTCCTCCAGTGGCCAGTGCATGCTGGGAAATTATCCCGGCATGGTGGTTATCTTTAATTGATGAAGGTGGCAGTGCTGATGGTTTGCGTGATGTAGTTTTTGTTAAGCCCCTCCGAAGCTGCCGAGAGTCCTTTGAGCACCGGCGCATTTCTCCACGATGTCCAATAAAGAAGATCCCACCAATCACGGCCAAGAACCTGAAAGCCCCATTTGATGTGGCTTAGTGCAGATTTGCGTGTCTGCCTGTCCGAAAAAAAGTTGCTGATTGATGTTATTTTTTGTTACGCGGATATGTAGATTACATCGCGGAGCCTTCATTAGACCTTGCTGCAGTGAGAAATAGCTGGGAAATGAGGCTGGGAAATGGCTGATATGAAAGCCTGTCCATTACGGAATAGAAGATGTGGCTTTACGAGAGGCCATACGGTGACCATTATGTGTATATAACAAGAGGCATGGCTCAGTTTAATTGGGAAATATCCGAGATGCGCCTAGGGACTTTATTAGGGCCTTCGAGTGGATGGCCCTATGAGCAATTTAGTGAAGTCATTATAAAATAGAGGAGAACATCTAGAAGTTGAATATCATATGTAGGGGCCACACCCGAGAAAGTTTTCTAGTTAATATTTAATGATTTATTTATATATATATATATATATATATATATATATATATATATATATATATATATATATATATATATATATATATATATATATATATATATATATATATATATATATATATATATGTATGTATATGTCAAATATTGTACAGTTCAAGCTTTGTATTAAAATATACTCACACATGATATAGAATGAAGACAACATTTTGCCTGTAGGGTCAAAAAATGGCAATGCAATTTTGGGAACTTATTTCTACAAAAAGAATATTCAAAGGAGAAATTTTTATATGAATCATTCCAACAACTTTCTTTCAAGTATTCTGCAAATTTCTTCTTTTATCATTTATATCATCTTTGTAAGGTATTTAGCAACAGATGCAACTTTCCGCTTAAAAACAAAACATGACTGGGTTAATCCATTACCCGATTCCTGGTGGAACAAATGCATAAGCTCATATTAATGGTGCGCCTTGAGTAAAAGCCGCCAGCGGAATCGCGACTCTGCATCGAAAGCTGTTGACGCTACGACGCCCATATAAGGAGTAATCAACATGGTCTGTCAAGAGGCGCGGTGGAAATACTCCGTCACAGAAAATTGCAGCCTGTCACATCGGCTCAAATGTGAGGCTCTTATTATATTCGCCTAATCTGGGCTTTCGACTCACTCCTGTATTTTGCACATTAGGCGGACGGAAACAACTCCTTAGACCCTTCGGGTAGTGTTAGTCTTTGAGCGCTGTGAGGGACGCGTAATCAGGATTCGAGGATCAATGTGTTTTACTGACGTTAATGCAGGTGGCAGCACTGTCTCTAGAGGACTGCAGGTGTAAGGCGGTACCTGCTAAAGATTGAGGCACAATGAATTGGAATAAGTATCAATACTCGATACGATACCAATTTTAAATGCCGATATCCAATTGGAAAAAGTATCCTATCAAAAAAGTATAGTATCACATTGAATCATTAAGATTTGAAATATCTATGAAATTGACTTAATTACTACCCGGACCTCTCTGCATGAAGATATTTCGCTATTTATAAGTGAAATTTCTGAAGCTAACAGTGCTAAATTAAACAAAATTAGGTCCCTTGGAGACAGGCAGTATTGTTAAAAATATTGTTAAGATATTGTATCGTTAAGGAAATATCAAAACCGTATTGTATCATGAAAATTTGAAATGGTGCCGCTCTCTAACAATGAAACATCAGGCCATGTTTAAAGTGAATTGTCAGGCTGTGAATATTCCAGAGGATGCTTTAGTGTTCCTCCAGAAATTGCAGTCTGGACCGATGATACTTTTGAAAATAACTTTGGAATTGATAAAGATTTTACAGAATATACAAGGAGAGTTGTTGGCAATGTCATGATTAACATTTCTCCATCAAATATTTTTATTACTATGCTTCTGCCTGCAAGATTTCATAAAAAATGTCAGGCTGATTTTTGGCTGCTGTTGGTCCCCTGCAGGACCTGCAACCCTCAGGACACATGGGAGATCTGCCAGCTTCCAGTCCATGCAGATATTCGTCTTAGCTAGGTTAATTAACACATTCATGTATTCATTTCAGTTTCATTTTGAAAATGTCTGAATGCTGGGACACTTTTAGAAAAAAAATTGAGAATGAGAAATAAATATTTTAGAGTGATTTGTGGATCTCTGATGAATATTTCCCATTCAAATATTTACCAAAAGATGTTTTTGACAAAATGATGCCGCAAGAATATTGCAGACCTTTTTATGAGAGTTTTGTACAAGGAGCAATTGTCATTCATTTACTAAAGATAAGTCTGGCCTCGATAATCAGGCAATGCAATTTGCATTTAGTAAGTGTTTAAACCAATATAGTCCAAAACAGTATGGCCCTGATAATAATAATAATGATAATGATAATAATATAATTAATAATGATAATTATTATGATAATAATAATAATCTTCATTTCACAAGGGTGACACATTCAAATAAGGGATTTGATTTTCACTGGCAATTGGGTGACAATCAGATAATGGGATGACAATCAGACAATAAGATGACAATCAGATAATGGGATGACAATCAGACAATAGGATGACAATCAGACAATGGGATGACAATCAGACAATGGTATGACAATCAGACAATAGGATGACAATCAGACAATGGTACGACAATGGGACGACAATCAGACAATATGATGACAATCAGATAATGGGATGACAATCAGACAATAGGATGACAATCAGATAATGGGATGACAATCAGACAATAGGATGACAATCAGACAATGGGATGACAATCAGATAATAGGATGACAGTCAGATAATGGTATATGACAATCAGACAATGGGATGACAATCAGACAATGGTACGACAATCAGACAATGGGACGACAATCAGACAATATGATGACAATCAGACAACGGTATGACAATCAAACAACGGGATGACAATCAGACAACAGGATGACAATCAGACAATGAGATGACAATCAGACAATGGGATGACAATCAGACAATAGGAAGACAATCAGACAATGGGATGATAATCAGACAATGGGATGACAATCAGACAATGGGATGACAATCAGACAATAGGATGACAATCAGACAATGGTATGACAATCAGACAATGAGATGACAATCAGACAATAGGATGACAATCAGACAATGTGATGACAATCAGATAATGGGATGACAATCAGACAATGGGATGACAATCAGACAATAGGATGACAATCAGACAATGGGATGCAGACGGTCTGGACACACACTCACATAGCGCTTGAAGGGAGCCAGGCACAGGACGTTGACGGTCTCACTGAAAAAAGAACATGCCAATCAAGTTAAATAATCGAATCGTGACTCAAGTTCCTAAGGTCGTTCCCAGTTGAGGATGAAATTCTCCTCTTCCCAAGGTCAATGCGATCTTGCGGGGAGCCAAGCACATGATGCTCATGGTCTCACTAAGAAAAACACACTAATTATAATCAAGCTTATAAATCTAATCGTGACTGGTTTTAGGCTGTTTCCTATTGAGGATGAAATTTTTCCCTTCCCAAGGTCAAGACGATCTTGCAGGGAGCCAAGCACATGATGCTGATGGTCTCACTGAAAAGAAAACACAATTAAATCAAGCTAATAATCCAATCGTGACTGGTTCTAGGTTGTTCCCTGTCGAGGATGAAATTCTCCTCTTCTCAAGGTCACGTCGGTCTTGCTCACATCAGCGTAAAAAGTCTGCCAGACATTTAAGACTATGAAAGCGGCCATTTTCCCCAGATAATGCATGCTTTAGAAGACAATCCGTGCTCGAGACTATCACAATCCAGCCATCCGTTATAATCAGAGTGATTCGTCGGTCCTCTGTAATGTAGAGAGGATCATTAAACCGCTGAAATTAGGCAATTTTCTGGGAACAAGTCACAGATTACCGTAGTTGATTACATTAAAGCATGCTCTAGTGTCTGTGAGAAGTCGTGCATGGTCATCAGTCAGGCTTTATTTTTTCCGCCCATTTCTATAAAAGCATGAACTAGATTTCCTCTGAGCTGTGATGTTGGCATAAGCCTGAGTTCCCCTTGGAAAGTTCTGCCTGCGAATTGTGTGATTTAGGAAATTACTTTGGAAATTGAAGAAAAAGTTTTCATAATATTTGGAGACGATTAGGTTGAGTTCTCTGTAATTATTGTTATAATTTTCACCCCTCCAATGCTGAGGCTACTTTCGCCCAAAACCCAAAGACACAAAGAATTTTGAAAAACATCTAAATTTACCCTTTTTTGTTGGTATTCATTGGATATAGCTCTCATTATTTTGAGCACTCTCAGATGAGTACCAATGTTCCAATGTTTCAGTCATTTTTCATGTTTTTTGCATCATTTTGTATTGGCCAAATTAGTCACCAGCAGCATTATAAAAAGGTATAAAAAAAAAAACATGGAATATTTGTCGAAGTGGAAATAAATATCTTCCATTATTGTCTCTAATTGTTATGTAATGCTAGGTACTCGAGAAGTGTCCACTTTTTATTTTCTATTGGTACACAATATATTTCAGTATTTCAGGGCATTGCAAATATGCCAGCAGCATGCAGCCATAAAGGTGATATCACCTTATTGATAAATCATAAGAACTGAACTCAAACCTTCCCTTCAAACAACTTTCATATTATAAGTGTATGCTTATCAATTTCTTTTCCAAAATTATGTAGATCCAAACTTTACTCTCTGATTCTGATTTAGTTTTTGTCCTTCAAATGTATTCTGCACAACACTATAGTCAGAAACATATTGTTAAGATAGTCAGGCCTTTATCTGCTGGGAATAAATATGAAAATGATCAATGATTGAATTTTCTCTTTCTATTCTGACTCCACTTCGCTTGTTGACACTCAGCTCGTTCAAAAAACTATTACGCTGCCTCTGACTAATTAGGAAGAGCGCAGCTAATTTTTCAAATGCTTATTGATATACTCTCTAGAGAAATGACTAGTCATTATGATTTTTTCCTCCTGCTCATATTGAACCGAGAAAATGTAAATGAGAAAAAGATATATAAGCATATTAGCTGCTTTGCATTAAGAATTTCTTACTGTTTCTTTTTTACTAAGAATTATTGTAGAGCTGGTGAAGGCTTAGGTGCTAAAACGAAATTGTTGGTACATTTACCTCTGGAGTGTATACAGATGTTCTGATGCACATGGATATATATATATATATATATAACGAGATAGAAATAATAGCTATATTTGGAGAAATTCATTATATAATTAGTTGAATGAAAGTTTTTGTACTATTGAGTTCTAATTAAGCTCCCCCTAGAGATATTTTTCTGAAGATCTATATTGGTTTATTAGAGTTATCAGACCTGCAATATGTGTGCTCTTTTGAAAATACTGCAGGGATACTTTTGAAAATAGGTGGTAATAAGTTAATTATTGGAAGGATTAAAAAATTCACCATTTGATTTTTTTTTTGTAAGTCATGCCTATAAATGCTAAGAAGATATAGCTATCACTACGATAATCTAGTCCACTTTTGGCTGCTGTAGCTGGCACGAACAGGTTAACACGCCCAATTTATGTCAACAACGGCGCCCCGCATAGCGATTTAGTTTAGTTATTGGGTTCTCCAGGAGATGGTGAGAGAAAGAAATTGTTCCGTCAGTATTTATTGATTTATGTGCGATAACAACGAGAAGCGGGCTGGATTTGACAGGTTGGAGAGGAGAGTAGTGCCGCAGAATATTGCTTTCGGAATGCATGATTACATATTTTCACTTCGAGCGAGAAGGGGCATAATATCCATGGGCGCCTTATGCAAAATGCTTTACGTGGAGCGGTAAATAAGAAAAAAACTGAAATGCCAATGTGGCTGATGATAAATATGACTGATGGCAGGATTAAGGCGAAACTGATTGATGGGTGCATTATGGAAAACTAGCTGCCTGGTGCATTATGCATGAGTTGAGTAAAGTCTCATTGCCTCATCATGGACTTAGAGAGGCTGGTAAAGAAAAACAGGCAGGGGGAGTTTTCAACCCCCCCACTTGACTCAAAGTACATTCAAAATCAATTCAAACTTTGATTTGCCAATTGAATTGAAAAGTGTTGTCTTAATTGTTGCTAAGCTTTGAGAATAATCAGTAATAAAGCATACACTTTTCATGCATCTGAAGGATATCTGAGGGTAAAATGGGTCCAAATAGATATTTTCACCAGAAAATATATCACCAGAATTGTAAAGTGTCTCTTATGGCTGCCCTGTCTGTGAAATGTTAAAAATGCTTATCATGAAACAATAATATGAAGATGGCCGAAATTCAAAGCACTGTGCTGAAATTGCTTTTTTCCCAAAATAAGACTATGATCATGAAAGATGACGGATTGTATCAAATTTAAAAAATGAAACTATATATACCAGAAGATATCAAAAACACCCTCAGGCCTGCCAATATTGGTTATAACTTAATATCTGAAGAAAAAGCCATTACGGCTTGTTGCAACCACAGACAATCCAACTATTATTCAATTGTTATGATTATGATATTCTATTAAATTCTTGATATGATATTCTTGATATGATATTCTTGATGTGATATTCTTGATATGATATTTTTCCTTATTCATTCACTTATAATTATGTTAGCTAATTATGTTAGCTGCAGCTGACAGCACTCTTTGAGAGCCGAAACTCTCAAGCAATTTTAATGGGTTAATTATGGGGTGGTGCTGCTCTTTATTAAGGCCTAAAAAATGTTTTCTGTAACCTGACCCAAACAAGTTTTTACTCCAAAAAAATCAACAGTTTTTTCCACCCTTCTAACTCCCAATCAACATAAAACATGCATTAAACATACATTTTTTTTTATCAAATATATATAATCCAGCCACCCCAGAAATCAACATTTAACCTACCTATACCTACCCTATTCTTTTTTGGACTGTTCCAGGAAACAAACAATTTTTTTAGGCCTACTATACCGAGGCTGGATAAAAGCTACTTCATACCACTACTTTCTCCCTGGCGTTAGAGTGGGGAATTTCAGCAACTGACGCATGAATTGTGAGAAGTAGATCTCATCCTAAGCCCTCCCCGGGATGTAATCAGATCTCGGAAGCACCATTCGCCGCCATCAAGAAGGTATTATTCTTTATTTCGTCGGCTCCGAGTCGACCGACACCCCGTTAGACGCTAAGCCCCAAACATCAATATCGCACACGGCTCAGTACTTCCACATAACCCTCTCATGACGCGAGTTCCATGTGAAAAGTATCCCCTGGAGCTATGATAATTCTGAACCTAGGAATATAAAAAACTACAAATTTTGATAAGCAAGAAACAAGATATTGCATGAGCTCAAAAAGAATTGCTTGTGAATTCTAGATTCCTAATGGTAATATTTTTCCTTCAAATATTTCATGATATATGCTTTTTTAAAAACTTTTTTGGCACATTCAGTCATTCACTATGCTATGTCTTTTTATAACAAATGAAATATGCTTTTGTAAGATGATTTTCACCAAAAATCATCAGGCCTTAAGTAGGTGCTATAGGCAAAATAGGTTAATTCTTATCCCTTGCCTATTCAAATATCCATCAATAATGCCATGCCTGGCCCAAGCATTGGCAATTGTATATGGAGATTTATTGGTTAATAAATACCCCATCATTCCTATAGTGTGAATTATCAAAATATGATGTGGACTCACAGCTCCATTCAAAGTTACTGCCAAAAGTATCATAGATCCAGGTGAGCTTTGTTCATGACATCTCCAGGCATAGATGTCAAGCAGGCACACCTGCATAGCATTGGCAATTAAGCCTGCTATGTGGTTCTGTTATAGCGTTAGTGCCATATTACAGAACAGTTAATACGGTGCGTGACCAAAAGTGCGCCATTATGTGACGCTTCTATAAAAGACATTTCCTTACTTCCTGTTACTGTTTCCATGTTTTCACCAATTAATGCATTGTTTAAAGCATTTTCCTCCTCCAATTTCCTCTTTTTGGTATCACATGAAATAATAGATTAATCAAATGGTTTCCTATGGTACTGCAGTTCCATACATACAATTATAAATTTGAATGACAGAAATAAACTAGATCAAATGATTTTATGCTCAGACTCAATCCTGTTCATATAGAGGGCAAACCCTGATAGCCAAATGGTCTCCCCTCAGCTATAATTCACAAATTCTATTTGCACTGGGCAACGGGGCAAGCACCAATGTGATCGAGCCCTGTCTATATTCAAATCCTAATATTCAGTCATGGAAATGACTCTACTGTGCAAATATATATAGCTGAGACTTTCTAGGAATCCCAGGATCTTCTCAGAAAAATTCTAGGAATTCTGTGCTGTTCCAAGCTTCATTTGGTAGGGATCCGTACCATAGTTCAGACAACTAAAACCGGGCTCAACAGTGGGGGCCTGCCATGTGGTCTACCGCTTTGCCACTGACTACTAGCTGTCTCTCACCATGCACTGCCCAGGTCTGAATCCTGGCTGGGGCATGTGAGAAAGTTGCCAGTGACTTGGTGATAGGCGGTGGTTTTCACTAGGTTCTATAGTTTCCTCCACCAGTTACAACTGGCTAATAATTTAGTCACAACTTGGGTAGCCACAACATGGCAGAATGTGACGAAAAACAAAATTCCAAATTCCAAAGTTTAACATTTTCCCTCAAAATCATCACAGGTTTTAAATCATCAAATATATAGCTCTTTAGATGGAGCCTCCTGAAGACACGAGGCAATCAATTACTTCTCCTAGAGAGCTTCCTATATCATACTTAATTACCTCCGCAGGCTGGAGAAGCAGGAAGGAGCTCTCAGGGCGTGGAGGAGAGGAAGTATGTAAGAGGATATATAGGCCGTGAGTGAGGGACATGCATCAATATATATACTGGGAGTGTTTTTGTCTCTGGTTTATCCTACAATATCCCTCTTGATCCTTTTAGTCTTGAATAGCCATACAGGAACGCTACCTTCAGCCTATAGAGCCTGGCAAAATTACCCTTACCAATTGGCACTGATAATTATACCAGTATGGTAGAGACGGCTAAATGTAGAAGACGACCCCCATAAATTTACTATAAATCTTTGTGAATAATAATGATAATAATAATGATGATAATAATAATAATAATAATAATAATAATAATGATAATGATAATGATAATCATGATAATAATAATAATAATGATAATAATGATAATGATAATAATGATAATAATAGTACTATGATAATAATGATAATAATATTGATAATTTAATAAAAATGATAATAATAGTGATAATAATAATAATAATAATAATAATAATAATAATAATAATAATAATAATAGTAATAGTAATAATAATAATAATATCAGGGGTCCAGTTACACACTAGCCCGATAGCCCGAGGCTACTGAAAATTGTTGCGGGCTATAAGAATATTTGCCTTTGTAGCCCGGCTGGCTATAAGAAAAGATTGACATTTTTAGGTCATGCTCAGAGAAATAACAATACTATAAGCAGTGTGTGTGTGTATATATATATATATATATATATATATATATATATGTGTGTGTGTGTGTGTGTGTGTGTGTGTGTAATTTAGAATAACCGAGGCAGCTCGTTTTTGTTTTTGTGTGGGACTATAAAATTTTCTATCAGGCTATGAAGTTTTGGGAACCTATAGCCCGGCGGTCTTCCTCAGTTTTTTGCCATAGCCTGACCCCTGTTAATAATGATAATAATAAGTATAATCCTACGAGGGTAACACAGTCAAATAGAGTATTTGATTTTTGCTATGTCCCTCAGGGCAATCATATGGAATTTTCAAGGGAAAGGTAACATAGACAAGAGAAACCATCGGCAGTCTCTTTTGTTTTGATGTAAGTATATTCTTCGACGGTTATCACAGTAAATTCTGACTACTGCTTAACCTTCATGACGAAAGTGAAAAACTTAAATGGTGTGGGCATAAATCGGCATGATCAGAGACCTTTCCAGACTTTTTTTGAACGTTTTAAAAAAAGGGGGAAACACAATGATCACGGTGCACTTTTAAAGCATAAATGGGTTAATTAGAAGATTAATATCTCGTCAGCGTGATAGAAAGCTGGTGCCCTCCTACAGATGAAGTGATATACTCTTCATTAATTGAATCTCCTTTGATTCATGTTGGTCGTAGAACGAGATTGAAGAGTGATTTTTTTGCACATTGCTGGAAATGGATGAATTTTCCGCTTGACTGGACAGCACTGATTAAACGGGAAGGATTTATCCACTTTCATTAAATGAAAAGCTAGGGAGCTTTGCGGTTGACTAAATTGGACCAAATATATTACCTATTATCATGCAGATTAGGATTTAATATATATATATATATATATACACCCATTAAAATAGTATACAGTGAATGTATCAGTTTACTGTCGTAACTAGGTATACAGATAGTTTAAATAATTTAGTTCTACAGTATCTTGGTATAACTGATATCCTAAGTTTTTCACTGACTCAGATAAAGCAAATCTCACTCAAGTTCCTTGTGCTGCCATCTATATGTTAGAGAACACATTATATTCAATCAACCTTGCAAGAAAAAAAATCCATTTGGATGAATCAAATTTAGTGGTCTTTCTATAGATCTCAAGGTGCATGGTCTAGCTGAACTAACAAGTTTGAGTCCAGACTCCCTAAAGTCAGATAGCCTGACAACACTCCTCTTCCTTAACATTGATATTATTGTTACAAAATTAAGTATTAAAACACATTTATCGTTAACTAATTAGCCAAAACTGCCTGATTATTTGGACAATATATCTCTCTAAAAAGCTATCTTTATAAAACATTTGAAGGAGAAATGTGAATCCCAAACTGACAAACAGTTCTCTTTCAAATATTTCCCCAATACACACTTTATTCCAACGTTATTTTCAAAAGTATCAGAGGTCCAGACGACATACAGCAATAAATATATTGTTCCAGATACCTGCAGGCATGAGTGGGTTAAAACAGTGTCCACTCTTCTCATTGTCGGAATTTTTAACACATTTAAAATTGCTTCCGGATTTAGGTATAAACATACAATATTGGGTGTGATATTGTTGATTTGGATCTGATAAAAATCTTATGAAATATTTTTCAAAATATGCTTTCAAAATATATCGCCAAAAACAACAGGTAGTTTTGGCAGCTACAGCATAAATGTGTTAAAGTGTTTGCAAAAGTATCAGTTCATTCATTTATCAAGCACAAATATATTCATAACCAATTCATACTTAAATATAAATTGAAGTAGTGTTGTTTGATTCTATGATAATGTTTGAAAAATCTTCTGAATGAATCACACATTCGCAGTTTCTTAGAGAAGTATTTGCTTCCATTCTGAGTGACCAGCTGCTGTCTCTCAAATTCTTTTCAAATGATGATTTCATGAGAAAGTCACAAAGTCACAGTCATGCACTACAATTGGTCTACCCATTCATGCAAGGAGATTGGAACTACATCTATTACTCATGAGAAAAACAACTTCAGTGAAATTTAGTAAATTGATTCTAGAGCTGCACTCACAGAGGTAGATCAACTCATGAGCTAGCTCACCACCATTTTCACTCATGAGCTCATGAGCTTGTGGATGCGCGGTTTTAAAAATAATCCTTCATTATTCAGCCCACCAATTAAGAAAGAAATACTTGCTGATGGATAATTGTTAACATTTACATGGTTATTTCATTTTGAAATGTGCTTGCATAGAAGAATACATATCTAAATGTGCATATTGCTTTCTATAGAGCAGTACAAAGGTCAGTATACACTGCCTGTATATATTGGGGATTGCAAACAAAACATGATAGTGATAAGCAGCAATAAGAAAGTTTGTGTTAGGTGTTCTAGCTGTATTACGTTTTTGTTCCAAATATAGACAAATTCGCGAGTTGACGACTTCAGCTCGAGCACGGCTTGCCGGCCCTTAGTGCTCGAGCCACTCGAGTTTCAGTTGTGAGTGGTGAGTGAAGCTCTAATTGATTCACAATTAATACACGTGAAAGGGAACTGTTCGTTTGCCATCAACATTTTCATATTTTCCAAAAACTGCTTTTTCACAAAAGATATTAGCAAAATAGTCAGGAAGTTTGTTTCAGCAGGCGGTACTCAATGAATGCAACTTTATTTAGTACTTCATGCTCTCAGTAGGTGGCAGCTCAAGTGATGTGTAGAGTGAAATGTAGGTCAGTAGTCAAGGTTGGGTGGCTGTATATACTAACACTGTCTTCTTGATATACATGTCAACGTCAACTTGCTGACGGCTCTGACATGGAATGTGGGTTTTGCGCAGCATTAAAAACTGTACAGATAAAAGATAATTCTAAGAATCAACTAGGCTACTCTAGGCAGGGGTGAGACACCCTGACACTCAGGTACAGCAGTGGAGTTAACCTCCTGTAACAGACATGCAAGTATTCCCGTGGTGTGCTCACAGGAGTATATGTATCTGATCTGAATGCAGCCAGACGCAAGTGTACAGGAGGGTTTTATATATAGATGTACCGGTATATATGGGTCTTCTGGTGAGTAAGTAGGGCAGGTTAATTCAGGGTTTAAAGGCAAACCAGGAGATCATTCAGGACAACTGCAAGAAATGATGATTATCTAGGGTAGGTTTATTACTTATTGGGGCTCTTCAATTGTGTGTAGAATAATACCGGGGTAGTAAATGACATCAGCAGGTGTTATTATCACAATTAACCCACCTGCATCAGCAGAGTACCCAGGTAGCCTACACGTGGCCTGCCAACTTTGGGTACTATAGGCCTATAACTCAAATAATTAGAATTAGCAATGTAATGTAATATTAGAGCTCTTTAATTGTGTGGAGAATAATAATTGGGCGTTATATTGTTGACAGCTCTTATCACAATTAACCCATCTACATCTGGAGTGTCTACCCAGGTATGTACAGGTGGTATGCCAACTTTGAGTACAACTCAAAACATTAGCAATTTTCAAGAAATATTTGCAGAGGAAAATTGTTAATTTCAACAAGAAGAACACATTTAAATGGGATATTTCTCTTTATCATATAAAAATGCTTTTATTTATTATTAAGATATTTCGATAAGTGACTAAAATTGTCTACACTCTAGATGTGAATGGGTTAACACATTCTCATGTTTATCCTATGCCGACAGGTCTGACACATTTTTTTCGATTACAGATCTTGATTAGAAAAAAATTGTTTTTGAGAATGACTGGAAGTTTTTGCTCCTGTATTTCAAAGGTTCCTCTTCATATTAAGTGCCTCCATGTGGTTATAGATACATAATTATATCTAGTGAGCTAGAAAAAGGTTTGTGTCTCAATATCTTTTCATAATGGATAATTTCTCTTCATCTGACTTATTCGATTTGGTTTCAATGGATTTCATAAACGTGGTTAACTAATGAAGGTGACGTTGAACTTAACTGAGGTGTGTTTAAGTTGATAAAGCTCTGTTCCATTTATTTTATTATCATTAGTGGATAATGTAGTTGATACTGCACAGAAAACCTCAAGGTTTTGCTTGCTAATTGATGTTTTCGTTTGATTTACCATAGCAACAGAGGGCGTGTTTTAAGACAGAGAACCGGTCGCTATCCTGCATGATGAAATTGCCTCTGAGAAGGATACTAGTGCTAGCATGTTATATCTTGCTGCTGGTGGCCATTTGTAAGTTGATCACGTGAACCCATTCGCGATGGACTAAATATATATATATATTGTTCGTAGCATATAGGAATTGTCTGATTAATCAGACAAGGCGATTTATCGCTTATTTAACCTATTATTTTGATGATAGATTGCAATTTTATTGATTTTTTTAAAGATTTTTTTTGAAAAAAAAAATTGTATCCTGAATTAGCCTATTTAGGATATCGAGACATTGTGTAACAAGGGATAAAAGAGGACGTAGGGTCCAAGCTCTGGGCGGCCATAGATTTTTGCCACAATCGGCACTGCATGTGGGGATTGGCTAAATGGAATTCTGCCAGCACCCCATCTGGCATATTTTTCCCTTGCCATTCCTTGCACTGTGTGCCTTTTCAGATGAATACGGTAACTGTTTGATGGCTCTATGCGAGGGCTCAATTGTTTGATAGTTGCCTACTAAAGGAAAGCATTTTAGGCAATTGTTCTATAGAAGACAGCATTTGACGCGCGAGAGAGAGTTTAATGTTTGTGATGTAAGGGAATAATTCCCTTACCATATGAAGCTCAGAGTACCAAGGAATTCTTAGGATTTTCCTGGGAAAATTCCAGGATTTCCTAGGAATTCTGAGGTACATTTGGTAAGAGCTATTTCAGTTGGATGATCATATTTATAGGGTATACCATAGCTTGCTGGAGGATCATATTTTAGATGGTTGCAAATTGCAATGTTAGTTGTATATTTTGGGATGATATATATGAGAACTTCATACAGATGGTTTTATTTAACAATTGTTTTCTCAGCCAGTAATTATATTGAGGGTAATAATGTGAAATATCTCTATGCTCGAGATGACCTGCATGCGGTTGTATGCTGTATAATCTCAACATTTTCCCCTGCCAAGTTTTTTACGTAATTACTTTTGCCGGAAATTGCTCCGCTGTGAAAAGATGATGATTTGAAAAGGCGCTGTTCGGTCATGTCAAACAGTGGTTTTGGAAAATCTCCTGTCATACTGTGCCTATTTCTGCCATAGGTATGTGGTAAAACATGACCACTGGTGGTAATAAATCAATTTGATTTTGTGTTTTATTGGCCTCTGTGGTCAGTTATCCTGTATCTAAATCCCCTCCTCCATGTCAGGGGACTATAGGACGATCAAAAAGTTTGTACTGTTCAAATGTAACATTTTAGGAAGTTATTTATTTTTTAATTACTGCTGTCCTGCTTTTTTTTTAGTATAACTTGTTTTTCTTTTTCATTTTTTTGGTATTGTATTCTGATCCAGTTATCACATCACATGTGTAAGCATTGTTATCAAATGTTCAACCCATTGTTACCATTTGATTACCTTATTGTTAGCATTATGTTTAACCTTTTGTCGTTAGATGATTAACCTATAGTTAGCACGTGTTCAACCTATCGTAATCACATGATTAACCTGTTATCACTTGTTTAACATATTTTCATCACATGTTTAACCTATTAATTATCATCACATAACCTTCTATTTTTCTTATGTTCAACCTATTGTAATCTTATGTTTAACTTATTGTTGTTATAACCACCTACTGTTTTTTTATGCTCAACCTATTGTAATCTTGTTTAACTTATTGTTGTTATAACCTACTGTTCTTCTTGTGTTCAGCCTCTTATAATATTATGTTTAACTTATTGTTGTTAAAACCTATTGATTTTCATATACATGTTCAACCTGTTGTAATCCTATATTTAACTTAATGTTGTTATAAGCTATTGTTTTTTTGTATGTTCAGCCTATTGTAATATTATGTTTAACCTATTGTTATTTCAGATTTGTACATCAGCAGTCAGACGACCAGTTTACCGAAGCGTCACGGCCCCGCCCTACTAGACCCCACAGGGACGATTGTTCTACCTCAGGAAGAGGAGCTGTTTGAGAAAGAACAGGAAGTGGACAAGGAACCAGCTGCCAAGGTAAGAAAAAATTAAATCAAATCATATCATTTTACCTAGGGTTGTATACCATTAAGAAATGCCGGTACTGGTACTGGTACGTTTCAAAAAGTACCTATTGTACCGTTTCATTCCTTAAAGGTATTCTTAATGATACTTGAAGTGAAGTTATCATTTATTAGGAATTGCCCAGGATTCTAAATATGGCTATTCACAAGATAATTGATATAGTAATAATGGAATCAAGTACCATTAACAGTACCGTTAAAATACTGTACTGTTTCATTGGTACCGGTACCGTTACTGTACCTTTCATTCTTAAGGGTATCCATCACTAATTTAACCCATTCATTAGGGATGTCATCGATAATCCCCAAGTCGATGCACCGCTAAGTAAGACCCTGTCGATAGTCGCATCGATAAGGCTACCTTATCGATGCGACAGAATCGACAAAATTAACCCCCAAATGCCGCTACATTTGGGGGTTAAGTTCTACCGTGTACTACGGCTGTCAGCCGTAAGTACACGCAAAAACTCATGAGCGATCGCTCGGTCCAACAAACCAACGGCCGTTTTACGTTGTACTACGGCTCTTAGCCGTAAGAGCACGCAAAATCATGAGCGGTAGACCCATTTGCTCACCAAAACAAACGGCCGCCATTTTATCTTACTGCGCACATAGAATTCGCAGTACGTTCAGATCAACAATGTCTGAAACGTTCGCTAAACGTACTGCTCATCATGTGCGCAGTATTCGAGATACGAACGTTTCGAACTTTCATGTCTCAAATGAGCGAATGTAACGAATGTCCATATAGACATACAATGTGGCTATGGATGAAATTAATACAAATAACAGATACAAAATGAATTGTAATAGTTATAAAAGATGGAATCAAACATAAAGTAAATTGATAAACAAATTAAATTAAGTAATGTGTGTATTCAAATGAAATAAAAATAAATTAAAATAAATCATGATTGATTATAATGATTGATGAATGAATAAATACAGAATTGATTCATTGATTTGCTGTTTGATGAATGAATTAAAAAAGCAAGAATGTTTTTTATTTTGAGCAATATACTAGGTAATTAATTGTGCCCAACGAGCACGTTACGGTGTATCGAATCGAATCGAATTGAAAAATATAGGGATTAATCGAATCGATAAAATTTCATATCAATGACATCACTACCATTCATGCCTGGGATCTCATCGACAAGTTTCATATCAATATGACCCATGATGCTTTCAGAATAACTCTGTATTTAACCTTTTGAATTCTACATATACATGTGTATGCATGTGTAGGAACACTAATTTAGAGAGTCATGCATACATATTTGCATGCAAGATGATCAAATTCGTTTCAGGAAGGGACTCAGTTGCCAATCCTAAGAGACCCCCCAACAAGGCTCGAAAGTTATAGTCTGTTGGTTGTCAGAAAAATATCCCCCAATTATTTTCATTATAGGCAAACATTAATATATAATGGGGTGCTCTATTTTGTCCAGTCACCATAACATAACTTAGCATGCGCAGTTGTGGTCAAAATTATAACATGGACTCACACAAAGGGTTAAATATTAATGGACATATATTTTGAAGTATTTGTTACTGAGGTATTGTGTCAATATCTCTCCTTCACATATTTCCCCCAAACTGCCCTGGTCAAAAAAATATTAATTTTTTCTTTATTTTAAAAATTCTTGTTCATTTTTTTTGACCACAACACAGGCATGATAGGATTAATCAATTCTGAGTTAGAGCTGCAAATTATCAACTGATATTGTTCAGATCATCAACCAATAGAGAAAAGGCTGCTTTTTCAGTAGATTTGTTTGACACAATGCTGTGATTTTTGTATTGTATTCGGTTGAGGAGAATTTATTTGAATATTGCGCAAATTTTAGCTATTGTTGCATGGTCATTGATCCATCAGGTTGAGGAGAATGGTCTGGAACAGGTGAAGCACGTGGCTGACAAGCTGGACGACCAGGAGGACCAGAGACAGCGAGACGAGGATGAGGATGGGGACGAGAGAGATGGGGACGGGGCGGCCGTGGTCGAGGAAGAGGGAGAGACTGAACTGCGGGATGTGCCCCTAAAACAACAGCCCAAAAATAAACTAACAGGTACAGAAAAGAGCTCCTTTGGGCACCCATCTTGATCAAAAGTACTCTTTTAAATACACTAATCAAGAACAATGTATCTGTATACAAGCCCCCCAGGAATAGTAAAATTAGTCACATTTTTGTTTTGCTCTGAAATACCCATGGAAAGAGTCTTTTGTATCTACAATACATGCAAAAAAGATAATTAAGTAATAGAGAATTGAATTACTAAATATTTGAAGGAGAGATTTGGTTCTGAAAAATATTTCATCTTCAAATACCTCTCCATACGATTCTTTGGTCAGCTCAAACACTAATCTAAAGATAGAAGACCATTTTCTGACGCAGAATAGGAACAGTAGATTAAATGTCTTATTTTTGGTAACTACTGCTATCGTAACTCTTAGAAATGTGTATGTAGGGGTGATTGTGTCAATTTGATGTTTAAATGTCTTATTTTTGGTAAGCAATGCCTAAAGTACCTCTATGGTAACTCTTAGAAAGGTATAGATAGGGGATATTGTTGTGTGAACTTGATATGTAAATGTGTTATTGGTGATTTTTTTCGAAGGTGACAGCGTGGTAGTAGCGTCTCAAGCGAAGCGAAAAGTTGCCAGCCATGTGATGGCGTCATCAGCCTCTGTCCCAAAGAGGAACCAGAGTCTCAAGTTTGTCAAGGGAAATACGGGAAGATCCTACAGGGAACGCAAGAGAAAAGGTATGGGTATTGCTTTAAACCTGTAGGTTAAATAGAGTGATTTTGCAGGGATCGCAAAAGGAAAGGTATGGGTGAGCATTCTATACATGCAGGGGGGCTGCCTTTCATTACTGAGTGGTCTAATGTATTGCCCATAAAGGGGTTAGGGTATTACTTTAAACCTGTAGGTTAAATAGAGTGATTTTGCAGGGAACACATGAGAAAAGGTATGGGGGAACAGTCTACACATGTAGGGGGGATGCCCTCCATGACTGAGTGGTCTAATGTATTGCCCATAAAGGAGTTAGCGTATTACTTTAAACCTATAGGTTAAATAGAGTGATTTTGCAGGGAACACATGAGAAAAGGTATGGGGGAACAGTCTACACATGTCGGGGGGATGCCCTCCATGACTGAGTGGTCTAATGTATTGCCCATAAAGGAGTTAGCGTATTACTTTAAACCTTATTGGGAAAATGGAGTGATCTTGCAGGGAACAATAGAGAATAGGTATAGCTGAACATGTCATACATGCAGGGGGCTGCCCTCGCAGCCGAGTGGTCTAATGTATCGCTCATAAAGGGGTTAGAGTATAGCTTTAAACATGTAGGAAAAATGGAGTGATCTTGCAGGGAGTGCAAGAGGAAAGGTATGGCTGAACATTGCATCCAAGGCTGCCTCCATTGCCAAGTGGTCTAATATTAGTGCTGGGAATCGTTGGAAAATTTCAGCTCGATTAATCATCCAAATTTTCGATCGATTAATCGATTATAATCGATTATTATTAATGTTGATATGCCCACTAAACAGTGTCCAATATATGGCCGATTTCCCTTAAATTTTGAATGATAAATGGTCAGGAACTCAAAGTTCATGTTTATTACAATAATCTTTTACTTTTATGCATGGATTTCTTGGTAAGCAAGGCCCCTTTTAAATGTAAACTTTGACCAGGTGAGCAGAAATAATAATCGAAAATGATCGATCTCCTGTTTCAATAATCGATTAATCATAATCATGGCAAAACGACTGATTAATCGATTATTTCGATTAATCGTCCCAGCACTATCTAATATATTACATGTAATGCAATGTAATGTTATGGTACAGCTTTAGACATGGGGGAAATGAGGAGTGATCATGGAGAGAAAGGGAGAACATTCTGTCCATGCAGGGGACTGCCTCCATGGCCCAGTGGTCTAATATATTACATATAATGCACCCTGTATCTCACTATCAATTTCAAAACTGGGAAGCTTTTAACATAGTTTACCTGATGTATTTTTCTCCTGGTACAGAGGTCTTTTTCAGTGGCTAGAAATGCTTTAGCTCAGAATGGCAAAAAAGTGATGATCATGCACATCCTTTCAAAAAGGCAAAATGTTTGTGTATGCATGTGCATCTGTGTGTGTATCAGTGTTTGTGTGTCTCAAATTGGTTGAAATATTGTTAAAGAGTTATTGCTTTATTCTTAATGATATCTCTAAGCAAAATCACAATTTTTGAATTTTTTTCTTTATAGGTCAACATTGGATACCGAAGTACAAGTCTGAGCGCCTACAGTTCCACTGTAACCCCCCATACCAGCCGGTACATGGAGAAGAAGGTAAGTAAATGCAGCCTAGAATAAGTATATAGGGTTTTGAGAGTGGGGCCGCGTACCAATCAGTACATAGGGAGGAAGGTGATTAGATAAACTTTGGAGAAAGGGTATGAGATATTCAGGGATGGGCCCCCCTATTAACCAGTACATGGTATAAAAGGTGAGCAGGTATACACTAAATAAAGGGTATGGGGTGCTGAGGGTTTGGCCCCCATATTAACCAGTACACAGGGAGGAAGGTGAGTAGGTCTACCCGGGAGCCCATACAAGGTGTTGGCACCAGTAGTCAATACAAAACCAAGTACCAATGTCGAATGGGAAAAATATTGTATCGTTTAAGGTCTGTAGTACTGGTTCTGCTTTATAGTATAAAATTGACTTACATGCTAAGTGGACATCTCCACATGAAGGAAATTCCCTATTTATTGGCGAAATGTCTGAAGGTGACTCTGTTAGATCTAATAAATTTAGGTCCATGAGGCAGCTAGCATCATTTATGAATATTTCAAGGTATTGTATTGTTAAGGAAATATCAATATCCTATCATATTTCAAACATATTTAATGTGCCAAATCCTACCGCATACCAATCAGTAGAGAAGATGAGAATAGATAACCCTATAGAATGGGAATGGGGTGTTGAGGCTTGGGGCCTGTTTCAGGGCTTAGATCTAAGATCCAGATGATATTCTTTTAGCGGACTCTAGGCATGAATGAGTTAATGTCCATATATTATGGCCACACTAAACATTGAATAGAATAATGAATTCATTTGGTTGCGCTAAGTATTCATTGATTATGCTACAGGTGATGTTCCAGATGGTTACGACCTACTTGCTGTTCACGCGGTGATTCGTCATGGCGACCGTTCGCCGATGTGGAGTCTTCCCAACGTCCCTCGAGTCAACCTCAGCTGCGAAACAATCCTCTCACAGCTTCCCAAACATCCCAAACTTCCGTTGTTTGTCAAGACGATGAGTCAGACGTGGAAACAACACGGCATGCATCCCAGTATACGAAGGTTCGGATTATTCCCTCGTAGCAAAAAATGTGAAGGTGCACAGTTGACATCGCTCGGCGTTGTCCAGCACTTACTGAATGGAGAATTTTTACATAAAAAATATATTGAAAAATGGGGTTTGCTCGATGACGCCTTTGAAACAGGAAGTGTGCTTGTTCATCACACCGAGTACCAGCGGACGTTCCAGAGCGCGATGGCGCTTCTTTATGGGTTTCTGCCGGTGTTTGACTTCACTACGCTCCACTTAATTCATTTCTGGAACATTCAATTCTGCTCGGAGAAATCGAGCATTCCCTGCGTCAATAAATGCAACCTGGCGCAAAGACTCCTGGGTGTTGTGAGTAAAGAAAATAGTGCCAGGGACAAAAATAGCAAATTATTTCAGGAAGTAAAAGCTAAGCTTTCAACCATTTTGAATGTGCAAAAGAAACGGTTGCCTTGGGCGGCCTCAATAATGGACGTTTTAATGGGATTTATTTGTCATGATAAACCATTGCCGTGTCAGCGACGCCGATGCATTACGCCAGATATCGTAGATGACGTGTGGCGCCACCTGGATGCTAACGGACAAGCGCAAGTTCAGAGCTACCAGAATCAGAAGCTCCAGCGCCTGGTGATGAACCCCATGTTGCAAGAAATGGCCGCCAGGATGGACGATATCGCAAAAGGCCTTTCGAAAGTAAAATTTGCTTTATACTCTGGTCATGATACGAGCGTAACGCCATTGGCCATAGCCCTAGGCATCCATGATGGAACATGGCCGCCGTACGCGTCACGTATAATACTAGAACTCTATAAGCAGCGCAATGTGCCCAGTGGAGGCTACTTCTTGCGGGTCCTCTATAACGGCCAGGACCGCACACATTTAGTACGATTCTGTGCGGGCAAAATGGTCAACCAGTTTTGTCCACTAGAAAATTTTATAAGATATGTTAACAAGGATATTTTCCAGAACTATTTCAAGGTGAACTCTTATGCAGATGCCTGTAAGAGTAAAAGTAGATAAATATATAGGCATCTTTATGCATAGGCTATGTGTAACGCTTAGGAATATTTGAAACTGGTTTTTCAAAGGGGTGAAAAGCATCCAGATGGTGGTGCTTTTCAAGGAATATTCTAAGCATGACTGGGGGTTCTCACTCATATCTGATCTGGACCATACATATGGTCTGACAAATGGGGAATATCTAGATCAGAGATGTGTTCTCAGCATTGAATGGTAATGCTTGTTAATAGAATACTCAAGGTAGATTCCTAAGAATCTAAATGACAACTTACATACAAAGTTTACTGATATGACAGTGATCAATTTGTTAGGTCTTATGACACTTTTGGAAATTTCTATTTGATTTTCCCGAAACTTAGTATGAATAAAAAACAAAGCACACTTATCTACAAAACAAAATTTATTCATGGAGGCATGGACTTTGTTTTTTTTCACATATTATTGAAAAAATGATATAATTAATGATATGAACATCTCATTTTCCAAAATTTATCTCCTTCTATGTGCATTTTATCCTTTCAGAGATAATGTCTCTGCCTAAAATTCTATTCTGCTATGATGAAACTTTTTTTGCTTGTGTATAGCAATTACGCAGCAACATTGTTGCCAATTTTAATTTCGTCATAAATAGTCTAAACAATCTACACGATGCTCTTAACAAGAAGACCTAAAGAAAATGACAGGTCATGGGGTTAGTTTCTAATCCGCAGATGTGAAAGTTTGTGAATTAGGACTTTTTGGTAGAATTTCATGAAAATTGTACAAAAGAGGTACCAAATTTGTAACATAGCAAGGGAACCTCTTCAGATATAGATGAAAGATCACTCGTTATTTTCTGAAATTATGTCACATTTTCTGATTTCAATCTATGTGAAAATCAATGTAGCCAAAACATAAGTTTTGAAAACTGTCTTTTAATATACACAACTTAGAATAGGCAGGCATATTCATACCTGTACAAAACATATTTTTGTAAAAAAATTGTTTCCCTATGGCCATCATTGTCAGTTAGAGTGTGCTATCGTCTTAGTTCAAATGTCGAATTCCAAATATATTTCACCAGTTGAAAGTATCATAACGATATAATCCTAAGTGGTTTTGCTAAGAGATACCCAATCTGTTAATGTATTCATTATTTTTTGATTCAGTAATAAATGTTTTTGTATATATATATATATATATATATATATATATATATATATATATATATATAAATATATATATATACATATATAATATTGGTTGTTTCATTTCAAAAAGGGATGGAGAAGGATTAGGTTGCAAAACCATCGTTCTGTGTGTTTCTTTTCCTCACAGTTTTGTTGTTTCCACTGTCTCCTTTTGAGTGGTGCAGTATTATTGGATAACTTACTAAATTGAATTGCTTTGTACCTCAGAAATGTGGGAAATATTTAAATGCATTACAGGCATGAGTGGGATTCAAATAAATAGTCTTGCCAAGTTTGAAAAGAGAGAAGGAACCACTATGTCTATGATTAGCTTTAAGTCCTGCATTAAGGATAGGTACTGCAAACCTGCTCAAAGGATCATCTATAACCCCAATATTGAAAGTGTTATATGCTCATCTATTACCTATTAACACCTAAAGTGGCAGAGAGCAGCCTGACAATTTTGAGAAAACCTTGGAGACAGGTGCAGTTTGGAAAATACTTTAAAGGAAGTATGTTTTTCAGATTTTTGCCAATTAATCTCTTTCAAATATTTTGTAAACCATTCCTAATTCCAAATTTATTACCAAAAGTATCATAGAACTAGATGGCAATTTCCAGAAGAACTCTAAAGCATGAATGGTTTAAGGTGGTTTATGATCTTGATACACATATGAAGGGGAGTTGTTTGCGGAGGTAACATGAATATTTCTCGTTCATATACTCTCATAAATATGATTTCATCAAACAATTTTCAACAAATCTGGCAGGCATTTTTGGGGCGCTACTGGCATGAACAGGTTAAAAGAGACCACCTGGCTTGAGAGACCAGTCCCAAAATCCTCCAAGACATAAAATGCAATATATTTAACCCATTCATTGCTTGAGCTACCTTTGAAAAGAGCAGTCTTGAACATCAGATACTCTTCTAAACAACTTGGGGATTAAGCCTGTATTTGCAAAATATTTGATGAACTGTTATTGGTTTTTAGCATTTCTCCTCCAAATATTTCCAAGACACACTTTACATGCCAAAAAAATTGCCGCAATAGCCAGGCCCCTTTAGGTACAGCAGACATAAACAGGTTAACTTGTTACCTGAATCGAAAGAGCGACTTTTAGTTGATCTGCAGTCTTTCTTAACCCTTATGCTACTGGTGGCTAATTTGGCCAATACAAAATTATGAAAAATCCTGGAAAATGAGTGAAACACTGGCATATGGGTATTCATCTGAGAGTACTCAGTAAGTGCTATCCAATAGATACCTACATGAAAAGGTTTAGATGGTTTTTCAAGCATCTTTGCATACTTGTGCTTTAGACAAAAGTAGTCACACCATTGGAAGGGTTAACAATTATGACTGTTCAATTTCACTGAACTCAAATGTGGGAGGGGTATTTACTTGGCACATAACCCTTCCAATGCAGAGGTGACTGCAGCTACCGAGAGAGTTCAGTATGCACAGGCAGAGGCAGAGTCACCTAATACTGGGACAAACAACTGGGGCTCAACTCTTCCAATGCGAAGGATACTTTCGTCCAAAGCACAAGGACACAATTTTTTTTGAAAACCATCTAAACCCTGTCATGTTGGTATTCATTGGATAGCTCTCGTTGAGTACTATCAGATGAGTACCCATGTGCCAGGGTTTCAATCATTTTTCAGGGTTTTGTGCATCATTTTGTATTGGCCAAATTAGCCATCGGCAGCATAAGGGATAATAGAGAAGACATTTTTCATCTGCTTGATTTTACCTTCATGTGTGATTTCATTATGGGTATTTTTTTCAGACTAGGAAATTGATGCAACGGTTACCTTGGTAGTTGCTATGTGTTGTTTGCATAAGTGGTAAATGGTTATGCATTTTTTTCTTGGAATAAACTATTTTACACTTATTTGATTTCCTGTCAGTCTTGTTCATGCACATGGGGTCAGGGTCTTCGCCATATTTTTAAAAAGAAAATGCACAAATTAGATTTTTTGTACTTCACTATTAAATGTGAATATTTCCTGTTATGAAGTAATTTATATAAGAAATAGAGATTGTTGGGGGAGTTAATTATGTCCTAAACAGCCTTTAAGTGAAAGATGCTTAATTCTTAAGACGGGGAGCGGGGTATTCGTTAAATGAACCACAGCTTTTCCAGTGGAATCAAGAACTAGTCTGTACTTAAGCCCTTTCATGCCTGGAGATCATCTCCATATCAAGTGCCTTTTGGATCTACAATTCTTTTGAGCATATCTTGATTATTTACCCTTATGCTGCTGCTGGCTACTAAGGGCAATACAAAATGATGCAACAATCCTGAAAAATGATGGTACTCATATGACAGTTCTCAGCGAGAGCTATCTAATGAATACCAACATAACACAGTTTAAATGATTTTCAAAAATCTTTGCGTCCTTGTGCTTTGGAAGAAAGTAGCCTCAGCATTGGAAGAGTTAATACTAAAATCGTGAACAATTTGCAGGATAGACACTGGTTAGGTTCTGATCAACATTGCTGCTTCAAAATTTTCTTTAAGATTTGGTCAGAAAAATTTTCCCAAAACATATTTCTGGGCACTACAAGCATAAGAGCGTGTGCTCTACACATACAACTAAAGCAAGAGATCAGAAAACACTCTTCATAGGAAAATATGTTTTATTTAACAGTTAAAACCAATATCTTACAAATCCATGTCCCGGTTCAGGAAACATGGATATAAAAACCTTATGTCTGGATACTGCAATCCTCATTGTTCCTTCCGGAACCTCTCTCACCATTGATGTGACCTCTTCAAATTCTCTCTCCTCCCCTTTGTTTTACAACATGCAATCTTACAGAAACTCGTCAAGGCTGGGGATGGCAAGATACTCACTGGATGCTTCATGAAAACCACCTGTGTAACTGAGTTATGCAGTACTTCATTTACCTCCTAATCTCAAGATATAAGTTGGCCAGTCCTTTCAAATCTCACCCCCTTGAGTCGTCCAGTTCTTCTCAGTTGGCCAGAACTCCCTAATATTGCGACCTTGAGTTGGCCAGTCGCCGAAATCTACCCCTTGATTTGGTCAATCCTCAAAACCTTGAGTTGGCCAGAACTTCCCATGGCTTACGACCTTGAGATAGCCAGGACCTCCACTGGCTCAACACTAAGATCTGCCCTGAGGACAAATAAAATCACTGGAGGGCAGGTAAAAAGTGCTAAAATATTCAGATTACTTGCCCTAGGCTACAAGGTACACACAAGTTAAGGACAAACTGCAAATGTTGCTTAAATTATGTAACACATTTCTTAGGGCAGGTGAAAATTTGGTAGGCCACTTTAGGCTCACTTGCCCTACAAAGCAGGCTGATCCTTTATATATATATATATATATATATATATATATATATATATATATATATATATATATATATATATATATATATATATATATATATATATATATATATATATATATATATATATATATATATATATATATATATATATTTAACAAAAGTCTCATAACCCAGTCACACATACAACAAGGGCAGCATTTGAAGTAATTACCTGAAAACCATATTATAGGACTTCATCGGCAAACGATTTAAGATTTAACCAGTTATAAAATTAGTAACATGATACTATGTGAGATAACATTCAAATGCCAATGATAATAGTGCAATTAATATTTTCTTCCTCACAAAACAGTATGAATTGCGCAATGATTATAAATGGTGTACGTGAACAGATTTACAGCATTTTCCTATTCTGGATACCTATTGGTAAGTCTTAGTACTGGACTGTTTTATATTTGGCATCAGTGTCAGGCACAGATCACGTTGTACAGTAATGATTTCCTTAATGTAAGGAATTTCCCTCCAGGTTTGAAATGTACAATTTCCTTTTCTCCATTCATGCCAATAGTCCCCTTAAAAAGCAAGACTTGTTCACAGACATCGTTGGAAAGAAATTGATGGTGAAATGTCAACCAAAACTTTCAAATAGTTAGTAACTTTATACTTTGTTAATAAGTTATTTTCATAAGTATGTTCATGCTTTAAGTTTAAGGTTTTTTTATGTGCAAATAGTTCCAAAGTATAGCCTGGTCTAAAAGTGACAATTAACACCAAGAATCCTTTCTATCTAGAGACGTTCAAATTAACTTCATCCCTCTGGCCACCTGGTGTGCAATTCTGACACTAATGCATCCATAGTTTACAATAGCCATTGTACAACAGATCACCACCAAATGCTATGGAAATGTTCTACAATTTTCTACTGACCTCATAGAAACGTTGAATACACTGCACGTCATATGAATACAAGAGCACTAGTAATGACTATAATAAATGGCCAATACTTGAACAATACAGAAATCCTAAGTTAAAACCACAGTATAATATTAATACAAGTGCATGAAGAAAGTACTAAAATGATAACCTATCATCCTTTAATCTATTTCACTTTATAAGTTTATACTTTTTAACTTATCAAGCATCACTTTTGTGTGTAGGTTTTCTTTAGGGCAGCATGCATATCTTAGGCTGTGTATAAGGCACAGCCTGGGACAGATCTACAGGGTTCAGCTAAAGGACTCACATGTCGAGCTATACAATATTCCAGCTATTCCAGCTTTTTATGCATTTGTGTTTCCTTCCCCATAGATATATGGCTAGTCACAATTTTACCTTGAATGTCAGAAAAATTGACATACAATATTTCCATTTCAATACTGGTCTGAGAACTCCCAAGATGGTGTGGTAAAAAACAACCTACACATCAAAGACCCAAGTGTTGTTCAAACTCTTGTAAGTAGATCCGGTCAGATGGTGTCACTACCGTAAATTCTCAGAAATTTGGACCACCCTTGGAATTTGGGCTACTTAAAATGATTTTGTAAAATGATTACTGAGAAATGTGGGCCAACCTCGACCTAGTGCAGGTTGCCATTAAACAAATGCAACATCTCTGTGGGGTTGCCAGCATGATTGTATCTCCCCGAGGGAGCTGTGTCACCCGAGGGTGACAAAGCTCCCGAGGGGGATACAATCATGCTGGCAACCCCACAGAGATGTTGCATTTGTTTGATTATACCGAACAACGTCATAACACGCAGTCTTGTGATATCCTCCTCCCCCACTCAATGTCAATGCTATTTTCTTTATCGTTGTTCTCAACAATAAGACAATTCCATCGTTGACGGCGGCATTCTGCTCAGGCCTTGACATACTTTCGCCACGTGTGGGATCTTGGAAGCATGACGTCCTCAACAATAGAGGGAATCATGAAACGGTAAGTTTACAATTCACGGTTCCTTAACAACGGGTGTCATTACGTCGAATGGTGACCGCTGTCATGGAACCTACAGAGACACAGGTAGCCAGCATTTTTGACACATGGCTCTCATCTAATAGGATAAGAGTATCCTCACGTGAGGTATAAAAATTCACAATGACAATTGTTCTGGGACAATTACCATCACAATAGGATTGCATCATCTCACCTGCCAAATCTCACTGGTCACTCAACCACAGCAGTCAGAGTCTATTCTGAAAATCTGGGTCACTTTTATTCTCTTTCGTTGGTATTTCAGAAAACACGGGCTACCCTCAACTGCCCAAAAATTGTAATTACTAAAAAGTGTCCCAAATTACCGAGAATTTACTGTAGTTACTAACCTCTTCTTAACGTATTCAATCAGAACTTTAAAATTGCAATTTGCAAGTTCGCTTTTGGCACAATAGATAAAAACACATGTACAGAAGATGAGGTGAGGTATTACCTTGATGCATCAAAGATTTCTGGCAATTACTAGCCAAAATTTTGTTAGCCTTAATATTTCAAATGACAGAAGAGAAAGAGCTATTCATACACCAGTCTGAATCGACACATATTTTCAATTATAAATATCTTAAATACCATTTGATTAATTATGTTCCAGTGCAAAAAATGGCAATGCTCTAATAGTTACCTCTTATTATTGCTTGTTCACATTTTAGGTATAGAGGTAATGATACCAAGTTTTAAATAGTTAAATAATAGTTAAAAATGAGTGAAAATATAAATTTGTACACGCTGTTCTCTCATCTCCCACAAATCGGTTATAACTTTTCATCCCTCTCTCTCTCTGTCAACTCCTCTGCCAAAATATATCTTTGTTCTCTCCTTCCATTTGTGTCCAAACTTGATGTTCTCCTCTCTCCACTTATCTGTCCAAACTGTTCATTCTTCTCTCTCTCCATCCAAATCCTTTTTTACCCTCTTCCCTTCATCTTCATTAATATGTTCTTTCTCATAACTCTCAACACATTCCAGCAGTTCTCTCTTTCCACTAGTCCAAACACTAACAGGGCTCAACACTAACAGTGGTGCGCTGGGCCAAGCCGGTAAAAATTCCCAAAAATGGCTTCGGGGCCAGTAACATTTTGAGATAGCATTGAGGCCTGATCCACCCTCCATTCCAGCCCACATCATCTGTCTGTCCACACTGTTATTTCTTCTTTCTCTCCACTTGACACTTCGGACAGTACCACTTCCCTTTTGGCTTGGTCGTGAGCCCAACGCAGGCGAAATGGAACCACTCTATAGGGCACTGAAAGACACAGAACATGGTATAAATGTAAGCAAAGACAAAAAATGTCTGCAGTCACTTAAATAGAGACAAGACATGAATAGTTAATTTTTGGGGAAATTACGCATTTCTATGCTAAGTATTTTTTTAATAAGGTGAGTAGAGAAAAGTCTAAAACATACACTTTTTCTTTTAACCTCCTAACCTTTTTGATGATATTCCTCTAACAAAATCAACTTTCAAGAAACATTCATAGGAGAAATGTTAATAAGAAACCTATTCACACCTCTACTTAAAAATATTTCTTTAAATTTATGATAAAATCGAAGTTGAATTCATAAGTAAGATAAGTCAAGACGACACCTGTTGAGGAAATCTCCAGGCATGAATGGGTTAACCCTTTTGCTGCTGAGTTGCTAATTTGGTCAACAAAAAATGATGATAAAAAGCTGAGAAATGACTAAAACCATGGCAAATGGGTACTCTATCTGATAATACTCAGCAAGAGCTTTCCAATGAGTACCAACATGACAGGGTTCAGTTTTTCATTTTTCTGCCATGGACTAAAGTAGCCTCAGCAGGGAAAGGATTGAATAAAAATAGCGGCCATGTTGCCGTTGCTAGGAGACTTACGTCAGGATTATCACAGCCAATCATCTCGCCGTATGAGACCTGGTGACAGAGGCAGTAGGTGGGCTCGTTGGGGTCGACCGGCATGTCCAGTACGTCTGACGGGTGAGACATGGACAGCGGCAGGGCAGGCACGGTATTGGTAACGGGAATGTCCATCCTGGAAACAGAAATAAAACAACCATCAGTAGGTGTACATCTAGGGATGGATACCAAAAACAGGAAGAAAGCATAGTCAGACACACAAGTCCTACATGATAGATGCATCAGTTGGCTACTGTAGTAGAAATAAGGCTGAACACCTCTAAGAACAAACCGCTACAGTACGGTATTGGTACCAATAAAACAGTTTGCTATTTCAATGGTACTGTTAACAGTACTTTATTGTGTCATTACCTCATAAATTTTGATGTGAAGTCCTTATAAGAATCCTGAACAATCCCTAATAAATGATAACATTACAGTGTTAGTATTGTTAAGAGTATCTTTAGGGGATGAAACGATACAATATGGTACTTTTTGAAACTATACAGGTAACAGTACCTGTACCTCTTAACAGTATCCAACCTTATTCATATCCTGATATTTTTTTCATTTACTATGGAGTGAAAAGTTGAAATTCCTGTTCACCTTAATTTCCTCATTATCAAAGTCTACAAGAACTTACTGTATGTTTGCCTGCGACTTCTTTCGCTTTTTCTTGGGTATTTCGTCTTCAAACTCATCTTTTTGTCCCTTTTTCTTCTTTTTATCCGATTTGTCTCTTCCCTCTGAAAAGGGAAGCAAGAAATAAGAACACATGTGACACTACTTAGCACCTCATATCTACTCAAACAGCACCTCAAAACGAATTTGTGACTAGGCCGACAGGGGATTCCATTGAAAATATTCTTCTCTTAGAGTATGAGATACCTCCAAAAATAACATTGGAATTACGAATAAATTATTTAACTGATTGAAATGGATTTATTTCAGTTAATACGCAGGCACCGACATAAGTACTAGCCCGCTTGCCCCGGCAAGTGGATTTTTGAAAAGAGGTCTTACAGTCAAGTACATTTTAGTTTTTACTTGCCCATATAGGCAAGCTGATTTTCTGAACACTGAATACATTTTTAATTGTAGTGAATGGCCCAAATATTCAGAAATATGCAAACAGTGCAACAAAACTGTTCAAGAAAATGGTTTTCAAATCTTTTACTCCATGATAAACAATACATGCCTTTCTAGCATATGTTATAACTTATTTCGGGCAAGTCAAAAGTTATGTCGGGCAAGTGAAAATCATTAACTACTTGCCCAGCATGGCAAGTTAGTTCTGAAAATTATGTTGGTGCCTGATACTATAAATAATTCTCCTTCAATTATTTTCAAAATGTTGCAATTATAAGGTATTTATTCACAGAAACAGCCGGGCCTCCTTAGGCGATTAAATCCCCAATTTAAATGTATCTCATATATTTGGTGCAATTATCACTCACTCAAAAGGTTATGGGCTCGCAAAATATAATATGAAAATGGTTGTTAAATTGAATTTAATGAAATATGAACTTATGAAGGAGATTTTGGGGTTGGTTTATTACTATCATTTCCCAAATATTTTCAGTAAATCCTCTGGTGACAACAATTTTGCCAAAATAGCATGTAAATAGGCTTCCATATCTCCAATATACAATACACACCTATGGTATGACAATTTAGAAGATGAATCATAAAATTATCCCTCAAAAGATTGATTTGTTATCACAACATTTCTAGATGTAGTAGTACATTTATTCGCTGTGATTTCACATAACAAAAATCCAGGTATTCCGTTTGTATGCTCCCAAGTTGTCTGGGTTAGGAAATGACTTACTCTTTTTTCCTAAAGGCGACGTATCACCATCGCCTCCTGACTGTGCGTTTAGAGATTTTTCCTTTAATTCTGCTTCAAACCTTGCAAGATCTGCATCTAACCGTCGTATGTGTTTATCAACCTGAAATATGATGAATAAAAGGTTATAAATAGCAGTGAGGGAAATCGTTGAAAAAATTCAGCTCGATGAATAGTCCAAATTTTCGATCGATTTGGGGTGTTCTGAAGGGTGATTTTTTTTTAATGTTTTGGGTATCCAAATGATGCCCTCCATGCTAAAACTATGCTGTTACTATTCATTTCAGTTTAATGCTTTTTACTATGTAGGAATGATATATAGTTATTGGTGAGACTCGCTCTTCTATGATTTCTAGAATTCATATTATAAATGCAGTTAGAAACCTGACATAAGAATTTCAGTCAATAAATTTGGCTACACAATATATCAGTTATAATCGTTTTAAAGGATATAATCAGAACTTTGAATAATAAATCAGGCTAAGTATTTACTGCAATTCCAAGCTCTTCTTACCCATGGTCTTAGCCAGGATTTGGAAACAGGGTGTCCAAACGAAGGTTTCATCAACTTTTGGGTGTCCAAAGTGTGGTCAAAGTTCACACTACTTATGAAATAAACCATATATATCTACAGATTTTGCTTTTTTAGGCCAGTATAAACTGCTTTGTTTGCATTGTAGGAGTGACAATACATGCACCATCTCCTAAAATGGTCATCATCAGCTAATCCTGACCTAAACCTTTGGGTGTCCAAACTGTCAAAAAACTGTTCTGGGTGTCCAAATGACACGCTGCACGCACAGGTGGCTAAGCCCCTGTTCTTACCATTTCATATGTCTGCATTGCTAGCTGTACTTTATCGTCCCCATACTCCCGGCTTTTACTGAAGAGTTTCTGAATCGTTTCTACTTTAGTCTTCCTCTCATCTGATGGCAGAGTCTTAACCTTGACAAGGTAGTCATCCGACCGATCGTCAATTTCCTTGAGGACATCTGTAATAAAGAAATGGTAAAACAGAGTGTTGAACAGGGACGTTTGAACAACCAGTCACCCAGTCCCTGGTATAGACTTGTCACTACTGGCCCTTGAATGCAGGAAAGAAAAGATTTTCTCCCACTCTGAGGTGTATTTTACAGTTAAGGATTTGTCGTCCTCAATGGGTGTTCTTCAATGGGGTTAAAGGTCAAACTGGTGTAATTGTCCAATCAGATCCCTCAATTTCAATCAATGGGTCACTGCTGCTGGGTCAAAGGTAGACCCAACAATAGCGCGTCACAACAAACGCGTATTACCATTGTTGAACTAGTGCGCGGGTGACCTTTGGCTGACCTAGTTTAGCTAGCTAACTTCACGGTAAAACGTGTAAATTTCTCCTTTTTATCGTGGGAGAAACAGGTTCTATCACTCGTGGATGGAAAGAGGAGGAATCTTGCACTCGTGAGTGATTTTGTGTCTTGGGACTCAGCAAGCCTCGTCCCAAGACACAAAATCACTCGCTCGTGCAAGATTCCTCCTCTTTCCATCCACTCGTGATGGAACCTCTATGTCTCTGTATGAAGTACAATTTATTGCAGAAGAGAATATGGTATTAGTAGGCCAATATCAGTGCTGAGTAAAACCTGCCTGGCTAAATAGTGACTAGCCAGTTGTAAGAGTGAATGCAAACCCATACAGTAGAGAGAGACCACTAGTGGCAACCTTAGACCGATTGGCTCAGACCAGGGTCTTAGCCAGGATTTTTAAAATGCCTGTCCAAAACAGCAATTCCAAAATTTTGGCCCGTACAGATTTGGCTTTAGAATTAGCTACTTCAAATCCTTATACCAACTACATCTGATACACTATTATGTCAAAGAGGACAATTTACACTTCATTCATGTCTTAGAATATGGTGTGTTAGGAAAAGATTTGGTTATTACCCCAAAAAGGTCTTAATTCAAAATTCTTCATGAGTTTTTTGCCTGTCCAAAAAGGAGTTTATCAGGGAACTTGAGTGGCAACACCTTGGACCAGGGTCTAAGCCAGGATTCCAAAAATGCCTATCCAAAAGAGCAATTTCAAAATTTCTGCACGTCCAAATTTAGATACTAATTCACTTCAATTCCATACACTTACTACATTTAATAGTATATTGTGTCAAAAGAGGCAATTTATACTTCACCTATGTCCTAGAAGATGTTTTGATCGTAAAATAATTGGTTATTACTCCAAGAAAGCCAAAATTGAACATTCTTCAAAGAAATTTTTGCCTGTCCATAAAGGAGCTTTTCAGGAAAGTGCCTCACTCTGTCCAAAAGACAGATAGGACAGGTCCTGGCTAAGTCCCTGGGCACCTTGGACCACTAGGCTATTAAGGCAGGCACTCAGTCCTGAGAGACAGCAAGCAGTTAGTAAAGGGGTAACACCTCAGACCACTAGGCTATCAAGGCAGGCACTTGAGCAGTGGCAACACCTTAGACCAATAGGCTAACACCTTATCACGGCAGGCATTCAGTGGCAACACCTCAGACCACTAGGCTGTCAAGGCAGGCACTTGAGCAGTGGCAACACCTTAGACCAATAGGCTATCACCTTATCACGGCAGGCATTCAGTGGCAACACCTCAGACCACTAGGCTATCAAGGCAGGCACTTGAGCAGTGGCAACACCTTAGACCAATAGGCTATCACCTTATCACGGCAGGCATTCAGTGGCAACACCTCAGACCACTAGGCTATCAAGGCAGGCACTTGAGCAGTGGCAACACCTTAGACCAATAGGCTATCACCTTATCACGGCAGGCATTCAGTGGCAACACCTCAGACCACTAGGCTATCAAGGCAGGCACTTGAGCAGTGGCAACACCTTAGACCAATAGGCTATCACCTTATCACGGCAGGCATTCAGTGGCAACACCTCAGACCACTAGGCTATCAAGGCAGGCACTTGAGCAGTGGCAACACCTTAGACCAATAGGCTATCACCTTATCACGGCAGGCATTCAGTGGCAACACCTCAGACCACTAGGCTATCAAGGCAGGCACTTGAGCAGTGGCAACACCTTAGACCAATATGCTATCACCTTATCACGGCAGGCATTCAGTGGCAACACCTCAGACCACTAGGCTATCAAGGCAGGCACTTGAGCAGTGGCAACACTATAGACCAATATGCTATCACCTTATCACGGCAGGCATTCAGTGGCAACACCTCAGACCGCTAGGCTATCAAGTCAGGCCCTAGCCTGCCTCCCAGGCCATATTTAAATGTCATTCATTGTGGATAGATGGCACTGCGGTATACTAGTAGGTCAGTTGGAGATATGTCTATTAACACTAATCTCCCTCGTGTGGCAATTGTGTGAACTAAATTATGGCCAACAGTAGATCACAAGTCCCTATCTAGTATAGGTGCAGGCTTTTATATATAATATTTAAGTAAAATCATAATAGAGCCTTGTAGCTAGGCTAGTCAGGCCCCTTCAAGGCTAATGTACATACAATTTGTAGTCTTTTGGACGTACCTTGTGATCTTGTATCCAAGTCTCGCATGAGTGTGAAATTCCGCTGTAGCTCATTGGGCAGGTTTTCTAAACCTAAAAAAAAGTACAAGTACATGATATCCGAGTCTGAGGATACGTACAGAGTAAATACAGTGCATATTAAAATTATTAAGCTAATCAGCTACTTCAAATACATTTCATAGCTCATTGTGTGTCAAAAACGTTACCAAATGGTTATGATAAAAACCATCCATAAATTCATGCATATACCGTAATTTCGCGTGTATAAGACGCACCTTTTTACACTAAATTTTACACTCAAATCGGGGGTGCGTCTTATACACAAAGCTAGAAATCTAGGGTGTTTTACATCGAGTTACCAGGCCACTCGGAGATCGCCAATTACAATTGTAATGCGGCCAGGACATTGCCCATCGATGTTTGCCTCGTCATTGATGAATTGTAATTACCGAACCACCCTCCGCTAGAATTTACTGATTTCAATCCATATGACATGCCTAGGACAATGGGTAGTGAGTACCGACACAGGGTGATACGCATTGATGTCACATTTCACTCATCTCAATATGCGTTTAACTGGGTTTCTAGCTTTATTCATGAGGAGTTGATATCCTACAATAATTCCCAAAAGGGGGTGCGCACTATACACAAAGCTAAGGTCTATACATCATTTTAAAGACCTGGACAAGGGGTGCGTATTATATACGGGTGCGTCTTATACACGCGAAAATACGGTAGTCTTAGCCAGCAGGGTGTCTTGGTATCATTTGGACACCCAAATTCTCAAAAAACACCCCTCTGGACACCTATTTTTATTATATTTTTATTGTGGAACTTCTTGAAACATCGATTTCAAGAATATAGGATAATTGAATTTTTTTCATCCCAATTTAATTCCCATTGCATTGTATAATCATGAACAGATGGATATACCTTATTTTGATAAGTAAATATGAAGTTTATCGCATTTCTGCGTGTAGAGTGGAATACAGCTTGGGCGGCGACATTTCGACAGTTCATGTTTTTGGGCTGAGTCCCAGCACTAGATTACGCGTGCGGCAGCAAGGATAAACAAGTAAACAACATACAAGGGAGGCAAGTTACTTTATTAGTACATACTAGTATAGCAGAGGAATAACAAGTCGGGTAGGTGGACAATAAGGGTTTTGTGGGGGAAAATTATATTCTTGTGTACGAAGTTAGCGATCGATTTTCAGTTCCATCTACATCATAGTACATGTAGCTTTCGTTTCAATTGATGATAATCGACGAATCTCAGCCACAGTGTCTGACATTTGATCGCTATTTTCAGTAAATTTCGGCCACCATCAGCCAACGAAAATCGTAATCATTAAAAAGTGTCCGAGATTTGCAAGAATTTACGGTAAGCCCCTCTTGGGTGTGATGTATGCATGTACCTAGTTTAACTACTTGTTGATATGACATGTGCTGCCACCATTAATATCCATGTACTTTATGTAAGCCCAGTATCGTTTTGTTAGAGCAATGAAGATAAGACCTCTTGCCACGAGAACCTCAACCGAGTCACTTGTTATTTTACATTGGGCACACTGAGTCTCTGCATCCTGGCCAAGTCCCTGATTGGCATTTTGAACATGTTTTGAGATAATTAGGTAAGAGGAGCAATAACTATAGTCGTCTGACTCGAGTTTGCCAATCACTTTTGCCACTTTTTTGTGATAAAACGTTTGAGTTTTCCATCCATATACTTGGCAAACATGTTAGGAGCACTACTACGTATATGTGTAAACATATTTTTTGTCTCAACTCTGCAAAATGCTGATTTTGCTCATTGGGTCCCATTGTAAAATGTGTCCATTGCCAACAATACAATCTCGCGTGTTTGTATTGTTCGCAACAGACAAACACGTGAGATTGTAGTGTCGACAATGGGCACATTTTACAATAGGAACTAATGAGCAAAATCAACATTTTGCGGAGCTGAGACAAAAAATATGTTTGTACATACACGTAGTAGTGCTCCAAAGAGGTTTGCCAAGTTTGGATGGCAAACTCAAACGTTTTGTCACAAAAAAGTGGGAATAGTGATTGCCAAACTCGAGTCAGACAGACGTCCAAGATCACCTAAAATATTGATTAAAGGGGAACTAAAGGCTCACATACATATTAGCTTATATGAAAGTAATACACTTATAGAATAGGATGCTGTCCTCCTTTTTCTCTTAGTGAGCCCATGAGGGGAGAATTTTGAGTTTTGCTACCAGCTTCAGCCAGCCCCTAGCAGCCATGTTGCTCTACTAGTCAGGTGCAAATTCCAGAAAAAGTGACTTATTGAGGCATTTTGTGTTAAAAGTCGGTATCCAGTGTTTCTAGCCTAATTTGAGGGTGCTGAACCTGAAAATGACGGATACCAAGCTGAATATTTGGTTTTTAACCTCCTAATCGCCATTTTTGGGTGATTTGGGTACTTTTTTGTATATTAATTTGCATAATGGGTCATTTTTTCAGATCAGTGTCAGATCATGGCAAATGAGGTATCAAATTGAAGCTCTGCACTGTGGGAGTTCATTCATGTGTAGTTCTGGTACTTTCAATGGTTGCCATGGCAACAGGAGCCAAGAATTAATCAAAAACAGAGAAAAAATGCTCATTTTTGTAATTTGTGTCATATTTAAGTGCAATTTATCCCCAATCTACACATCTGAGGGCATTAGTTTGTTTATCAAAAACTTCCTTGCTCTTTTCTTGATCAATTCATAGCAATTTTATATGACTAAAATATTTTAGGTCTGAAGTACAGTCCATTGAAAATGACGATACCGCAAATGCGAAGTCTATCCACAATATGGCTTAAAATGAGTCATTTTATCAGATCAGTGTCAGATCATGGCAAATGTGGTATCATATTAAAGCTCTTAACTTTGGGAGTACATTCGTGTGCATTTTGAAAATTGTTAGTGGTTGCCATGGCAACGGGAGCCAAAAATTATTCAAAAACGGAGGGAAAATGGTCATTTTTGTAATTTTGCGTGATAATTAAGTGCGATTTATCCCTAATCAACAGACCTCAGGGCATCAGTACGGTTAATAAATACTTCCTTGCTCTTTTCTTGAACAATTCATGCCAATTTTATATGATTAAAATATTTTGGGGTTGATATACAGTCCTTTGAAAATGATGATACCGCAAATGTGTAGCCTATCCACAATATGGCTTCAAATGAGTCATCTATTCAGATCAGTGTCAGATCATGGCGGCAAATGCAGTATCAAATATAAGGACTAAACCATGGGAGTTCATTAGTGTGTAGTAATAGTAGTTTCAGTGGTTGCCATGGCAACGGGAGCCAAAAATTATTCAAAAACAGAGGAAAATGGTCATTTTTGTCATTTTCGTGATACTAAGGTGCGATCTACCCCCAATCAACACACCTCAGGGCATCGATATGGTAATCAAAAACTCAGTTGCTCTTTTCTTGATCAATTGATGCCAATTCTATATGATTAAAATATTTTGGGGTCTGAAGTACACTCTTTCGAAAATGACGATTGACTCTATAATCCACAATGTGGCTTAAAATGATTATTTTATCAGTTCAGTGTCAAATCATGGTATCAAATTAAAGCTCTCGACCCGGGAGTTCATTAATGTGTATTTTGGAAATTTTCAGTGGTTGCCATGGCAACGGCAATCGAAATAAGTCAAAAACAGCAAAAAAACAGCATTTCTCTGATACTTAAGTGTGATTTATCACAAGCCAATACACTTGTGGACATCAGTATGGTTACTAAAAAAACTTCCTTGCTCTTGATCAATTCATGTCATTCTCTATGTCTTAGGTCTAAATACAAATGACAACAATGCAAATGCATTGTCTATCCACAAAATGGCTTGAAGTTATTTTGATGTTTCTACTCCCTCCTCTGAAAGGGAACTTCTCGTCGTATTCCGCTAGATACATAGTCTTCCCATGAAAAAAAATATTTTGATTAATATTAGTATTTCAGTAGAAACAAATATAGTAACTTTACTGTTGTGAGGGTTTTTAAACTAAAACAAACTAAAATACTCTTAGGCCTTATGCCCTGGTCCTACCTAACCTACTACCTACCACCTCTGTAAGTAGACGGATTAGGTAGTAGTTTTCTCCTGGTATTCTGGTTTCCTCCACCATTTGACACTGGCAAATCAGCATCAAATTGCAGAAAAAGAATCGATGATAAAAAAATTCACATTCGTCTTCACATGTATCACTACGCAGTGCCCATACTTTTGACTATGAAGTCAATAAACCAGTGCCAGTTATACTTAAAGCGCACACACACACACACACACATATATATATATATATATATAATATATATATATATATATATATATATATATATATATATATATATATATATATATATATATATATATATTATATATATATATATATATATATATATTATATATATATATATACATATACATATACATATATATATATATATATATATATATATATATATATATATATATATATATATAGAGAGAGAGAGAGAGAGAGAGAGAGAGAGAGAGAGAGAGCGAGAGAGAGAGAGAGAGAGAAAGAGAGAGAGAGAGAGAGAGAGAGAGAGAGAGAGAGAGAGAGAGAGAGAGAGAGAGAGAGAGAGAGAGAGAGAGAGAGAGAGAGAGAGAGAGAGAGAGAGAAGAGGAGATCATGGGATCGGGTTGGGGTGACACACACAGTTTAGGGACTAGCCCCCCCCCCCCCCCCCCCCCTCCCCAATAGCTGAGAAGAATATGACCCTTGGGACCTCTAACCACAAAAACCACACTTTCTTAGGTGCCGACTGTTGTGCCGCAGCGCAACACAGTAAGTCATTAGTAAAATTACTGGCTAAGTACTACTTAGGTAACCTCCAGCTAAAACCTATGGTAAGTAGGATCAGTGCATACAGCCATAATACTGCAGAATAAGTTCTCTTTATCATGGAAATATATTAATCTTATATTAATATTCTATTTTTACCTGCCGCCAAATTATATGCGGAAACTTTGATATATAAATGCTGCAGTTTCTTAGCCTTGCAATATGTGTACTTATATATCATATGTCTTAGAGTGGAAATGGAAATGATCACTTCATTATCATATACGTGCACACACAAGGCTAAGAAACTATAGCATTTGTCTATCCAAGTTTCCTCATTTAATTTAGCAGCAGGTAACTAATCCTGTAGTTTGAGTATTAAATTTTGAAAGCCCTTACAAACGGCAAAGTTACTATAGTGGTATTTACTAAAATATTGATATTAACTAAAAATAGTAATTCATATGGGAAGACTGTATGTATCGAACAGAATACGATGAGAAGTACCCTATTACAGGAGAGAGTAGATATTAGATCAAAATAACTGTAACCATTTAGCCAAATTGTGGATAGACACCACATTTGCATTGCTTTCATTTTTAAAGGACGGTATTCAGACCTAGGTATCTATGATTCAAAATCTAAGAGAGTTGATCAAGAGTAAGGAAGTTAAAATTGATAACCATACTGGTCCACATGTGTATTTACTTGAGGGAAATCACGCCTAAGTATCACTGAAATGCTGATTTTTCTCTGTTTTTGACGTATTCATTACTGCCGTTGCCATGACGACCACCAAAAATTCCCAAAATACACATATATAAACTCCCACGGTTGGGAGCTTTAATTCAATACCACATTTGCCATGATCTGACACTGATCTGATAAAATGACTCATTTGAAGCCATATTGTGGATAAACTCCACATTTGCGGTATCGTCATTTTCAAAGGACTGTACTTCAGACCCAAAATATTTTAATCATATATAATTGGCATGAATTGTTCAAGAAAAGAGCAAGGAAGTTTTTAATAACCATACTGATGCCCTGAGGTCTGTTGATTGGGGATAAATCGCACTTAATTATCATACAAAATTACAAAAATGACCATTTTCCTCTGTTTTTGATTAATTTTTGGATCCCGTTGCCATGGCAACCACTGAAACTACCATTACTACACACTAATTAACTCCACTGGTTTAGTCCTTATATTTGATACTGCATTTGCCATGATCTGACACTGACCTGAGTAGATGACTCATTTGAAGCCATATTGTGGATAGACTACACATTGGTGGTATCGTCATTTTCAAAGGACTGTACATCAACCCCAAAATATTTTAATCATATAAAATTGGCCTGAATTGTTCAAGAAAAGAGCAAGGAAGTATTTAATAACCATACTGATGCCCTGAGGTCTGTTGATTGGGGATAAATCGCACTTAATTATCACGCTTAATTACAAAAATGACCATTTTCCCTCTGTTTTTGATAAATTTTTAGCTCCCGTTGCCATGACAACCACTGAAAAATTTCAAAATGCACATGAATGAACTCCCAAAGTTGAGAGCTTTAATATGATACCATATTTGCCATAATCTGACACTGATCTGATAAAATGACTCATTTTAAACCATATTGTGAATAGACTTCGCATTTGCAGTATTGTCATATATTAACGGACTGTACTTTAGACCCAAAATATTTTAGTCATATAAAATTGCCATGAATTGATCAAGAAAAGAGCAAGGAAGTTTTTGATAAACAAACTGATGCCCTCAGATGTGTTGATTGGGGATAAATCGCATTTAAATATCACACAAATTACAAAAATGAGCATTTTTTCTCTGTTTTTGATTAATTCTTGCCCCCTGTTGCCATGGCAACCATTGAAAGTACCAGAACTACACATGAATGAACTCCCACAGTGGAGAGCTTCAATTTGATACCTCATTTGCCATGATCTGACACTGATCTGAAAAAATGACTCATTATGCAAATTAACATACAAAAAAGTACCCAAATCACCCAAAAATGGCGATTAGGAGGTTAAAAACCAAAAATTCAGCTTGGTATCCGTCATTTTCAGATTCAGCACCCTCAGATTAGGTTAAAAACACTGGATACCGACTTTTAACACAAAATGCCTCAATAGCCTTAACGAAGCCCCTTTTCTGGAATTTGCACCTGACTATACTGCTATCAGCTGCGACCTAAATGGGTGGCAGCCCACTTGCTGTGCCCTAGCTCTGGGCAGCGCATCATAGACTGTAGTGCTCTATACACCAAGTCTCTTCGAAAGTTGCATAAAAACTTGTATGAGTATCAAACAGGTAAATGGTAAAATCATGAGCAGCAATTGGTTGTACAAAAAGACAGGGTGGTAGAGTTATTTTTCATATATTTCCTGTTGGTAAATTCAGACAAAAACAGTGGCTAGCATCACTGAAACTAGTAAATCCACCTGTCTTGAAGTTACTTCAAGTATGCAGTTCTATGTTCAGACCACTTCCCTGATGCATATTATGTAAGAAATCACAAACCACAGTCAGGATTACTTATAAAAGGGGAACTTGGGGGACAGCAAATCATAAGGTTATTTGAAAATTCATGAACATAGCTCAACATCTGCAAATAAATTGTATACCTGTGAGACTATGAAGGAAGGGTTGAATAAAAACAATACTTGTATATACATCAATCATCCAGATTTTCGGTATTTGATTTTACTTGAAGCTAGCTGTTCTACAAAAACTGTTTTCTTTCATGTAACCTACACAGATACTAAAGGAAATGATTGCTGTCCCAAGTACTGATAGCTATTTCCTGCGTTGATTAACTTCTGTCTCCTGGGATCTAGATGTGTAATGCCACAAGGTTATAATTAACCCTTTGTTTATCCTTTTCCTTCAAGGAGTTGTTACTTCCTTTTGTTGAATGGCACAGCACCATCCTGTTGAGTATTCCTGACTGCATTTTTGATTTCTGGTATAAAAAAAAATCAGCCAAGTGGTCTGAACATAAAATTACATACATGCTTCAGGACAGAAATTCAGTGATGCTAGCCACTGTTTTTGTCTGAATTTACCAACAGGAAATATATGAAAAATAACTCTACCACCCTGTCTTTTTGTACAACCAATTGCTGCTCATGATTTTACCATTTACCTGTTTGATACTCATACAAGTTTTTATGCAACTTTCGAAGAGACTTGGTGTATAGAGCACTACAGTCTATGATGCGCTGCCCAGAGCTAGGGCACAGCAAGTGGGCTGCCACCCATTTAGGTCGCAGCTGATAGCAGTAGAGCAACATGGCTGCTACCAGGGGCTGCTAGGGGCTGGCTGAAGCTGGTAGCAAAACTCAAAATTCTCCCCTCATGGGCTCACTAAGAGAAAAAGGAGGACAGCATCCTATTCTATAAGTGTATTACTTTCATATAAGCTAATATATATGTGAGCCTTTAGTTCCCCTTTAAATATTGACCTCAAAGATTGATAGAATGTACCTGAAGTTCAAATGTTTTATTTCAATTAATTACTACCATTTCTCTGTGTAACCCTGAATTACGCTATCAATAAAAGATTATGTCGAAAAAAAATGTGTAAATGATAACTTTTTTAAAAATAAACTCCAATTTCAATTCTTAAAATTTAAATTTGAATGGAAGGAAAATAATAACACAATCCCAGTAGTTAAAAGGGGTAGGTATGTCAAACTGTAGAATAGATATTTCAATTGCAATCCGGATATACGATACCGACATGCATGACGCAGCTGATCATGTTTATCAATACACAAGTATCTACACTGTCTACCTGTCTACAGGAATGCATGCGTACATGCATGTCTATGTCAATGCCGTTATCATTTGGCGGAAAATTCAAGCATGCTAAAATTTATTCTGCAACCTCTGACCTCATGAATAATGATATCATATTCTACAACAACAAAGGCTTTAACTGAAAGGTAGGGGATCAATCCAATGTCTTTTTGTCTTTTTTCCTTTACTGAAAATATGTTTGTGAGAGGAAAGTTTACATCAATCTCAATGTTTACAACGAGAAGCGCGCGAGTTCTCGCGCACTCATTGACCCAGATTTCGAAGCCAAAAATAGCACAACTTTGTGACGCGAAAATACCACGTAGACGAGCACCATTCGTAATTAATTGACACGGTGATCTTGGTTAAACAGTACTTAAGTAGAGGGGTCGATTTTTTGTTACATTCAATACTGTATCTGATAGAAAAATCACTCTTACTGTCTAGGTAGTGCTCCAAATACATAGCGGTAGCCATCTTGCCGATCTTTATTCAGGCCCGGTCACGTGATCAATACATTCGAAATTGAAATGTATTTTTGCTCGTGTTTCTATATTCTAAAAAATCCGAAATATGATTAATAAATTAAGTGATTATTTCTACATTACATAATTGAAAAAGGTATACTTAAAGACATAAAGGGAATAATTTCTCCTGTGCATATTCAGCACAAAATTGATTAACTCCGTAGAGCAAATTAGCCTTACCGTAGTCTACCTTTTAAGCTAACCGACAGGACCACCCCTACTTCTCGAGGTCTACGGCATTGCCACTGACCCATCGTTGTCTCTCAGCACTACACGGGTTTTAATCCCGGCGGAGGCACACAAGAAAGAAAGATATTTTAGTGACTTATATACTAAATTTAGTTGTAAAAATATTATAAATTTCAAAATTTGCACGATGGACTTGTGTCTGAGACACTTATAAGGCTTAGGAGATTAAAGAAGTGATACTTTTATAATAGTGACCAGAGGTGATTTTTAGCACCATCCAATTACAATAATTAAAGTGGATGAGTCATGAAAAAACAAGTATGAGCATCTGTCTTGTCAATAGGTACACATTAAAATCCCATCTAGGCAAATCTCAAGGTCTAAACTATATCTAGGCCAATGCTTGGAATTTCTCCCAAGTGAATAATGTCCTGGCTCTGCTCAAGAGTATCATTTACTGCAAGCTTGGAAGTATGGAATGTAAGCATTTCAAATTCACCCATAATTTGTTCTTTGCCAAGTGCATTGATTTAGAAGGGTTTATAATTAGAGGACTTATAATTTTAGTTAGTTATAATAACAGTGAAACATTAGTGACGATAACATGGACTTAAGGTCCTTAACCTTCTTCTTTAAAACATAAATGAAAAAGAAACCCTCACAAAGCACTGTTAACTTCAGCATAAAATGCATATTGCGCCAATCTCCCAGTGGAATCGTAAATGCATCTATGAATAAAATAGCACTTAAAGCTTGAGCTCATATTCAGTTTCTTAGCACAGACATATATATATATATATATATATATATATATATATATATATATATATATATATATATATATATATATATATATATATATGTGTGTGTATATATATATATACATATATATATATATAACATAGGATATGTATATCTCTGTTACAGATTGTGTTGTGCAGTTCACTACAAATACTTTTTCAAGTAGATATTGTTTATTCAAATTGCCAATAACTTTGATCTCAGATGCCATAAGCACATTCCTATCATACCTCTAGGTACTGTTCCAACCACCTCTAGACACAGCTTTAATAGGCCTAAAAAAGAAATGGTTTGTTTCCTGTAACGGTCCGGGATAAAATAGGGTAGATAGGTCAGAAAAAAAATCACTATTTTTTTGGTCATAAATGTGTGTTTTATGCATGTTTTACGTTGATTGGGAGTTTGGAGGGCTGAAAAAACTTTAGGGTAGGAATTTTTCCGAATAGAAACTTGTTAGGGTTACAGGAAATAAACAACTTTTTTTTTAGGCCTTAGGGATGTCAACATTTTTGTTTGGTGTCCCTGATACCTGTGGGGTAACCTATCTAAAGGGCAATTCGAGGAAGAGTCAATGAATAAAAGGGTCATGAATGTTGTATAAAATTAGTTATGTAGCGTCGTTTATGGTAGGAAGAAAGTATATTTTATGTTCTATTGTATCCATACAAACGATGTAGCAACTAGCAAGCATCTGGATAATTTAATAAGGATTTCAAATATTAAAGTAGAAGCCAATAATTATCTATTAATCATATATCCATCACTATAATTTATAGAAGAATACATTTTTGAAATAAGCATACATAATACATTGATTATCAAGTTTATTTGTTCCATCAAAACACTGTCTCTAAGCACTACCTGGTCTGAATTCAGCCCAAGGCTTGTGAGAAAGTTACTAGTGACTTGGGGGATTGGTTTTACTTTTCAACATGTGCTCTTGTTTCCCCCACATGTAGTTATTCATAAATCTGCCTTTGTCGGAAAAAGTGACAATAAACAAAATTGATAAGGTAATTTTTAGCCTGTACTTGACTGATGTGTTTTTGCTGCAAACAAAATCAAAAGTATCAATATACCACATGGCATAGAGAAGGAAATAGGTAATCATAAAACAATGTGAAGATTGCCTGAACTAAAGAGTAATCAAATAACAGGACCCATGTCCTTACGCAGGTCTGAGCAATGACTTCAATAGGATATAGCTAGGCTATGGTGCTGGCAACTTCTCTAGTTTAATATTATTGAGAAACACATTGAGAACAAAAAAAAAAAAATCTGTGGAGGAAGCGGAGTGCCCAAGTTAGTGATGTAAGAAAGTGGGTTTGGGACAGGACAAAGTTTCCACACATAAAGGAATGTCCATTATTATCCACAGCAGGTGTCCTTTTCCTGAGGTTGCAATATGTGTGTGTGTGTGTGTGTGTGTGTATATATATTACATATATACATGTATGTATATAAATATATATATATATATATATATATATATATATATATATACATGTATATATATAAATATATAATATATATATATATATATATATATATATATATATATATATATATATATATATATATATATATATATATATATATATATATATATATATATATATATATATATATATATATATATATATATATCTACATATAAATACGCACTTCCCCCAGCCGTAGGACAAGCTTTTCTCGGCGGTTGTGCATGTGCGGGTCGCGCTGCTGCCGTGAAATGGTTGCCTTGGGTCTACTACAGTAGGTAACACTTTTATATTTTCAAATTTTGGGCATTTAATGCCTTTATTTGTGAAAAAATGCCACGTTGTCAATGGCAACTGAAATGATACAATTGTATTATACAATGTTGCGCTCCCCCTCTTTCAACTCTACCTGCCTGATACAATGTATTTCATACACTGTGGTAAACTGTATCTATAGGTATTATACAATGTTGCTCTCCCCCTCTTTCAACTCTATCTATAAAATTATACAATGTTGCAAAAAGGTTCCAACTCTACACCAATACAGCACTAGGCTGATATGGAGAATGAGTGCATGTGTACTCAGACATGACATTAGTGGTGTTACAACTCTCCTCTCTATTTGACTGCCCCGTCTCTCTACTGCCCCTTTATTGACTGCCCCCCTATCTCTCTACTGCCCCTCTATCTCTCTACTGCCCCTTTATTAACTGCCCCCGTGTCTCTACTGTCCCTTTATTGACTGCCCCCTGTATCCCAACTGCCCCTTTATTGACTGCCCCCTGTCATTGTACTGCCCATTTATCGACTGCCTCCTCCTGTCACTCTACTGCCCCTTTATTGACTGCCCCCTATCTCTCTACTGGCCCTTTATTAACTGCCCCCGGTCACTCTACTGTCCCTTTACGGACTGCCCCTGTCACTCTACTGCCCCTTTATTGACTGCCCCCTGTCTCTCTACTGCCCCTTTATTGACTGCCCCCCTATCTCTCTACTGCCCCATTTTTGACTGACCCCTGTCTCTCTACTGTCCCTTTATTGACTGCCCCTGTATCCCAACTGCCCCTTTATTGACTGCCCCCTGTCACTGTACTGCCCCTTTATCGACTGCCTCCTCCTGTCACTCTACTGCCCCTTTATTGACTGCCCCCTATCTCTCTACTGCCCCTTTATTGACTTCCCCCTATCCCTCTACTGCCCCTTTATTGACTTCCCCCTATCTCTACTACCCCTTGATTGACTGCCCCCTATCCCTCTACTGCCCCTTTATTGACTGCCCCCTGTCTCTCTACTGCCCCTTTATTGACTGCCCCCTGTCACTGTACTGCCCCTTTATCGACTGCCTCCCCCTGTCACTCTACTGCCCCTTTATTGACTGCCTCTTTGCAACATTTTGTTCTTTGCAACATTATGAACACTACTTATTTATCATGCGTTCTATTTATTGGCACTTGCTGTTGGACTGCCACTGATAACATTGGCGGGGGGGGGGGGTGATTGATTGCATCCTATGTCTGCAGTGTAATCGATGCTTGAAAATTGTGATCGATTATGAACACTACTTATTTATCATGCGTTCTTTTTTTTTGGCACTTGCTGTTGGACTCTCATTGATAACATGGGGGGGGGGGGGGGGAGGGGGGTGGTGATTGGTTACATCCTATGTTTCCTTTTTTCCCTTTTCTATCCCCTGTAAATTCCTTTTTGCAACTCTTTGCAACATTTTGTTCTGACTTTGCAACTTTCTGAACACTACTTATTTATCATGCTTTCTATTTTTTCGCACATGCTGTTGGTCTCCCACTGATAACATGGGGGGGGGGGTCTGCAGTGTATAATCAATGCCGCGCTATAAAAACTAAAGCGTGCCTATTCTTTGCAAGCAGGGGGCCTGCTATAAGGTGGGCCTGAACTTTTTATTTTTTTCTGATTGATGCTGGTGATAACTCATAACTGAGAACTAGAAACTAAAGATACAAGAGCAACGCCAATCGTTCAGTAAGTGATTAGGGTAGTTTGATTGTGTTCTTTTTATTTATTTACTTATTTTTTATTATTCTATGCCTCTAAACCTCCTGCACATCATTGAGTAACACTTCGAATCCAAACCCGTGCTGTGCACGGGGGCCTGCTAGTATATATATATTTATATATATATAATCTTAGAATCCACAAAGCATTACAGCACATTTTACTACTTATAAATTTTTACTTATAAAATGTTCAACTTAACAAATCAACTAATGAAAAGAAAAGGTAACACTGAGCAATAAATATATACATTTTATTGATTTAGCACCTATGTAGCTTCTTAATATTCTAAGAAAACATTCAAGTGATAAACAGTATATACAAGGCAAGTAAAATGTTTTACTGACACAAGTCTTCAGCATATCATATTTCACATTTGGGCTTTTAAACCTTTTGCATCTGGAGTGCACTCATGGTCTGACAACCTGGATTAAAACTCAAAATACTGAGAGGTATTCAGAAATTATTTGAAGAGATTATCAAACCTAGCGGAAACAACAACTATCCATTAAATATTAAACAAATGATTTCTGTTAATAAGATATCTTTAGGTCCAAGAATAATTGTTTGCCTCATGTCCCCATTCTGCCATAGAATTGTAATCCAATATCTTTTTTCAATCCTAGCATTTCGAAAAAAAAAAGGGAAACATTTGAAGGAGAAACATTATTCAGAGCAAAACCAAGTTGCGAACCAACAACTCTCCTTCAAACATTTGTAATTCTTAATTTCAAAATATCCTAGATACAGACAACAATTTCCAGGGATACTCTGAAGCATCAATGGGTTAAAAGATCATCTAGAATTGTCTTCTCCAGATATGATACTTTTGACAATAACTTTGAGTGATGAATTATTTTGCATTGAGTAAAATTGAGGAAAAGTTGTTGGTAGTTAGTGTTCTTAAAACGTATCAACAATCCTTTTATCTTACTCCCACATACGCTCTTGTCTAAAATATTTCACAAAGAAATTGCCAGGCTGCTTTTGTTTTGCTTTGTTATCAAAAGTGGAATTCTCATTGAACACATTGCCAACAGATCTATCATAACTTGCCACGGAATTGATTTTTTCATAGAGAAAGCGGTATATATATATATTTCAGGTTTTACTCATACACGACAATAGGTGCATTAAATGATGTTAAGAAGCAGACTTGTCTTGCTGTGTCAATATATAGGGTTGTTATGATTATTCTTTTAAATTGGGTAACTGACTTTCGACCCCCCAAAATTCATAAATCCTCAGTTTTGACCCCCTGTTTCGAAATCCTGGGTAACACCCTGTATATATATATATATATATATATATATATATATATATATATATATATATATATATATATATATATACATATATATATATATATAATTATATATATATATATATACATATATGATATACTAGTATATAGTATGGATCTATGATTCTATTGATCTATGAAAAAACTTAGGCATTGCTAAAATATGTGTATGGGATCTGTTGGTTAGATTCTGACCAAAGATGATATTCTAAAATCCTGACTGAGACTTCAATATGCAATAAACCTCAATCAATGCCACCAGAGAATAAATTTTTCAAAAATGACCGATCCAACCCAACTGTCTTATCAGAATCTTTATTTGTTTTCTGTCTTTTAGGTTTTGATTCTTTTCCAGCCGCTGCTGATGTATCTAGAGTTCTTTTCTTCTTCGATAAAATTTCCTCCTCCGTCTCTTTCTGTCGATAATCCCATTCGCGGAATGTAATTTCATCGTCCTTGCCTCTCTTTTCTAAGCGTTCCTGTACATTACGTTTCTCTACGTTTTCGATGTAGTGGTTGGCTTCCTTCTTTGCCTGTGCCACCTCTGTCCTCATCCTCTGTTCGTGAAGGGCCTTCTCGTAGGCCAGACGCTCGTTAAGATGCACCCATTTAAACCTGAAATATGACACACACACACTGTTAGGAACATGTTATCTTATTTAGTACTTATAAAAATGCAAATTAATAAGTTATTACCTATATGATATATTTACCAGAAGGATTCTGTGAATATTAGTTTTATCCTATTATATTAAGTACTTAAGAAAATGCAAATTAATCAGTTGTTACATATGGTATCGTATTTAGCTGTGAATGTTTATTGGTTATTCTGAATAACACAACATTTACCTGTGAATATTAAGGGATTTTTCATTTCATATCTACCCATGAATATTGATCTGTTATTTCTTATTATGACTTTTTAGTGAATAAAGGTCAGTTATTTCCTTAATCTTGCCCAGGAGGGTGCCATTTTGACACTTAAAACCTCAGAAATCCCCCTTCAGAACACCCTAAATTGTACATGAGTAATTTCTTAAGGCGTCAATTTAAAGCATAATTGAAGTTTCTCCCCCTCGATATAACTCCAATGACCTTGTATAAGGCTATCATGTCTCATTTCAATATAAGTAAACACAGTTATGGTCATTATCTCAGTATCTGGACTCTGGAGATGCCCAAATATTTTACAATTGCCAATTTTGGGCACCCAGTTTCTAAATCCTGGCTAAGACCCTGGTTATAATTTAATATCAGATTTACTTGTGAATATCAATCAGTATTCCCTATCATATTTACCCGTGAAGATATTTCATGTTCCAAAGCTCCTCATACCAAGGGTTTTTCCTCTTGCCTCCAACAGCCTTGCAATTCAGCATCTCCACAACCCTCTTAGCGATGCGCTTGTCTTTAAACTCCACCCAGCCTTCTGTGAAGATGATCACCTTTTTCTTGAATTTCCTCACACGGTCTGGAAAATACAACCGAGATTCAAAGTTAATTATGTACAGCATCTGTTACAGTGTACACTGTACAGACACACACCTATTAAAGGGGCCCTAAAGGCTCACAAACATATCAGCTTATATGAAAGTTATACACTTCAAGAACAGGATGCTACCATTCTTTTTCTCTCAGTGATCCCGTGAGGGGAGATTTTTGCGTATTGTCATCCTCCTAGACAGCCTCTGCCAGCCACTGGGTGCGGCCATGTTTTTCAAGTGCTATCAGCTGTGACACAAATGGGTGGCAGGGATCACATCCTGTCTCCAAGCTACCTCTGGGCAGTGTATCTAACAGCAGTGCTCCTGACAAGAGCTCTCTGCACAAGTTGCATAAAAACGTATATATCAAACAAGAAAATGGTGAAATCATGTGCAGCAATTGGCTGTAAAAAAAGACACGGTAGTGGAGAAAGCTTTCATAGATTTCCTAGTAGTAAATTTAGACAAAACAGTGGTTAGCATCCATGAAACTTTTAAACCCACCTGTCCTGAAGTATGCATATGTATGTTCAGACCACTTCACTGACGAGGATTATGTCAGGAATCACACACTGCAGTCAGGATTACTTCAGAGTACAGTTAACAAGGTTCTGAAGAGGGATGCTTTTTTAGAAGGTTTGGGTACTTGTGAAATAGGTGTGCATAATCTCTCACACTTCTTCAAAAAAAGAAACAGTCACAATTGATACACCTTTTATCATGCTCCATGCGACTCCTATTGCATCTAGTCTTACTTTCTTCAAGGATATAATATCTGGTAACCAATTTTCATAAATCTCTTATTTCAAGCAGAAGTGATCTTGCAATTTATCAATTTCGGGATTTATTTACTTTATTGGTATACATTTACTAGTCTCAACATGATTTACCTTCATTCAGTTGCTCAACGAATATAAGCACAGGTGTATGCATTAAATGTTTAATATTAAGCCAGCATGAGAAGGGTAAATATCATTCCCTAACTTACAAAATTGAAACAGCTAAGGTTATAGTCAGTCATGACCCCATTTTCACTGGGAAGAAATACATTTTAAATAGTACTGCAATATAGAGGAAGGTTGAAATCAAAATATCTCAAATTGCAAATGACCCTTTCTTTTATTTATGATAGAATAAATGACATTTTCATTTACTCATTACCAACCTTCTCTTAATGACTTATGATTAATAATCATACTCTTCATTATTATGATCTGATGTACAGACTTTAGCAACCCTAACAGCTAACTTTCAGGGTGAATGGCAATTTTCATAGGTACCTCAACATGGTCTTTATTAATCCACTGAGAATAGACTGTGCAGGATTTTGTTAGTTGTGTTACAACTGAGGTTTTGTCTTATGTCTAGGTCCCTAGGGTAATAACAAAAGTAAGTAAAGGAAAGGGACACACAGGGTAATTGACCTTGTCCAATTGGCATTACACATCTAGACCCCATGGGACACAAGGTAGTAAACACAGGAAGTGACCAGCAGTACTGGGAACAACAATCATCTTCATTTCCTTTAGTAATTGTGTACATATTCATGAAGATTATAGAAAAGAAATGTCAAGAATACCTTTGGAAGGGGCCTGATAATTTAAAGTAGGAAAGAAGTCTGACAGGTGCACCACAACATGCTATTTAAGCGCCAGCCCTCTGTTTCCACATCTTGACCATCAAATTCATCAACACCTTGAACTATGTCCATATAATCCACCTAATCACCTTCAGCCACTCTTGGTTCAAAGTCGTAGGGATTTGCATACCTAAACATCTTGAATGTGCTTCAGAGCAGTGAAATATCTACCTCCTAGACAGAGCTACTGGCTTTATCTAATACACCCACTAAGCTGCTTGCCACCCATTTACATAGACTACAGCAGCATGAGTTGACTCAGATCCAAGATGGCGGCTGCCCTGCCTCAGTGGAGTTGCTATTCACTAATTGCAATTTGAGATTTCTCTTTGTGTGGAGCTCTAGGGCTTCTCTGTTTATGACAGATGTTGAGCTATGTTCATGAACTTTCATATAAACCTATGATGTGTTTTTCCCCAAGTTCCCCTTTAAGGATATTTTGACTGTATTTTGTATCATCAGTTCACTTTCCTGCCGCATTGGGGCTCCAATTTTGAAATATTTGCTTGGGTTTGCCTGTTTTAAAACACATGGAAAAAAAGTATTTATACATGTTCTGTAAGCAGTCTTTTTGTTGAATGCTGAGGCCCCTGAACATGGATTACTAGGTCAGTGACAGCAAAAATCCCACCGGGACCGAAATCTGTAGTTGTAAAACATGTACATGTGACCTCTTGAGCAGTGTCTTAGCCAGGATTTAGAAACTGGGTGCCTATAATTGGCTGTTGTAAAATTTTTGGGCGTCCAAATTTTTAAGGGGATCACATTTATACTCAGATTTCAACCATAAACATGTATAAATTCATCAAAATAAGGCATGATATCATTAATCAATGTCATGGGAATTATAAGCCAAGGAGATGAAAAAATTCAATTATAAGCTTGAGATTTTTAGAAATTCCACACTAAAAGATTTGGGTGTCCTAAGCGGTTCTTTTTAAGGGTTTGGGTGTCCAAAAACGCACCCAGACGCCCTGCTGGCTAAGACCATGCTCTTGAGTCATCTCACTAAAACACTATACTTCTAAATAAAATACACACATTCACTATAGTAAAAACAGCACCGATTTTACAAATCTCTATGACCTGAATAAATGAGCAATTTGAGAAAATCACTCATCACCTAACCCCAGGGAGTTCCCTCTGGAGGAGGGATGCACCAACTTCAACTGTCATATCTCAGGAACTATAGAAACTGATCGACAATACTTAAAAGTCTAGACGTGCATGTGCCAATTCTTTGATTGTTTTGCAGCCGTGGCCGCGATCCCAGCTTTTTCACCTGCGCTTCTTTTTCTTCCTGTTTCAATACTTAGAGATATATGGGGAAAGATGATGATCACGTGACAACACAAATAACTTTACAATGCGATTTTCTCACACTTAGAATCACTCTTTTATGATCGTCTGACATTCAAATACTGTATCCTTGGCTTTGTCAGTGTTTTTGCACCCTTTATGTTGCTAATGGCCGTGTTTGAATTAGAACTAAGTACTTTTGATCGCGAAGTGGAAGACATGCTGCGTTCTTAGTCTTCATCGCGCATTTACACTGAGCCTGTTTGCCATAGCCCATTGGTTTAAAAAGTCACATGCACACAACGCATGTGATCATATTTATTAGTGCTGGGACTCGGCCCAAAACAATGAACTCGAGCGCTCTGCAAATCTAACGACCAAAACTCGAGTTCATATCGAGTTTTACGGTCACATTGACAAGATCTCAAGGCGAATGATTTAAAACAACATTGCGCCTCGGCACATGCCAGGCACATATACAGTGTACCGCGATAATTGAGAATCGGTGAACCAGAAAATGGCATAATACGCATTTCACACGGAGGCTTTAGAAAACATATTTTATTTCAGGAAATCTGGTGCAAATTGGGGAGTTTTTGCCATCGCTAGGCCTCACATGCATCGGAAGCATGTGTTGCCATTAAAATGTCATCAGCTCGTAATTTCCGAGTGATCTATTTTTGGACTCGAGCGCTCGGATCGGAGGCCCCAGCGACCGAAAGCTCGAGCTTCCGAGTACTCGTCCCACCACTAATATTTATAATAAAAAATGACTTCATCCTTGAAGTCACTCTCCACACATAGATCCTGCTACGCACACCTGTAGCAATCGCGGAAGACGGGATTGCTGTGCTGCAGAACATGGTCTTAGCCAGCAGGGAGTCTGGCCCTGTCTGGGTGTCTTTTTGGACACACAAACCCTTAAAAGGCACCCCTCTGGACACCCAGTTTTTTTAGTGAGGAATTTCTCAAAATGCATATGATTGAATTTTTTCATCTCCATATGACTCCCATGACATTGTATAAGGATATCATACCTTATTTTGATAAATTTATTTTTCACAGATTTTGAGGGCTCAATTTTTTTCATCACTTTTCATGGACCTAGGGTGTCCAAGTCGGTATGCCATTGCAGCCGGGGGAGTTGGGGCTGCCAGAAGCGAAAGGGTTGTAGATGCCCTGAGATGCATTATCACCCTCATCTGAGGCCCAAATGAGTGATTCCAGGAGATGCATTCTCAGCCTTATCTGTAGGACTGTCATTGACATCCATTATTTTTCGATTCGATCATTGACATTTTATTTTTCGATTTCGATTTGATTTGGAAGAACTGCACTAATAGAATATTTTCACTGTGAAAGCCAGGATTTAGAAACTGGGTGCCTAAAATTAACAATTGTAAAATGTTTGGGCGTCCAAATTCTTAAGGGGGACCACAATATACCAGGGCTGTCTGCACGTGGTGCACTGGCATTGCGGTCGGGGTCTGGGGGCCGCTCAAGGCCCCGAGAAGCCAGAGGGTTCTAGATGCTCTGAGATGCATTCTCAGCCTTATCTGAGCCCTAAATGAGTTATTCCAGATGAAAATTCTTCCTGTTTTGAGAAAACAAAATACGTTTTTACCCTTTCTTGGTGTGCAGGGCTGTCTGCCTGTGACACACTGCCATTGCGGCCGGGGGTCTGGGGGCCTTGAGTGGCCCCCAGAAGCCAGAGTGTTCTAGATGCTCTGAGATGCATTCTCAGCCTTATCTGTAGCACTGTCATTGACATCCATTATTTTTCGATTCGATCATTGACATTTTATTTTTCGATTTCGATTTGATTTGGAAGAACTGCACTAATAGAATATTTTCACACAGGGTCTTAGCCAGGATTTAGAAACTGGGTGCCTAAAATTAACAATTGTAAAATGTTTGGGCGTCCAAATTCTTAAGGGGGACCACAATAAACCCCGATTTCATCCATAAACATGTATAAATGTATGAGAATAAGACATGATATCCTTATACAATGTCATGGGTATTGTATGGAGGTGAAAAAATTCAATTATATGCTTGAGATTGACATTTTAAGAAATTCCTCTCAAAAATATTTGGGTGTCCTTAGGGATGCTTTTTAGAGGTTTGGGTGTCCAAAAAGACACCCAGACGCCCTGCTGGCTAAGACCATGTTTTCACATGTTCCTCACTATTTTTGTGGCTACGATCCTAAGATTCTCACAATGCAAACGCAATAAAGGTTTTCTCAACACTTTTTGATTGAATACTTAAGTTTCTCTTCAAAATTCTCATTAGGGTTGGCTAAAAATTATCAGGGCTCAATTTTTTTTTTCAAAGAATTTCAGGGCACGATTATTTTTTTCAATTCTATACACGCCCCCCACGGGAGCTTTACATCTGGTATAGTTTTGCAATCATGAGAGATAGACTAGTGCCAGTCATTTGTGCTGCAGCAAGCCAACAATCATTGCTGGTGCTGTGAGCTCAGTTGTAACATGGCCGTTCAGCTGGGTGGACTCGTGCATGAAGCACACAACATAACATGGGTCCACCACCATAACATGGGATCATATCTAACTATGTATACAACAACAGCTCAATTGTTCCAGTTATCAATACAGTATAGTGAGACAGAACTATAACAGCCGTTGACAAGCGGTCGCCTTATCTCCGCACAACTTCGCATTTTCCATCAAAATACTACATGCTCAATGCACAATTTCCTTTCTAGAATTAAGTCCTTCTGGACGTGCGTGCGCCAATTCTTTGATTGATTTACGGCCTTGGCCGCGGACCCAGCTTTGATTTGTGCGCTTTCTTATTTTATGTTTTAGATAGTAAGTGTAATCTGGAGACAGGCAGTGATCACGTGACCACACAAATAACCCTACAAAGGCTACAATTCATTTTCTACACACTTATAATCATTCTATAAAGATATTAAAGGTATTCGGTTTATAGTCTTGTATCCACCAAAGTGCTCACACGACCTTCCTCCCCTAGCAGGCACTGTACATAAAGAAACCATTTCAATCCCCCAGGGGATATTCCAGATCAACTGGCAGCATATAGCGCACACACTCTAAGTACTGCCTTATTTATGCTAGGTACCCATTTTGCAGCTGGGTAGACTGAAGCAATATGGAATAAACTGTTTTGCCCAAGAACGACCAAAGTGCCCGGAGTGGCCGGGAATCGAACCAGCGACCCTCTGATTATTAGTCCGACACCTAACCAACTGAGCTACTTTGTCCCTTCTATTATGATCGTCTTTTAGTGAAATGTTGTATCCTTGGCTTCGTTAGTGTTTAGGCACCCTGTATGTTGTTGATAGCTGTGTTATTAAGGAAAGTCTTTTTGATGAAAATGCAAGGTTACATCCTCGTTCTTGGGCAACCGCTTTGCTAGGTTATGCGCTAGAATATAAAGTGACGTCATTGACCGGTACTTTTTTTCTAAATGTTCAATGCATTGTTTCACGCTTAAAATCATTATATTCTGATGGTTTGTCAATAAAATGTTGTATATTTGGCGCCGCTAGTTTCTTTGAGTTGTTTTTATGTTGGCAATGGCTGTGTTTATTGGGCTCTTTTTCTCATAACAAGAAATGATGGACGGTTACATTTCGTGTTTTTCAGCTACCTTTGTGCCGATTCTTGTGTGTACGAATAAGCAGTGACAGGTACTTTTTTCAAAATAGACTAGTGCCAGTCCTTTGATCTGTTGTGTGCGCGAATTTGCAGTGGATAGACTAGTGCCAGTCCTTTGAGCTGCTGCACGCCAACAATTAGGGGGAGGGGGGTTTGGGTACGATGCTGGTGCCGTTCAGCTGGGTGGACTTGTGCATGAAAAACACAACATAACATGGGATCATATTTCACTACAACAACAGCTCAATTCGTCGATCAGTTAGACATCGAATAAGACATTAAATGATGCATACCATCACGTTGTAGAAATATCCTTCCCAGTTCACCATACTGGCTCAATATCTGACGAAATTTTGCGACACTCATATACTTTGGAATTCTGCTGAGATAAATAATTCCAGGTGATGAAGCTGGTTTGCCTTTTTTCGGCTTGACTTTCTTCTTGGCGGTGAACTCCTCTGGAGAAGTTTCTGCCATCGTTTCGCTCGTCTCTGACTCTGAAGTCGCCATGCTTCTTTATCTCGCGAGATGTTGAACGAGACTTACACATTGTGTCTTTCTATATGTATTTATGACATGTATTTGTACTAAAGATTATCAGTTATTTTATTTTATAACGTAACAGAAGTATTTCGTATCAATACATTTGCACAAATCATTACACCGCGATTTCTTCAAGCAACTCTCGCGACATGTTATCACATGACATTCAAAATGGCTGCCTCCGTGCAAGGTTTCACACTTGGCATTTTCTAGATACTTATCTGGTATTTTATTGCTACTACAGATAGGAATTCTAGATAAACCTATGTTTTCGCACATTAAACAATAACCAAGTTCAATACATCCCGCTGGACACTAGATAACATGTGCAGCAGGTTGCAAAATGCTTATCAAATGACATGATCTGGGCAGGGGGTGTTCTAGCTAGTTAAATAATAGTGAACCTAAACTATATGCACAGGTATGCTAACATAATTTTTAAGAGTTGGGACCAAACCAGGGTTGGCAGTTTCTTCCGAGGGGCGGTTTCTTCCATGGAAAAATCCGGTTTCTTCCGTCCTGGAAGAAATATGTTTCTTCCATTTCTTCCAATGTTTTGGAAGAAACCTATCTCTTCCCGTTTTCTTTGAATTTTTCTTATAGATGATAAGGAATAGTATGATAGCAAATTAGCAGCACTTAAATAGAAAACAATGAGGAATCTTAAATCCCTCAAATTGACATGTTAGTAATATGCCTTATGGTATGATAAGCATGGTTCCCATGTACTCAACTAAATAAGGTATGTCTGAATAAAATAAAGTAGCTTTAACCACTCAAACTAGCTACTGTCACACCACACGCCGGTCAGACCCCTTCCCAGCATCCTTTTTCAAGGTGGGCAGCATTAACCCTGTAACCTGGTGGAAGGGCCTGAAGTATGCTGCTTTGCCAGAAGGACTAGTTGAACTTATGATACAGCTGCACTCTGCTTGTGCATTATCTGCATCCATTGAGAGAATCTTTTCATCATTTGGACTCATCCACAACAAGATCCGCAACCGTCTTGGGGTAGAAAAAGCAGCCAAACTTGTTTTCTGCTATAGGATGTTAAGGGGAAAGGAGGACCTGGGTTATTAGTTAACCCTATGTAGGTCAAGTGCCTCTAATTGTATAGTTAATCCCATTAAATTGCTATTAGAAAGGATCTGACTACATAGCTTAACTGCTTCTTTTCAACATCCATAGTTAATGTGAACCCTGTGTATATAATGGACCAGCAACCTGGATATGAAACTAATCCAATGTTAATGTCTTAACTCAAGTTATAAAGAAACAGTTTGTCATTAGACAGAGATAGCTTAACAGTAATCAGCATCAATCATGTATGTGTAAGGTATCTATCAGATAAAACAAATTTACAAGGGCAAATTTACAAGGGTTAAACAGTGACAGGAATTGATGTAATATATTGTAAGATTATAATGGCATATATATATAAACTATTCTACCTCAGATCTTTTTGTTTGTTATTATCTGCCCATTAATATTATTCATAACCCATAGCTTTTTCAATTCTTATCATAGATCCCATTCTTCCATTTCTTCCGGAAGAAAGTGGAAAAATACGGAAGAAACCATGTTTCTTCCGTTGTCCTGGAAGAAATAAGTTTCTTCCGGAAGAAACCCAACCCTGGACCAAACTCTACCGTCCATATGATATCAGGAATGGGAAAATAGGTAGAGTTTATGTCTGAACTAGAGGTGTTCAAGTATCTTGAAGGCTTGAGAACTGTAAACTTTGGGGTCCTAGAGAAATCTTGTTTCAAAGTTGTCACCAGGTTACAGTGGCTTCATAGTTATGGTCAAAAGAAAGTGATTCTGTCAATAAGCTCCGTTCAAGATTTTTGTAGAGCCCACCAATAATCAGCATCTGTATCAATTGAGGGGGGGGGGGAAACTCATATTTAAGGCCTACTTGAGACCAGTAGATAGGGACTGGAACGAGAGGTTTTTCTTTGAGATGTGGTGCATGTGTAGGAGGTTGTTATAAAGAACAACAAGCACATTAGTTTTTTAATCAATAATTTGTACCCCTTCTTATTAATGCCACACACATGTATAGGAAGACTTAGAATCAAGAGAGCCATGCATGCATATATGTGTGCAAGATTGGATTACCAATCCCAAAAGACTCCAAACAATGCTCAGAAATCAGCCTATTGGTTGTCAGTATGATACCCCCAATTCAAGATTCATTTTGGTATTTCACTTGACAATGGAGGGCCAATTTTGATCATGATAGTCAAACATAAACAACCTGGTATTCTGGTACTGGATTTTGGCCCAATAGCCATTGCATCAGGGACTTGTGGGCAAAATTACAAAGTGAACTCACAAGGGTTAACAAGACGAACAACCTAATCATTTCCTTATCTCATGTATCACATTAACACTTGAAAAATGCACCAGCTATAATGCAATCTGCAACACAGCGATCCCGTCTTCCGCTGGATTGCTACATGACTAGTATCTCTGCCCCCATGCACATAATCACTCTGCATGTTTATGAAATTTGGTTCTGTTTCGTGGTACAATTTCAAAAATAAAACCAGATGTAAAGCTCCCATGCATTATTTGCCATTATGTTATTTGTAATTGCGCAAACTACAATATCCATGACATTTCGGTTGTAATGCTCCAGTACTTTTTGCGATAGCTCATGAGAAAATGCGGTGAAAAGTCCTGAATTGACCAATCAGCCAGTCGGCCGTCCAGCGCTCTCACAACAAACAGGCCACTGTGAGGATGACGTCATTGTTGATTGTAATTTTGACCATGTGCGTCGTATGCATCACACGTTTTGACCAATGAGATACATTCAATGACATCAATCATCAAAATATTCCGCGAAATAGAACCAGTGTAGTGGCAGAGATACTATGCGTAGCAGGATCTATGTGTGGAGAGTGGCTAGACTGCTATACTGAGAGTGAGGCTTTATCTGATGGTGATGATGATGACAATGATAAATTGAGTTATCAGGAAATGATGTGTGTGTTGTAATGTGTCACACCTATGGCCAGCGCCATCCGACAGGTATATGGAACAGACCTCTGTGTGCTTTGCTTTTTCCAACTCGTAGACCTGTCTGGCTTTATCTTAAAAACTGCCTAGGTTCAAATCTGGCTTTTTGCATGTGATGAGGTCCCAGTAGCGTGGGGTAAACAATATGTTTTCTTGGTACTCTGCTTTCCTCTACCAATAACAGCTATCTTCTCATGATTTAGTCTCATGATTGCCAAGAAAATGAATAACAATTGAATAAGTACACTGCAGGGTCTTAGCCAGAATTTCAAAAATGCCTGTCAAACGCAACAATTCCAGTAGCAGCTGCTACTACAACTACTACTACTACTACAACTACTACTACTACTACTACTACTACTACTTTTACTACTACTACTACTACTACTACTAGTCTACTACTACTACTACTATCAAATAGTAGCACTACTAACTACTACTACTTCTACAGTATTTTTGTGTGTATAAGACGCACCCATATATAAGTCACTGCCCTTGTTCAGGCCTTTAAAAAGATGTATAGACCTCAGCTTTGTGTATAGTACGCACCCCCCTTTCGGCCCATGTCTCTAGCTATTTTCTAAAAACAAATGAAAGAAATGGGGGTCATCTTACTAACTTACTAGCATTTGATTCGGACAAACATTACGTTGATTGTAATTTGAAGTCACTATGCTACTCTATAGACAATAGGGGCTAGGACATTCAGGCAGTGTATTGTAATTATTGTGCTTAAAATAGAACCGGCTGGACAGGTCCGATATAACAAACAATTCACTATGGTGTCTACGGCCAGATAGGACTGATAAGGTTTTACCAGCACTGCTGAAGTTGAACCGTTAATAGAGACGTGCTAAACATGTTAGAAACACAATTGAAATGAATTCATACCCGAGCCTCAATTCTGATACGGGTTGCGGTAGTGGCTCGTCATCGATTTGTGATCTTTGTGTGGCCTGGGCACTCGATGTAAAACACCCTAGATTTCTAGCTTTGTGTATAAGACGCACCCCCGTATTGAGTGTAAAAATTTGTGTAAAAAAGTGCATCTTATACACGCGAAAATACGGTACTACTACTACTACTACTACTACTACTACTACTACTACTACTACTATCAAGTAGTAGCACTACTACTACTACTACTACTACTACTACTACTACTACTACTACTACTACTACTACTATCAAGTAGTAGCACTGTTACTACACATACTTTTGTTAAGTACTTTATTTTACATGTTAACCCACTCATGCCTGTAGCAGCCAAAGCCACCTGACAATGTGGGTGATATATCTCTAACAAAAGCAATGTGTAGAAAATATGTGTAGGAGGATTGTTCAATAGAACTCAATCTGCAACTCTTTTTCAAATATTTTGCAAATTTATAAGTAATTCTAAAGCTATTTAAAAAAGTATGAACTGTCCAGAAAACAATAGTCAAGTAGGAATGATTAGGATAAATTTACCTTGTTTTCTCTTACTAGCATACGTTCATTCACAGTGTGATACAGAAACCAATGAAATTTATTCTAACTTATGTATTCGTTTATCAGCATACTAACCATGGCCTCCAAGAGGATCCTGAGTGTGGGTCTCGCCTGTCCGGATGTCGTTGTGTCACTAGACTCTTACCCAGTGGAAGACAGTGATCAGAGGTATGAAAGCAACATTCATAATTAGAGGTCCTCCCTTGCTAAAAAACGATCTGAAAGTTTTATTGGGCACAATTTTTTTCTCGCAGTTGCCAGCAGAATATAGGTAATAGGTATACATTTGAAATGCCCAATTTGTAGATGTCCCTTACGTAAACCACTTTCTATTTGTCCTATCTATTGTTCAGTTATCATACTTATTTCTTAATATATTGTGTTATCATAGATGTTGTGCATATTCAAATACATATTTCATTATATTATGATATTAATGTATCGCCTATTCCCAGATAAAATTTCGTCATCGCATTGAGAAAGAAAAGCTAGAAAAATCATCTTTTATTTAAAGTAGATTCTGAGGTTAATATCTTTGACTCTGAAGTTTTTCTTCTATCATGCTTTTGTCTGACAATTCAGCATATACAAAGCATATATTGCCTGAACTTATACATGTATACATATACTCCGTTCAAATTTCATAAACAATTTTTTTGGAAAACTTGAAAAGAGAATTTTTCAACTTTCAGATTCCATAACTTGTGGACAAAATTAAAATTGCTAAAATTGTGATGCAGTTCCATTCAAAATACTCTTAGCTTCTAGCATATCTGTTTACATTTAATACTCAAAATGCATTTTTAAAACAACCATCTTGGTGTAATTTGATATTGAAGCCAATCAGAAAAATAGGTGCTATTCCACTAATACTTTTGATGTTCCCAACTTATCTTTTCAGGTGTAATGACCTGGTTTGGACTCGCGGTGGCAATGCTTCCAACAGCAGTACTGTTCTAGCCCTTCTTGGGGCAAACATTGAATATATGGGGACCTTCGCTAAGACACATGAGCTAGGGTAAGAGCTTCTCACCCTGGCAGTGCCTGTTTCATGCACAGTTCTCTGCGACATGTTCAGGGTACCTGGGGACCTTGGCAATGGGTATAGGTAATGCATCTTTTTGAAAGTCTGGCAATAGCGGTAGCCCCTGGTTTAGCCAGTTAGAAGTAGGGTCATCATTGAATCTGGCTGTATCAATATATCAAATCAAGATCATTGAATCAGACTTTATCAACATATCAAATCAAGATCTTTGAAGGCATTGAAATATTGAAAAAATATATATATGTCAATTCAAAGAAGCAAAAATAAATCAAAAGTAAACTCATTGCTGCCCATTGCCAGTCTTCAATGTTATTTCTTTTTGTGAAATAATTATTTCTATAAGAATCTTAACAGAGCTTTGCAAATGAATTTGAAGCAGAAGCATGCTTTTGGCTGTGCAGTCCAGAGATCATGGCTTGTACTAAGACTTACAGAAAATCAAATTTAACTATATCAAATCGAAAAATCGATCAAGATATATTGATTATCGAGTAATATCGACTCAGGCTTTTTCTATCAATGGTTATTATCTTAATATATTGTGTCTCCCTTGCGAAAAAAGGACACACAAAACCTTTTCAATTGTCAATTTTGAGCACCCAGTTTCTAAATTCTGGCTAAGTGCCCGCACTCCACCATAAACTTTTAGGCATTTTCAAACAGTTTTTATTAGGTAGTTTCTGAAAATCTTTACGGATTTATGTTGCAGGTTTTTGAAGGAAAGTTTTGCCTCTTATGGAATTAACATAGAGAACTGTGTAATCCATGAGGGCTGCACTAGTCCTATATCCTTATGCTACATCAATACAACCAACGGATCACGGACAATAGTACATTCCAATAAGTAAGTCATTGGGTCTGAGATAACCAATACATGCCCAGAGTTATCTGTAGTGTTGTAGGAAAAACATAAAGTATGCCTTTTAATCACACATGCAAATAATCAGGGAAAAAATTGGTCTTCAAAAATTGATACTGATCATCAAAATTGGATCAATAATGAGATCTCCAACAATACTAGTTATCTGTAACCATTTTCCATGACACTGTAGAATGGCTAATTTTTTTCCTCACAAGTTTAACAATCATGAGTATACATTATGTTAGCTGCTAAGTATAAAGATTTCCATAAATACCATAAATTCCCTTTAATTTTGGCCACTTTTTAATAATTCAATACATATCGTTTGGGGTGGCTCATTTTTTCAGAAAATGCTACTGAATCTGGGACATGGTGGCCCAAATTTTGTGAAAAATACTATTCAGTATGATTTAAAGAGATAGTATTGTAGCAATTGTGACAGATCATTGAATAACAGGTCATTTTCACTTTGTATGCATTTTAGTCTGAGACTAGAATGTTTTTGGAGAGGGATATATGGATAGGCGTTTGGCATATCAGTCAGATTTAGAGGCAAGCAGCTCATTTTTCGGTAAAGTTACTTATAGTAATACAGCTCTTCACCAAGATTTAATTTGTCTTTCAGAGATTTGCCAGAATTATTATTTGAAGACTTTAAGAAACTTGATCTCCCTAAGTACAGATGGATTCATTTTGAGGTACAGTTACATCAATGTACTAGAAATATAACACTTCCTTATTTCTTATCAAGTATTTTCAAATATTATCAATGCATATAATATCAACTTGGAACGTGAAAGTGGTTTATTCATTTTCATTTGTATTTCAGAAATTTACCAGAATTAACATTAGAAGACTTTAAGAAGATTGATCTATCTAAGTACAAATGGATCCATTTTCAGGTATATATATCGAATAACCTGTATTATCAAATAAGGGCTTGAAAGAACTCAATGTTTTGAAGTACAATTGGATTCATTTTTAGTATGGCTATGTGACTGTCACTGTTACATGCTACTCCCATCTTATGCAATTTATCATTTCAGCATCAGGGTGTAAATCTTTCAGTCTTATCTATGTCACTCCCATAGATTAAAATGAGCATGCCACACCCATTTTTTATGTATATGTAACTCCATTAATAATCTCTTAAGGTGTATCGGTGATTGGAATACTGTATACTGTATTAATTCTATGCATATTAGATAATGCGATCGACCAGCAGCCGATTTTTTGATGCCTAGTTTAATTTTTACATACTGGTTTTGGATGACACGCTATCATGTCAGCATTATGTACGATACTAGCATGTAGCAATTGGATGTCCAAATGATAATGGGCAGATTTATAAATGCAGACTCTGGGGTGCGCAAAGTAGCATTCATTAAACTGCCACAACATTAACAAAGTATACAGTAACTATCGGTAGGGCCACCAGACTTAAGACTATACCAATGATTTTCAGGCTTTCAAAGCCTCAGTTTAATACTTTCTCTGATGATATTTTCAGGCGCGTACAACTGCTGAGGAGATCGCCCTGATGCTAGGTCACATTGATACGTACAACCAAAATACAGCTGTAAATAATGACCATATATGGTCATCCGTGGAATTGGAGAAAACTAGAGAAGTGTATGGTGAGTATGAAATACCTCTAAGATTTTCTTGATGTAATCCAATACCGATTCTTCTTAAACCCAATCAAGAGTTACTATAGCAGTTGTCATCTGGATCTATGATACTTATGACAATAACTTCGTAATTAAGAATGCATTCAAAAAAACAATTGAAGGATTGTTGGTAGTATTGTGATTAATATTTCTCTTTCAAATATTTTTCTTGTCATGCTTTTGCCTGAAAGGTTTTGACAAAATTGTCAGGCTGTTTTTGGCCCCTCTGAATATTGCTGGGTTATGATAATACCCTTTCGTGCCCGGAGATCACATTGACAAGTGACATCTGGACTTATGATACTTTTAGAAATAACTTTGGAATCAAGCATATATTCACAAGATATTTCAAGGGGAGTTGTTGTTTGGGATCTGATCAATATTTCTGCTTCAAATATCTACCAAAATTTGCTCTGGTCACAAATATGTAAACAAAATAGTCAGGACATTTTTGGGCGCTACAAGCATACATGGGTTAAAATATCCCCAAGTGATATTTCTAGGCTTGTGTGTCTTTGCTGTTTGGTAATCTTTTCATATCATCATTCATGCTATCTGTGTCATCTGCATATGCAAAAAAGTTCTCTTTCTTATGTTTGAGGAACCCTTAAAAAAAGGGTTGGCAAACCCTTTAAAAAATTGTTATGGAAATAATTTTCAATAAATGTAAATCCAAGAAATATTATGTATTTTCCAACATAAGATGCATGACCTTGATCTTTGACCTTTGACTTTTGTGTTGAAGCGTGCCTGCGAGACAAGGCTGACTATGTGTTCATCAGTAAAGAATATGCGCAGTTCTGTGACTGCGGAAACAAAGAAGAAGCCGTGGAGAAATTTAGGCATTTGATTCGACCAGGGTAAGAAGTCACGTTCAAAGAATAAGAATATTTAGCTGTACAGACCAGTATACTTCTCCAAGTGGCATATTTTTAATGTTGATAATTCATTTTCTGGCAACATGTGGAAAATCTAGATGATTGTCATATCTTGATTTTTTATAGAGCGACTGTGATTTGTCCCTGGGGCAGTTTCAGAATAATTAAAGGACAATTCCACCATAAATAAAACAGAGGCCAAAATATTTTCTAATGGTATTCTCTACTTACTGCTAATGACTTAGTTGCACCAACAGTCAGAGATAGGCTATTAACAGGCTAAAATGGCTGCCTCCAGTGCCTCCATTTTGTGTCTGTTAGGAGGTGTTTAAACAGCAATATACTTCTTGTATGAAGGTTGGCACTGGTGGGAACTTGGGTTTAAGTAGAGAATACCATAAGAAACTATTTGGGCCTCTGTTTTATTCATGGTGAAATTGTCCTTTAAAGAAATCAAGAATGCAACCTTTAAGATGTTATATGATTTAGATTATAATGCTGTTATCGTTTTTTGAGCAACTAAATTTGTCTGTGGTGCAATTTAAGAATAATTAAAGAAATTTAAAATTCAACCTTTAAAATGTTATATAATGTTGACTATCTTAAAGTTATTATTTGTAGAGCCACTGTGATTTGTCCGTAGGGCAATTTCAGATTAATCAAAGAAATTAAGAATTTAACCTTTAAAATGTTATATAATCTAGATTATAATGTTGTTATTATTTTCAGAGCGACTGTGATATGTCCGTGGGGCGAGGACGGAGCGATGGCGATGACATCAGAAGGTCAGAAATCTACGTCACCCGCATTCCCACCTGAGAGAGTTATTGATACCCTGGGAGCAGGCGACACCTTCAATGCTGCCACAATCCTCGCCTTGAGCAATGGTCGCAGCACCCAAGACGCCATCACCTACGGCTGCCGAGTGGCGGGAGCCAAATGTGGCATGAAAGGATATGATGGCCTGAGTAAATTCAATCTTAGTTGAGATTCATTATCAATAAGATGTAGAGAAAAAGGACCAAAACAATTTCTGTGCTATACAAAATGTACAGGCTGGCTTGTATATTTCAACATTTTTGAATAATTGTGTCTGTACCCATGATATTTGTTTGTTTGTTTTTTGGCTTCATTTTTGTAAATAGCAATAGAACATGTAATTTTTTCACCCATATTAATTGCATGTATTTCATGATTTTCATTGTAACCATTATTTGATATATGTATTTAGTTTTATTATCAAAAAAGGCATATTTGTTATGAGAGCATACTGAGGTAAAAGTAAATGAGTATATTCGGGCCCTTTACATGCTTGTAACATGCCTGTTAAAATGGGCTTGTACAGTAGTACCCGTAACATGCCCATACACACCACTAATTTCACAATTTAAAAAACCTGTTGGAAAATTTCTTTTTTGATTTCTACATTTTGAAAATAATAATCCTACGCCACAGTCTTTCATTGCAGATTGGTCACAGCTATCAGGATACAATCATGTTTGTTATTGTTGCTTTGAATTTTCCAATCAGGATTTGTACCATGCGACCAGTCATTACATGTATACCAGTGTGGTATCCCTTACATTGACTCTTCATTATTTCCAGGTTATGTAGACTAAATTTCTAGGTGAAACCACAATTGTTTCCATTGTAATCCATAACACGATGGATGAAAGTGGCCTGATGAATGAATGGTGGATTTTACAATAGTCAACGGCCTCAGAACTCTCCATTACCTGATAGCAGTGGACACCTTGTCTTCGGCTCGGTGTCCAACATTATCATGTAATGGAGAGTATTTCTGGCATTTACTATTATATAAATTCTCACCTCACAATGTCTTGTTTATTTATCAGATCAAGCACTATCATGAGTTGGATGCTTCTTATACACTTGATATTGTTCCCTGACATCTTATATAGATGGCATCTTCATTGATTCCAATTTAATGCTTTGTTAGTATCAGTGCAAAAAGAATATTGCTTGCAAAATAAAGATGCTGATCAATTGATTATTTTGTTGGTATTGAATATATGATTTCAGAAGAAAAAAATATGAATTTGAAAATATGTGGTCATTTATGAAATAAAAACAAGCATATAATACTTAGTTCTTGGGATGGCCGCCTGGTGTCTCCCTGTACCTATAACAAGCCTGTTACGGCATTGTTAAAAGAAAAATGTTCTGGCCTGTAACGGGCCTAGCATGGTTCCATTCAAACAAGTCCTCTTTGGGCAAGAGCTCAGGGCTTAACGTCAGCCATACATGTTTGAAAAGTTCATAATTTGGCATGTAACAGGCATTTTGAGATGGGCTAGTTACGCTGCCATTAAAGTAACAGTGTTGTTAGAACAACTTTCTAACAGCTGCATTATAAATGGCTTAGAAGACCTCTTGTAATGAAAAGACTCAATGCGATATGAACAAAGTTCTTTGAATACTAAAAAAAACACAAAATACTAAAGAAATAGTTGAGGAATGAAAAATTGGGTTGACCTTTATTCAGCAATTGCACAAAAGTTAGCAAGTTAAGAGACATATGATAATACTAGTATACCGTAGATGCCATTAAGAGTCCCCTTTGCAGATAAATAACTGGCTCCACCTGCACTTGTAGCAATGAATAGCACTCTTTATTGAGTTGACATAGAGGCTTAAGTAACTATTCTGATTTATCAATTAATATTTTCATACCTGGTATATTTCATGTTCATACTTAAGTATTCATGAACCCATGATAATGACGTGTAAAAGCATGCATTTGTACGATAATCAAATCCTTAGTTAATGATGAACGAAGGTAAGTGGATATCAGGGTAACCTTAATGTTCAAACTACAGGGTGTCCCAGAAAAAATGCAATCCTCCCCTTTTCCCAATATTCTTTTCAAAACAGCTTTAGTAAAATCGAAAATAACTTCATGGTTGACGAGAATATCTTATAGATAACCGGTTTTAGTTTCAACCAAATCCGATCATGCATGTCAAGGTTGTGTGGCAAAATTTGACACCTACATCATTTCACTCCAACACAATGTAAAACCTGTGGTGAAGACTGGTTTTTAGTGTCATTTTATCCAACAACCAGAGCCGCATGCTAAAAATAGCAGTTTCACTTGCTTGCTCACTATGCTGGCATGCATTGGAAATATACATTGTGTTGGAGTGAAATGATAGAGGGGTCAAACTTTGCCTCACAGCTTTGTCATGGTTGATCGAGTTTGCTTGAAAGTTAAAACTGCAACAGCGTATCTCTAAGATATCATTCTCTTCAACCATGAAGTCGTTTTTGCTGTTTTGAAGCAATACTAGAAAAGGGGGGGATTGTATTTTTTCTTGGACACCCTGTGGTGCATTGTAAACAGATTTCTTGCTGTGTCTCTTGCTGTGTCCGGCTAGTCGTGTTGAAACATAACATAACTTAAAAAGTGAGAATTCCCAAAACTCCCAAAGATCTTTCCATGTTTTCAACAACCAACTAAATACAAATCACAACATGGCATTTGTGTGAGAATTATACCCCGTTCCCATACTAGGTTTCCCCTAAACTTATTGTTGATATCTCAAATTAAGTGTCATAAGAATCCTAAAAGCAAACACTACAAACATATATACTACTGGCAAAACAAGATATATTTATAGACTCCATAGTTCATTTTTTATTATGCCATTTTGACAATACAGTTTCTATCACATCTCTAAAATCAGACTAAGTATAACCAAAGGCTTATGAGAGTAAGGCGTTCAACTTCTAGTAGATGAGTCCTAGTGTCTGTGTCCGTATCTATAAATAGAACCCGGTTCCTCTGTGCATGGGACGCTTCAGGGGGGGGGGGGGGACTGGAGGAGAATGCTTCATGTTACCAGCCGGTGGTCGCTAAAAGTCGTTAATGTCGTTAAAAGGCAATAAAAGTACTGGCCTTTGGGCTGGGGTGTTGGCTATTTTTATACCTTAAAAGCATTTGGTTGTGTATATTGGCATTATAGCCGTTTCGGCTAAGTTGAACGCCTTTCTCTCATAAGCCTTTGGTATAACCAATGCTTCTGACAACTTACATACCTTCACATTTTTATACTCTTTAGCCTGAGGGCCTCATCACATTTTCTGGCTACTTTGTCTCATTTACTTTACTGTCCTTAACCCCTTAACAATGTTTTACATGAATGTTACAGCTGCTCGGGTTCGAATCTCTGCCTGGGCATGTGAGAAAGTTGCCAGTGACCTGCGTTTAGACAGTGGTTTCCGCCGCATACTGCGGTTTCTTCTACCACTTGCAACTGGCTAGTGACAACTTAGCCCCAATATAGCAGAAAAAGGGACGAAAAATGAAATGTCTGGAATTCTAAATTCTTTACATGTATATTCTCCCCCTCCTCCAGTTTTAGATATTACGGTACAAATCATCCTCTGTGTGTCAAAGTACTTTGGGACTTTGAACCATTCGTCCATTTATTCTTTTCTCTTCACTGGAACAGACAGCTGAGCTCTCAAGGTGTGGGTTTAGTTCTAGACTCTCTCGTGGAATCTCTTATATCTAACTCCCTGAGATAATGTCCGCGCAGTCTGAAAAGATAACACATGCTATTGTACGTAAAGTTTATGTTTTTTAAATACTGACAGTTATATCATACTAGAACCCACATGAGGCCTGTACGACCACTGAAATGTAACTGGTGTGGTTTAAATGATATTCAAACGTTTGGAAAACAATAAAGCACTATGCGTAATAAGGAATTAATATTGCCATTTGCACTGTGCACGTTTGTATTCGCACATTATTGTGTGTTGATATGTTAAGAATAAGAAAGAGGTCAAGTATTTTATCTGTGTTACATTTCACAAGGGTTGTGTGCGCTGATGCATTCTTTCTATAATTTCTTAGCTACCAGGTTATTAAAATTTGATTTTCTACTTAGCAACTATCTTAACTAAACTCACCACAACCATTTGGTTGTTGACTATCTCTATCTGTTTACCATTGAGTTTATCTGTCATGACCACCATACTGCCTTGAACCCTCACGACACCCTGGAATAGAATGTGCAGTATGGAATTTCATTTGCCGTCAATTTTTTGCTATATTGCGGCGAAATCGTGACTTGTCAGTTGAAAGTTGTGGAGGAAATCGGAGTGTCCAGCGAAAACAACCGCATAACTTCCCCGCTAACTTCAAATCACTGGAAATATTCTTACATGCCCCAGGCAGTGGGGAAAGACAACGAGCAGTCAGTGGAAATACCGAGGACCATCAGGGCGGGCCCCAATGAGAGACAGGGAACAATAAGTGGCAACGCCTTTAACCGCTCAAAGTCTCGGTCATTGGGCCAGGCGCCCGGAGATAATATTATGATTTCATCATTTATAGCCTGATATTTTATTTTCAAGAATGTCTACCTATTGTTAGAGACTGGCATCTTTCAGTTTGCAGCCAGAAATGATACATACGGTACATCCCACCATCTACACGGTAGTATGTAATGCCCCAGTCACACTAGGAATCCGATCTTCGTACGATTCCAAAATCGTCTCCGATCGTGCTAACTTTAAAATCGGTACTGGACAAATGTGCAGTCACACCCGCACGACTCGTCGTAAAATGTTCGCAGCCGACAATTCGCAAGTTAATAATTTGTCTTGCGACTATCCCACGATAATCGCAAGACATTCGTGCAACAAGTCTAGATAGTTGACTTGCGTCCAATATTTAGGTCTGCGTACAAATGTTGAACGAATATCGTACAATAATCGCAAGTCAAGAAATTACCTTGGCTTGGGACATATCAAAATCGTACAGGGTCAACATCGATTTTTTAGACGGTTCCGATTATGTTTTTCTTTTACGGTACTTGGAAACGGATCCGTCTATCGCACGATAAGTAACGTTAACGTGTGCGACTACCGATTTTAGAATCGTGAGATAGTCGGACTATAGAGTGACGGGGCATTAACATAAGTCCTTGATAACAAACAAGTTTCTTAGGCGCGAGGTACAAAGATAAAAGATAATAAAAATATTCATTTCAAGAAGATAGATATCACTTAAAAGAGAAGTATAATTAGGTTTACCATTTTGGCGAGAGTTAACTCATGAATGCTCACAGCGGCCAAAAGCAGCCAGACAATTTATAAACTATTGCAGGTAAAAGCAAAGTTAGGGAAATAATTGATGGAGAAATTCTTATCAGAACAGAAGTAACAACTTTCCTTCAAATATTTGGTAAAACCATTTTCACCTCTAAAGTTACTGTCAAAAGAATTTTAGGTCCAGACGACAATTTATGGTGAAACGCTTAAGCATTAAAGACTTGCCACTAATGTGCCAACAACAGATTCAAAGGCGGTGTCCTTGCCAAATGCAAAGGTAGTAGCAGGATAATCGACCTTTCCCTTGAAGGTGGATCTAGTCAATGCAGCCTCTGTGCCCTCTCGCTGACCTCTTAGCTCAGTCCTGTACCGATAGAGGGAGACACTATGGGATGTGATACAATGATGGACTGATGGAAATAGGGATTAGACTGAGCTGGGCGGCTTGGTGGCATATGTAGCCTAGTCCTAGGCCAGGATTTTTTTCCATCGCAATATATTTGACATGGAAGCTATACCAATTAATAAAAAAATAGGCTAGGAGCTAGTCTAGTTTTTTTCTAAATGACCAGTGTGACCGTGACCGCCCTTGGTGCCATCAGAGCGCTTCTATCTATCGTATGGAAGCTCCCTGGTGCCATCTATCACCAGCCACATGAACTAGCACCTAAAACATTAAAACACAAGATAGAGACCAGGACAGAGAAACGCATAATTTAATTAATGCATAGACTAGGAACTTGTCTATCGTACATGTAGACCCACGGGGCAGGGATGTCCAAACTTATAAGTCCTGGAGCACAGACAATATTGCTCCTGGTATGGAGCACAGCAATGTTTGGTGATCGCTGTGCGACATTCAGTTTAAAATATTGTCACCAGGTGACACTTCCACATCAGCCTTAGTAGCAATACTGAAGACCTAAATCAATGGGTGGTATCAATGAATGGAGTTTTCACGTTTTCTGATTACAATGTGTAATTGAAAATAAATATATATATATATATATATATATATATATATATATATATATATATATATATATATATATATATATATATATATATATATATATATATATATATATATATGTATATGTATATATATATATATATATATATATATATATATATATATATATATATATATATATATATATATATATGTATATATATATATATATATATATATGTATATATATATGTATATGTATATATATATATATATATGCATATTCATATATATATATATATATATATATATATATATATATATATATATATATATATATATATATATATATATATATATATATATATAAGTACATATATAAGTCATCACCATTCGTGCTTAACTGATATTGGTATATATGAACTTTTTATATTAGTGTCGATTTTGGCCTGAAATTTCTAAAGAAATATACCCTAAACTCGAGAATTTTATCCGATACCCACCTAAAGCGTCGAGGAAGTGTTTCGGATCCTCAGTGTTGACGAGTTTCCATCTTCAATTCAGTGC